>UESW01003862.1:1430337-1671984 GCA_900491605.1 Calamus simplicifolius
CGGAGGGGGTTTCACCTGGGGCCCATGAGCAAGACGAGCATCGGCAAGCCTGCGGGCCGAGGTGGAGAGATCATCCTTTGGCGTGGCCATGGGAGCACCCCACTTGGACGGGGCCCATAGGGGGCGAGCCGAGGCCTTCACCTCCAGACCATCGCCGATGAGCCAGGGGCTAGAGGCCGAGCAGTTGGTGGCCCAGATATGCCGCCCTGAGTATCAAAGAGAGCTCCACCGCCGAGGGGCCACATCGCTCCTCCAGGATGCCTTCTCGGCTCAAATATGGGTAAGTGCTGGGGTTATATATATATATATATATATATATATATATATATATATATACACATTGCCCTTGTTCCTTCCTAACTGCTTACTGACGTCGGCCTTTTAATGCAGATGGCAAACTCCCTCATAGCTTTGAGGGATATGCTTACTGGAAATGAGGAAGCCTCCGCCGGTCCCAGCAGGAAGCCACTGAGATGCGGGCCGGCAAAGAGGGCCGAGGTGGCCCTGGTCAAGCGGGCCGAGGAGCTCGACAAGATCAAGCGTCAGGCCGACGTCGAGCTTGAGCGCTTGAGGGGACGCTTAGAGGTTGCCGAGGCGACCGTCAATGTTCAGGACTTGCACATCCAGTCCCTTAGCCTCGAGGTGGAGGCGGCGGGAAGCGGGCCTCCAATGCCAAAGAGGTCGCCCGAGAGTCCAACGCCAGGCAGCAAGGATGGAAGAAGCCGTCCGCGGGGTAGAGGAGAAGGTCAGGGCCACCGAGGATAGGGCGTGGCAGCTGATGATAGGGCCGCGGCAGCCGAGGGGAGAGCAGCCATGGCTGAAGAGAAAGTTGCTGTCAGTGTAGAGCAGACAGCCAAGGCGGTGGATGAGTTTCGGAAGAGCACTGCCTTCGCGAAAGAGTTGGCGGAAGCTTCCTCCGGCGCCTACCACCTCGACTTCAAGGATGGCAAGGAGAAAGTCGGCAAGTCTATGGCCTCTCTGACCTCGATGGTCTCGAGCCAGACGAGGTGTCGGAGGGGTCGTCAGCATCTCCAAGGCCGACCGACGATGAGCCAACCGGCGACGGGCCGACTGAGGCCTGAGTAGACGTCCTCTCCTCTTATTTTGTTCTTTCATTTTTCTTTTTCCTTTATATTGAAGTCCGACCGAGGTTGGCATTTTGTACTCCTTTTTGAAAGAGCAATGAAAAGTGTTGTTTTTGATGAGATGCGTGACCTAGTATCCATTAATGGTCTTTAATTCCACTAAAACATTGCCTTCACGGGGTTGCGTGAACTGGAAACGAGCCGGCCTAGGGTTGAAATAACAACTCAGTATCGGTGCCAGGAGAACTCAAGCCTGAAGACGACGGTACATCAATTTTAATGTGCCGAGGCGAGCTCGGGCTTAAGTGCCATGGTATATCGGGCTTGAAGTGCCGAGGTGAGCTCGGGCTTAAGTGCCGATGGTAGATCGGGCTCAAAGTTCCAAGGCGAGCTCGAGCTTAAGTGTCGATGGTAAATCGGGCTTGAAGTGCTGAGGTGAGCTCGGGCTTAAGTGCCGATGGTAGATCGGGCTTGAAGTGCCGAGGTGAGCTCGGGTTTAAGTACCGATGGTAGATCAGGCTTGAAGCGCCAAGGTGAGCTCATGCTTAAGTTTCGATGGTACATCGGGCTTGAAGTGCCGAGGCAAGCTCGGGCTTAAGTGCCGATGGTACATCGGGCTTGAAGTGCTGAGGCAGCTCGGGCTTAAGTGCCGATGGTAGATCGGGCTTGAGGTGCCGAGGTGAGATCGGGCTTAGGTGCCGATGGTAGATTGGGCTTGAGGTGCTGAGGCGAGCTCGGGCTTAAGTGCCGATGGTAGATCGGCTTGAGGTGCCGAGGCGAGCTCGGCTTAAATGCCGATGGTAGATGGGCTTGAGCTGGGAAGACAAGTCACTCGAACATTGTTTCATTAGAGAAAAACAAGATATAAAACTCTGTGTTTTAATAAGGAGAGAACGAGGTATTCAAACCTAAGAACGTCACATCGTGTACATCACTGGTAGTATCGGCGGAGATTGTCCGCATTTCAAGTACGGAGAAGAGGATTCCCATCTAGACTTTTGATTCAGTATGCTCCATGATGAAGGGCCTCAGTGACTCGGTAGGGCCTTCCCAATTTGGGGACAGCTTGCCCCCCTCCATTAGTTTTGATACTTTGGCCCTTCTGAGGACCAAATTCCCCAGAAAGAAGGCTTTGAGGCGGACGCGTGCGTTGTAGTACTTGGCAGCTCTCTGACGATAAACTACCATTCTATGGCATGCTAGGTCACGCGCTTCTTCGACCAGGTCTAAATTGGCTCGCAGTCGAGCCGAGTTGTCGTCCTCATCATACGACTCCACCCGCGGCTTGGGAGGCCAATCTTCATGGGAATAACAGCCTCATAGCCAAACACAAGGCTGAAGGGGGTCTCTCCGATGGGGACACGCGGCGTGGTGTGGTAGGCCCATAGCACATTGGGAAGCTCCTTCACCCATCTTCCTTTGAAGTCATCCAACCGTATCCTTAGCCCTTGAAGGATGGTCCGATTGGTTACCTCGATCGATCCGTTAGTCTGAGGATGGCCGACGAGGTAAACCGCTGGTGAATGCCTAGCTCGGCACAGAACTCCCTGAAGGGGGCATTGTCGAACTATCGGCCGTTGTCAGTGACGAGAGTATGGGACAGTCTGAAGCGGCAAATGATGGACTTCCAAAAGAAAGCCCTGACCTTATGCTCGATGATCTTTGCTAGCGCCTCCACCCACTTGGTGAAATGGTCGATGGCGACAAGCAGAAACTTTCGCTGGGCAGAAGCCGAAGGAAATGGTCCTAGTATATCCATCCCCCACTAAGCAAAGGGCCACAGAGCCGACAAGGGGTTCAACGGGGTAGTCGGCCGTCGTTGAATGTGGGCGTGCCGCTGGCAACTATCGCATCTCCGTACCAACTCGGCGCATCCTCCCTCATAGTGGGCCAATAATATCCTTGTTGCAGGGCCTTGTACACTAGCGTCCTGCCCCCCGAGTGATTCCTGCAGATACACTCGTGGATCTCGCGAAGAATGTAGTCGGCATCTGCCGAAGTGGCGCACCGGAAGAGTGGGTAGGAGAAGACCTCCGGTATAGATGCCTGTCTAACATCAGAAACTTGGGGGCTCGTCTCTTAAGTAACTTAGCTTCTACGGGATTATCAGGGAGAGTGTCGTTGGTGAGATATCGACGTACGCCTTCGTCCACGAGGATCCTTGGTCGATCGGTAGGGCCTCCTCGGTAGCGTCGATGCTCGGGGCTTCTAGACGCTCCACGTACAATCTCCCCAGGGCCCCATCAGCCGAGGTGGCCAATCGGGACACAGCGTCGGCTCTGGCGTTCTTTCCCCTGGGGATATAACTGACACTGAAGTGAGAAAAGGATGAGGACTGTGATTGGACCTTACCCAAATAGCGAGACATAGTTGGATCCCGAACCTCATATTCCCCAGCGACCTGCCTAGAAATAAGCTGGGAGTCAGTGTAAGCTAGGAGGCACTCCACTCTGAGCTCCTTGGCCAGTCTCATTCCAGCCAGCAAGGCTTTGTACTCTGCCTGATTGTTGGTTGCAGAAAAAGGAATCGTGGGCGTATTCCACCGTTTCTCCCTCTGGACTAGCTAGGATGAGGCCGGCTCCACTTCCCTGAGAATTTGAAGCGCCGTCGACATGGAGGATCCAGTCTTGCCCCTCACCCTCGGTCGTCGCGTTCGGAGGGGCCGAGTGGAGCTCGTTGGTCCATGTGCATTCAGCCAGGAAGTCTGCCAGGACTTGGGACTTCATGGCCAACCTCGGCCGAAAAGACAGATCAAATTCTCCCAACTTGATTGCCCACTTCGCCAGTCGGGCCGAGGTGTTGGGCCGGGATAGAATTGCTCTGAGTGGCTGGTCTGTGAGCACCACTACCAAGTGGGCTTGAAAGTAGGCCTGAGGCGCTGAGCAGATACGATAAGCGCAAAAATGATTTTTTTGGTGCGAGAGTACCTGGTCTCTGCATCATGAAGCACATTGCTGATATAGTAAACGAGCCTCTGAGTCCTTGGCATTGGAGCGGATAAGCACAGAGCTCACGGCCTCGGCCGAGGCCGCGAGGTAGAGGAAGAGCTCTTCTCTGTTCCTTGGCTTGGATAGCAGCGGGGGGGTGGATAAGAATTCCCTCAGTCCCTCGAATGCTCTCTGGCACTCTTCAGTCCATTCAAAGTCATTGACCTTGCGCAGGGCCTTGAAGAAGGGTAGGCACCTTTCCGCGGACTTTGACAAAAAGCTGCTCAAAGCTGCTACCCGCCCCGTCAGACGCTGGGTCTCCTTTTTATTAGATGGGGGCTTCATGTCAAGGAGGGCCTGAATCTTGTCCGGGTTTGCCTCTATTCCCCACTGAGTCACCATAAAGCCGAGGAATTTGCCAGCCGTGACTCCAAAGGTATACTTCCGTGGATTCAGCTTCATCTGACAGCGGCGGAGGTTATCAAAGGTCTCTTCCATGTCGGCAATGTGGTCATTGGCACGGACGCTTTTAGTCAGCATATCATCCACGTAAACCTCCATATTGTGTTCGATCTATTTTCGCAGACCTTATTCATCAACCTTTGATATGTTGCCCCCGCATTCTTTAGTCCGAACGGCATCACCCTATAGCAATAGATGCCTTTCTCAGTCATGAAAGAGGTGGCCTCCTCATCGACCGGGTCCATCTTAATCTGATTGTATCCCGAGAAGGCATCCATGAAGCTGAGGATCTCGTGACCCGATGTGGCGTCCACCAATTGATCAATCCTGGGCAGCGGGAAACTATCCTTTGGGCATGCTTTGTTGAGATCAATGAAATCAACACACATTCTACAGCTCCCATTGGCCTTACGGACCATTACAACATTGGCTAGCCAGTCTGGGTAATGTACTTCCCGGATGTGACCGACGGCCAGCAGCTTGCGGACCTCCTCGTCGATAGCTTTCTGCTGCTCGGGGGAAGCTCCTTTTCTTCTGTCTGACCGACCGGCACTACAGATTGAGGCTAAGCTTGTGAGTAATTACATCGAGGGGAATGCCCGGCATGTCCAAGGCTGGCCAGGCAAACACATCCGAGTTGGCTCGAAGAAGGTGAGGAACTGAGCCCTTGCTTCATCGGATAGTAGCGATCCAACTCAGATAGTCCTGGCCGGGTCCTCCCCTAAGGGGAAGGTCAATAAGTTCTCGGCCAGTTCCCCCCTCCTCTCCGAATCTTTGGAGTCCATCAGCTCGTCGTTGGCAGGGCCGGTACTTTCCGAGGGCCAGGTGCCATGTGGTAGCAGAGGGATAGGAGGTTCCTCTCTCCACGCATCTCCCCTACTCCTTTATTGGTCGGAACCTCACCAGCAACCTCTTGGTGGAGATGATGGCATCCAAAAGTTTAACCCGGGCCTACCCAAAATGGCATTGTAAGCCAGAGGGACCTGCGCAACCAAGAACTTCACCACGACCGTCTTCTGGCAGGGTGTCATCCCAGCTGTAACCGGAAGGGCGATTTCCCTTCGACATTCATGAATCTCCAGTGAAGCCCATTAGGGGCGTGGCGATGGGCCGAAGGGAGTCACGAGATAAGCTCATACGAACAAAGGGGTCGTAACTTAAAATGTCTGCTGAACTTCCACTATCAACCAGTATCCTCTTTACAGGATGTTTAGCAATTGTCATTGAAATGACAACGCTATCATCATTTGGATTGCTCACCCCCTCTAGGTCCCTTTCAAAGAAAGGAATTACAGGTTCTATTCCCTCCCCCCTGAACATCTTAGACGGGCCACCGGCTCCTCAGGAGATCATGGCTACCATCTTCTCGGTCGAGCATTATTGACCTCAGCCTGAACAAGTGGGGGCACTGACGGGCCTGGAGCAGTTGGGTTCGCCCTCCGAACAACTTGCTGAGGTAGCCTTGCTGAACGAGGTCCTCGATCGCCCTCTTGAGCTGGCAGCAGCTCTCTGTGTCATGCCTGGTCTCGGTGAAAATGACAATAGAGATTTTTGTCACGGGAGACTCCAGGCTTCAGGGAAGGATGGCGCTGAAGGAACGGCTCACCTTCAATCTCCATCAGAATATGTGATATCGGGGCAAGCAGGGGGGTACGGATCCCTTCCCTGGGAGTGAGAGCCCTCGGCCGTTGTTAGGTCGCCGAGGGAGCTCAGGCCTTTCCTGCTGTGGCTTGTTGGATGCAGGTCGGGCTTGCTTCTTGTTTGGGCCCCCGTCTGTCTCGCACTGGGAAGAGTCGGCTTTGTCAGCACGGATGTACTTGTGCGCTCGGCCTAGCAGCTCGACGTAGGACCTCGGTGGCTTCTTGTCGAGGGAGTATGCAAAGCGGGAGGGGCAAAGCCCTCGCTTCAAGGCCAGAGTGGCGACTGAGTCATCAAGATTGTGCACCTCCAATGCGGCTTCCTTGAATCGAGCTATGAAATCTTTCAGTGACTCGCCACTCTTCTGTTGGATGGCGAACAGGCTGTCGGCCACCGTGGAATTTTTCGGCAGGCATTGAAATGTGCCAGAAAAGCTTTCTCCAGCTGTCGAAAGGAATTAATGCTTTGTGGAGGCAGCTGGGAATACCAGGCCCGCGCTTCCTTCCGAAGGGTGGCAGGAAAGGCGATGCAGAGGAGAGAGTCAGTCGCTCTCTGGACCTGCATTAGGACCTTATAACTTTCCAAGTGGTCTAGGGGGTCAGCAGTGCCATCATAAGGGTCCAGTTGGGGTAGATGAACCGGGTGGAGATGGGCTCCTCCATTATGCGGTGAGACAGGGAAGGACGGCTATCATAATCCGCATCCGTGGGTTGGTAACCCTACGGCTAAGCTCCTCCAGCCGCTGATTATACTCCTCAAGGCGTCGCTCAGCCCGACGGGTGACATGCCCATCGAAAGACCCTTCTCGCAATGATCCCAAGGACGGGGATGGGTCGCGCGGTAACGAAGTCCTTGCTCGGCTTCCTTCCCCTTCCGCCGCCTGTAGGAGTTGTTAGAATGACGGGAAGGAGACCGTGGTCTTTTGGAGGCCTCCCAGTAGCGGCATCCGGGGGAGGCACATCGGCGGGGGACTTCCCAGTGGGAAGCTCTCCCACGAGTGGACTATTGGCTAAGAGGAGCAACGCCCACATCCAGGAAAGGGGGCTGGGGGCCTTGCTGCAAAGCCGCCACCTATTGCTGTAGGTGCTGGACCGCAGCCACCAAGGAGTGAACTTGTACAGTGAGAGCATCGACCCGGTCACCCCGCGTTGGTGACGATGGCGGGACGGGGAAAGGGACCGGAGGGGCCGGGAGGTTTGCTTCCGGTTGCTCCGGCTCATTACACTGCCCCCCAGGGCCGCCGTTCGAAATCTCCTGTGCTCGAGTCACCACCATTTTTTTTTTTTTATCACAAAAGGGGAGGTAAAAGCCTATAGCCTAGGAGCCCTGAACTCGGCTCTTTTTCTCTTCTTTCCCCCAACATGGCGCTAATCTGTTGCAGCCAAAGCACGTCTTCTTGACGCTGGGTGACGAAGGAGCTCCTGGTCTCGTCTCCACGATAGTAAGCCTGCAAGAAAGTCCTCAAAGACCAAGGGATTTCGGCAAGGACCCTCCGACGGTCAAGTTAGTGCCTTGGAAAACTGTTTTCAGAAGTTGTCCCAGAAAAAACCTAACTCATCCTTTTTATACATATTCTGAAGTCCCCTTTTTGCATGCTTTTAGGAAGTAGTGGCCATATAGGCGATAGTGGGTCTGACCACGTTTGTAACGTCCCATCATCTATGATCGTCGGGAGTTATTGGCCATGTGGCGGTTGCCAAAGACTAGTGCGCTATGTGGTAACTGCAGGAAGATAGTGAGACACGTGGCGGCTGCCAAGGACTGGTGGGCCATGTGAAAGGGAACCCTGGAGATTTGAGGCCGAGGGGACCTTGGAGGTCCAAGGCCATTGGGATCTTGGAGGTCCGAGGCCGAGGGAACCCTGGCGGTCCGAGGCCGAGGAGACCTTGGAGGTCCGAGGCCGAGGGAACCCTGGATGTCCGAGGCCGAGGAGACCCTGGAGGTCCGAGGCCGAAGGAACCTTAGTGGTCCGAGGCCGAGGGGACCGCGGAGATCCGAGGCCGAGAAGACCCTGGAGGTCCGAGGCTACGGGGACCCTGGATGTTTTACACCATTCAAACTGTATCTGGATTTAAAACCCAAAAAGTAGAACTGATTTTAAAATTATTTTTTTAAAAAAGGATAAAATCAAAACCAATGGCTGATCTAGTCTGGAATCGGATTTGAACTTATTAATAAAACCAGGTCAAGTCAAACCAGTTCTCTTATTTGAATCTTAACATGAAAAAGGAAATAAATTTATTTTTATCATAGAAATTAAAATAATTATATCCTTATATTATTTCCAAATAAAAGTAAATTTTAATTAAATTAAAAAAGATGTATCTATGACTTTTTTAAAAAAATGATATAGCATAAACTATAATCATTAAAAATATAACCAGTTTGCTAACATAAATCTCACCAAAATAATAAAAAAATAAAAATTTCATCCACACAAGTTATAACATAAATTATAGACATTAAAATGTATTATTTTCATCAAACATAAATCACATCAAAATATACAAACTTCCAAGCCAAATCATCCAAGTCTAATCCACATCTTCCTTCTCAATGCATATAAAATGAGAATCAATGGTTGAACAAGCATCTGCACATGAAAAAAAGTAGTAACAAATTCAATATTGAATACTCAATAATAAATAAGAAAAGAAAAAAAAATGTAAACCTAAGTTGGGATCCCAATAGATTGGGCAAGCGAGGGATGATGATAATAAATGTGGAGCTTCTCTTTGATCCAGTAAAATCACCACAAATCTAAGAAATCTAAGCAATGAATCATTAACCCTTAATTTTATTTCTAATTTTTTTTCTTTGACAGTGAAAGAAAAATTTAAGAGTTTTATATTTTTTAAGCAAGAGTTATCTATATTAAAAAATGGTAATAAAGAAAAATTCAACAAAAGAACCAAATTCCAGAGGAAAAAAACACAAAATTCCCTAGAGCTGGAAAGAAAATCAAAGAAAACCCGTGAAAACCTATGCAGAGAAAGATGATTGGGTGAGATTGTTAAAAATCTCAAACTCATAAAGCAATTGCAGAAAAATTCAGAAAATTCCTTAAAAAGAGTATGAAAAGGCAAAAAAACCTCGTGATTAAGTTGGGAAACACTAGAAAACAAGTGAAAAATAGATTTTTTGGGGTCAAAAATAAAAATTTCAGCAACAAAACAATAATATCAAGATATAGATGCTAAAGAGAGTGAGGAAGAGAGAGAGTGGGAGACAAGCAATAGCAAAGGCGTAGAAGCGGACAAAGTGATTATCCCATTGCACTAATCTAATTGCTAGCCCTTACCATTGTGTCAATCTAATCATTGGCAATAAAGGGTGTAAGCCTAGAGTTTTGATAAGATTTGAACGAGTTAGAGAGAGAAAGAAATGAACGAATTTTTTTATTTAATTAATGATTTTAAAAATCAGTACATAATATTAATTTTACTTATGACTTTTATTTTTATGCTAGTGAGAGATCTATAAATGACATATGCTTGATATAAGATTTTAAAATCACTAAGGGATTTCTAAGAAAAAAATCCCTCTATGATATTATTTTTTTATTTTTAAAAATATTTTACCAGCACCAAGGGATTTATCCCTTAGTAAATGTCTATGGTACCAAACCTCCCTTACAAATCCCTTGTTAACAATTGCTTAAATAATCAGTCACTGATCCCTTGCAGATTACCAAGGGATTTTCAAGAAATTTATCAAGAAAAATATCCCTAGCAAATCCCTTAGAGATTCCTTACTAAACTAGATTTTGAATGTAATTTAAAATTCCTTTCTAATCCCTTTGTAATTTTCTAAGGGACATGTCCCTTGGTGATGTCTCTTGGTGAAAGGCTGATTTCTGGTAGTAATGGTGAGCTTGTTGAACGGAGTCTTTTGGTTGTTCATAGAAAAAAGAGAAAAAGGAATGGTAGGTAGAAACAGTGACTAGATCGATTAAGGTTTCTTTTGTTAGGTTTTTTAAATAATCTTTGGAAAGCTAGATTTTTCAAATACCCAATTTTATAAATACGAATTTGACCCAGTTTAAATTAGGTTTTAAAATGTCAAATCCAAAATCAAACTAAATCTAGCTTTTTACTTGCAAAAACTTAATTTGTTGCTATCCTTAGGTGCTAACAATGGAGAGTACATGGGGTTTGGTGACGAATTGGGAGAGCACATGTGGTTATCAATAGGCTGAGGTTGGCATCAAAGAGCAAGGATGGGCGATGTTGGCTTCCAGTCAGCTATGCCCTATTTCTCCTAAACTATGCTCCCAATCTAGCCCCAAATCACCAATAGATCTTTTAGCGATAGGTAGGGCTATGGTGGTAACACTGTTGGTTGATAGACAATGACGACTAAGGCAAAAATTAGAGGATGCCTAGAGATGATCCCCTTTCTTATTTGATGATCATCCATCTTATTCAATATCGTTCTATTTTATCATGCTTAGCTAAGTGATACAACAAAATATAGAGGCAACATCACCAATATGTAGGCTGTCGGATGTGAGAGATAATTAAGAAAACAAAGGATGAAGAGACTGCAACTTTAGACATATCTAGATTCTCTTATTTAGGATGTTCAAAGGTTGAAATCCCTTATTTTGCTTGTTTAGGGGCTAAAACCCCCAATTTCATCCAAGGGATGAGATCTCAGATTTTACTCATCCAAAGATTAAAATCCATGCATTCTGCCCACCTAAATAAAAAAATAATAGAAGTGGAACGTTACTTGAGGATGTCCAACCATAGTGATTTGGTTCGGGTTATTCTAGCAAGATGGGAAAGGTGGAAGAGTTGCTTCAGGTAAATAATAGATGATTTCTTTTATTTTCTCAGTAGAGAGGAAGTTTTCCTCTATTTTTCAGCATCTTCAAAGCATTACTCTTCTATTTTTAGTGAATTCTCTATTCTTTTAGCAACTCCACATCCGCCCTCCTCTAAGCTAGTTAAGGTACTAGTAGGCTGGGCTACGAACACTAAGCTTTGCAGTGTAGAGTAAGGCTTGGATTCCTATATAACTGATTAGTGAACATAAAGTCGCACATCTTAAGTGGATTATATTATAGCAATTTTTTATCTAATTTCAAGAAAAAATTTATGATATCGGTTGTAAAGTTTGAAATTGATAAATTCAACAAACTTGACTTCGGTGTCTGGCAGATTAAGATATATGCTCTTTTGGTATAACAAAGATCGTGAAAGGTACTAAAAGGTAGAGAAAGATTATTAGTTACTATGTTCAATGGTGATAAGGATGAATTATTGGCAAAGGCATACGATGTTACTCTATTAAGTTTGGTAAATAAGGTTCTTAAAGAAGTAATTGAAGAGATGGCAATGATTGGACTAGGTTGAAGTTAGAGAGAAAGTATATGATAAGATTTCTCACAAATCAACTGTATTTGAAGTATAAGCTCTTCCATCTATGGATGAATATTAGTAGAAGATCACATAGATGAGTTCAATAAAGCTATTCTTGATATGATAATATTGATATCAAGATAAAAGATGAAGATTAAATCTTTATTCTCTGGTGCTCATTACTATTCTTATATAAAAATTTTGTCAATATGTTGTTGTATGAGACAGAATTTCTTAGTAAATGATATAGAAGATGTTGTATATCTAAAGAGCTAAAAAGTAGGGTGTTTGAGACAATCGGAGACTAAGGAGAATGCTTGGTTGCAAGAGATAAGAGTAAATGGAAGGATCTAAGTAGAAGCAGTAAATCAAGTTGTAAATCAAAACATCAAAAACTTTATTACTTCTCTTATAATAAAGAAGAGCACGTTAGAAGGGACTCATCGGAAGAAAAAAGTAAAATATGATAAGAGGATGGTGCCTCTAAAACTTAAGTGAGTATAGTCAAAGAAAACATGACAAAAAGCATCAATGGCACGAGAAGTGAGATACTTTTAGTCAGTATCCATAACTCTGGTAAAGAATAGATTCTTCATTCTGATTGTTTCTTTTATATGCCCTAACAAAAGTTAGTTTTTTATTCATTAATCAAAGATAGGGAGGGTTTTATTGAGTGACAATAAAGCTATATATATTGTTAGGATTGTGTTAGTTTATAGTAAGATGTTTAATAGATTTGTGCGGCTTCTAAAGGCTTGACATATCCTGAAGTTGATGAAAACCTAATTTCCTTATGCCCACTTGATACTTAGGTTATAGATACTTGGCTAAGAATTGTGTACTGAAAGTTTCTTAAGGTTTTCTAATGATGATCAAAGGAAGGTTGGTAAACGACTTATATCATTTAATTAGAAGCATGAATGCCAGTATTATTGCAATTTTTTCACCATTGGAGTTATTAAACTCCAATGTTACTAAGTTATGGTACATGTGGTTAGCACATGTCAGCAGGGAGGATGTTAGAATTGTCCAAAAGAGGCCGACATGATGGTGTAGAAATTGATAAGCTACATTTTTAAGCATTGCATATATAATAAGATGAGCAAAGTAAAGTTTAGCACTGATATTCAGTGTTCCAAAAGAGTATGAAATTACATCCATTCAGATATAGAGATCTAACCCCTAAATATCTCTCATTTAACCATCCAAGTAAACCAAATTATTTTATTCTTACGTTTATTATTATAATTTAATAATATATATTCCTCACAAAAATCTGATACAAATATCTTATATATCATGCAAGTCAAAAATATTAATGAGCAATACCAATATATTTGCATGTACAAAATATTTATAATTATACACGTGATCATGCAAAAAAAAAATTCTTATAAATTAATAATGGTATACTGTATAAAGATTCTTACAAATTATTTATCTTAATCGTAAACATATAGTATATATATATATGTATAAATTATTCGAAATTATATTGATGGTAGTGTACAAGGTTTTTACAACTCATTTACTTTAGTCATTAGCATATGGTATTTAGTACGTATATGTATAAAATATCTATAATTTTACAATTAGTAGTGTATGAGGATTTAGTAGTGTATGAGGATTCTTGCCTCTACTGTTTACAAAGCAGTGTACAAGTTCATACCTAATGCCAACTCGTCTTCAACCATTAACTAATTATATCTAATTTCTTAATTTCAAAGCTCTAATATTTGAAATACCCTTAGTTCTAAATTTTTCTATTTCTATTTCTATCTTAATTTAAAATTAAATAATTAAAAGATTATAATTTTACATCAATCTAAAGATTAGAGGGTAAATCCTTTTGCACAAAGGCTTTTTGTTTGAGTGATTGCACTTTTACAGGATTAAAATTAACAATTCACTACAGTAAAAATTAGGAATAACAACCCTTTTTTGCCGACGCTTTGTATAAGCGTGAGGAATTCACACAGCATGTCGACGCTTTAAAAAGCGTCGGCAGGATTTAACCTATTGTTATCGAGAAAACCACCCCCCCCCCCAACGCCAATGCCCTAGCCCCCCCTCCCCCCTCTCGATCGAGTGCCCCCCCCCCCGGCCAGTGCCCTAGCCCCCTTGAGCTCCCGATCGAGTCCCTCCCGTCACCGCCTCGCCTCCTCCTCCTCCTCCTCCTCCCTCCTCTCTAAGCTCCTTCTCCGCCCCCTCTCCGCCTTGCCCTTCTCCCGCCCCTTCTTCGCCTCTGCCGCTGACTACCAGACCGTCCTGACCATCGAGACGAGTGTTCCCTTCACTGGCCACAAGATCGAGCCCCCCTCCCATTCCGTGGACACCACCCCAAATGAGATCTTCTCCTTCTTCCGCGACATGGCCCTGATGCGCCGCATGGAGATCGCCATGGACTCCCCTTACAAGGCCAAGCTCATCCGTGGCTTCTGTCACCTCTACGACGGCCAGGAGGCCATCGCCGTCGGCATGGAGGCAGCCATCACCAAGCGCGATTCCATCATCATCGCCTACCGCGACCACTGCACCTTCCTCGGCCGCGGCGGAACCCTCGTCGAGGCCTTCTCCAAGCTCATGGGCCGAAGCACCGACTACTCCAGGGGAAAGGGTGGCTCCATGCACTTCTACAAGAAGGACGCCGGCTTCTTCAGTGGCCATGGCATCGTCGGCTCCTAGATCCCTCTCGGCTGCGGTGTGGCCTTTGCTCAGAAGTACTCCAAGGACGAGACCGTGACCTTTGCCCTCTACGGTGATGGGGCTGCCAACCAGGGGCAGCTCTTCGAGGCCCTGAACATCTCGGCGCTGTGGGATTTGTCGGTTATCTTGATGTGCAAGAATAATCAATGTGAGTGGTAGTATTCAAGCTAGTCTTTTTGCCATCCGTGGTGTTCCTTGGCTTCTGATTGTGTATTTTGTTTTGTATTTTTTAGATGGAATGGGGACTGCGGAATGGAGGGCGGCGAAGAGCCCTGCGTACTATAAACACGGTGACTATTATTTGTGTCTGTAGGTTTGATAAGAGCTCTGAATACACTTTGCATGCTTAACCTATGAAGGCAACTTTCCAAGTGGTTCAAATTCAAGCTTAGCTTATGTAAGTAATATGCTAATTGCTATTTTTTGACTGCAGGATTTGCTTCAGGTAGTTTTGGAATCACTTTGCTGGGACTTATTCAGGTTCCTACTGGCCTTTCTGAATTCATGTCTTTATTGATCACCCTATAGAATTGAACCATGCATATATGTTGTTTTATTTTATGTTATGTTATTTTACAGTTGTTTAGTACTTTTCATATATAGAACTCCAAAATATCCTTATTTGTTATATTTATGCTTTTGAATTGTTTCTTGGGCTGTCCATACTGACTTCAGGGAAATGATTGCTAGACTGGAGGAAACCAACATTGGTCTGAAATTGCAGGTATGCTTTCTCTATCTTGGTACCTTGTGCTCCAATTTGGTTATATAATAAGGTTTGCTATTATCAAGCATCCTCTTGTGCACGTCTCATCTAGTTGGTTTTTCTTGAATGCTTATTTGTTTAATTCCTTGTATAGCTTTAGTTGATGGTAACTTCAACTTTGATCTCACAGCCCTCTCATATCCGGTTCCTCTTGCTCTATTATTTGGTGGTTTTCCTGCCGATCCATGAATTAATTGTATGTTAGTCAACATGAGATATTCCCTGACCTTTATTTTTGTGATTAATTTACTACCTACTAGTGGTCAATCTTATTACATCACCCTCAAGAACTTGTTTTTTTTTGTTCTATGGGATTTTGTGCTATTCCACAAAAAGACAAAAAAAAAAAAATCTTTGCCACACTGCTGAGTTGATGTGTCGAATCACTATTCTACTTTTAGCACTAAAATATTGTGAAAAAAGGATGTCAATTAAATTGTTGAGAATTTAACAGACATTGAGCACAGGGCTTGAGCATTATTTTTATATCACCTTCTCACCAGGTTATCCATGTAACTTATCCTCTTGTCAGCTGGCAGATATCTTTCTGTAATTTTTAAGCTAGAAATCACCTTATATTTCATTCCTCTATTTTATTGTGGGATAATGAATCTTTATCAAATGTTTTGTAATGTTAACCAAAACAATTTTCTAAATTAAGAATCAACTTTATGTAATCCATCCAAGCTTGAGTTAGCCAATCTGAATGCAATAAAGTCTTGACTATATCTCATCAAATTGGTTAATTTCTGAGGTCAATTTGGAGTGATAGAATAATTCCCGGGCTAAAGCATGTTGATATGACAGAGATTACTCAAACTTGGTATGCTTTGGTGGGTGGCCGATGGTTGCTTTAAGCATTTAATACTCAACAGAAGTATCTTGCCATGTGCGCATGTCATGCATGAACATAATTTGTTACTCAACTACATTTTTGTTTGTGTTTCTGATATGACTATTAAATAACAAAGCTCATCAGGTGAAGGAGTTGGAAGAATCTAGAAGCAATATTCTTCAAGAAAACCAATGGTTAGCAGAAAACATTTGTAATCTTTCTAAATGGACCATGATTTCCAATGACACACACCTGAATGAACTGAATTCTTATGTTCAGGTTTGTTCTTAAAGCCTCCAAGAGATTTAAGAAGCTTCCAAGGTACTTTGAAACATGGTTCACTGTATCAATATAGGAAATCAAATCGATGGTTTACTGAAACCATATTTGTAAACCAGGTATGTTCCTGTACACCTCCTGTACTGACACAATATACTACTGGAAGTTCGATGGCAACTATATGGTGCTGTGCCAAACTTCCATGCGTACCAGTACCTTACAACCACTGGCATGGTAGGTTTTGGGCGCGGGGGGCGGGGGTGGGGTGGGCGGGTTGGCTGGGGTGGGTTGGGGGGTTTTATTTTTGGTTGGGGGCGGGGTGGGTGGGCTTTTTGAAGGGTAATAAAGTTGCTGACGCTTAAAAAGAGGGGGGGGGGGGGGGGGGTTGGGGGGTTTTGGGTGGGGTGGGCGGGTGGGCTGGGGTGGGTTGGGGGGTTTTTTTGGTTGGGGGCGGGGTGGATGGGTGGGCTTTTGGGAGGGTAATAAAGTTGCCGACGCTTGAAATTGGGGGCGGGGTGGGTGGGTGGGCTTTTTGGAGGGAAATAAAGTTGCCGATGCTTTTTAAAGCGTCGGCAAACTATAATCTGCCAATGCTTTTTAAAGTGTCGGCACAGTTTTTTACCGACGCTTTCTAAAGCGTCGGCAAACTTCTTCTCCACCCCCCTCCTAACGACGCTTTTAAAAACGTCAAAAGGCTGTATCCCGATGCTAAAAAAGCGTCGGAAAATAGCTTTAAAAACATCGTTATCCCTTGTATTTACTGTAGTGATTAGAGTAAATTAATCATAGAGCAAATACGATGATGAGTGAGAAATACTGGGACAAAGCCAACCAAATAATGATGTTTGATAGCCCAACTCGATCAAATACTCATCAAAGTAAGAAATATAGACTACTCTAAGCTCAAGTAATATAACAAGGATCATCTGTGGTGGGTTTTAGTGATATTCCATAAAGGTTAGCATAGATAAAGCACAACAGATAGTAGCTAGAAAGATTTGATCATACAACTGGCACACCAAGGGAAATAGATGAGAGGAGATGTTTGGCAAGGTCTATTTGTAGCCCACTTAGAAACAAAAAGAAAGAAAGGGAGAAGAAGTAGAGAAGTAGGGGGAAAAAAAAGGAAATGAATCACCTTGTCAAATCCTCCATAAACAGTTCATGATTAAAGCTAGGCATTTTTCGTTAATCTTTTTAATCACATCTTTATTCATAAGTACCATTGATTCTATAATGAATAATATATTTATGATCCAATCATAAATTGAGCGTTCTTATTATTCAAGTCCCGAATCAACACTTATGGGAACCATCCATCTGACTTCTTTACGAAAGAATGGATTTCATCTTGTATATTAATATTTTCGGCTACTTATGTTATTATATTTTCAATATACCAAGAATTTGACACTATATTTCTGTATCATAACCCGGTATGTCAAAAAATATAATACAATAAATAGAAGTCTATTAATTACTCAGAATTAAGATCGATTCATATATGACCATCATTGATTAATTTTGAATACTCTATTTTAACAACGGAATTTATTAGAGATTCATAATTAATCGCATTCTAGTCCTATATAATCAAATTATATAAAGCGCTTTCAGTCCGATAATCTCATTATCAACAATCCGGATAACATCGTTTCATTCAGAATGTAATGAACCGCGCTAGTAATTTTAAATTAAAGATCCCGATTGCAACTTTAATTTATAATTACGTACAAATTTAGATTATTTTACTTTAAATATTATCCTCTGTATATAACGCTTATATACAATATTTAAAGTCATATTTAAATAATCCAAAAAATTTGATGCTTATAAAGCATCAAAACATGTATGCATGTATAATATTAAAAAAAAAATTAAATTATTAAACAAAATAATAAATATTATTTGTTTATGAGATTCTGTCCACACCGTTAGAAACGGGAAACCCCAATCGCCAAAAGAAAATAATTGTCCCAAACTAAGCAAAACAATGAAGCTTACCTGCATCATATGGTAATGTGGGCTACCAAAGAATCGAAGTCCACTCGAGAGGATCCCCCATCAGATATGGCCTCTCTGACAGCTTCACCCAAGCTCCTAGCTCGACGTTGTATTTCCTTCCCTTCATCAGACACCATTAACATCTTTATCGGTTCTTCTATCACCTCAGCCGGCAGGATCTCCTCCGGGCGAGCCCAGTCTCTCAGTTTGACCCCAACCTTCAAGTACTCCGTCACCAGCATCGCATTCCTCGGCTGATCGGAATGCATGGGCCATGCCACAATCGGCACCCCCATACTGAGGCTCTCCATGCATGAATTCCACCCACAGTGGCTCATGAACCCACCTGTCGATGGATGCGCCAAGATCTCGAGCTGCGGCGCCCAATCTCTGCATAAAATCCCCAATCCCTCCACGTTCTTCTCAAACTCGAGCAAAAATTTGCTCTGCCGATTCCTGTCTTCGCTGTTCGTGGCGAAGATGTCTCCCCGGTCGGCATCCCTTATCACCCAAATGAAGCGCTGCCCACAGTTCTGCAGCGCAGTTGCCAGCTGCTCGACCTGCCCATCGGACATGGCCGTCGTTGATCCAAAAGCGACGAACAAAACCGATGCCGGCGGTTGGTCGTCTAGCCATTCCAAACACTCGTGCCGCGGTTCGTCCCCTCGTTTAAGCACTACTGGGTTGAGTGGGCCGACGAAAAAGAGCTTCTTGTCGACGATATCTGGCTTTCGGGCGAGCAAATCAATAAACTCGCCTTCGATTGGCCTACAGGTGTTGAAGACCATGGCAGAGAAAGGGGCGTGCCTGTCTGCGTTCCGTTTAAGGAAAGCGGAGAATGCTTCAGTAAAGCAGCGATCGAAGGTGGGGAGGGCCACGCCGCGGGCTCGAAGCATCGGCTCGGCCAGCTCGCCATCAGTGGACACGACCGAGACGGGGTCGAACGAGAACGACTCGGCGTTGGGGAGGGCAGCGGCCTCCTCGGCGGCAAAGGAGGCGAGAGAGTCGTGGATGACAACGAGGCGGCGGGAGGAAGCGGAGAGGGAGCGGAGCAGGGAGGCGAGGGGGGAGCGGAGATGCTCCAAGGCGTCTAACAAGGGCTCGAGATGGGCGGGGAATTTGACGGCGGAGTTGGGGTCGGGAGGTGGGGTGGGGAAGGGAGGGAGGGGGAGGTGGTGGAATTGGATGGCTTGGAGGGAGGTGGAGTCCCAGCCTTGCAGTCGGCTTTTGGCTTGCCGGATATGGGTGGAGGTGGAGGCGTAGTGGACGGTGAGGCCGTGGGAAGAGAGGAGGAGAGAGAGATGGACGAGTTGGTTGAGGTGACCTTGAGCTGGGAAGGGCACAACCACCACCGTCACCCCGTTGTCTGGTGCCATTTTTTGTGCTCTTCGATCGAGTCGTCCGGTCGTCGGGAGTAGTTTGCCACTACTTTGCCTCTCGCGGCCGCCCCTCGTATATATAAAGTTGACGATCTTAACCGCTGGAGGAGCCACGATTCATCCCATAGGATAAATTTTAAAGAAAAACTATTATGATTAATTCTTTAATATGTTTGATTGTAGTTTTGGAGAGGCAAACAAGAACAAGAGATAGGAGGGCCTGGGTTAGAGGTGAGCACTGAGCCGTGCCGCATGGCTCGGTGTACCGCAACTATCGGATCGATCATCCCCGATCGGGATCATTGCTTGGATCGATCGCAACCAACGGATCGTCTCCGATCGGATTGATCGCAACGGTCCGATCGATCATCGTCGATCGGATTCATGGCTTGGATCGATCGCAACCATCGGATCATCGCCAATTGGATGGATCGCAACTATCGGATCAATCATCCCCGATCGGGATCATGGCTTGAATCGATCGCAACCGTCGGATCGTCTCCAATCGGATTGATCGTAATGGTCCGATCGATCATCATCGATCGGGATCATGGCTTGGATCGATCGCAACTGTTGGATCATCACCGATCGGATGGATCGCAACTATCAGATCGATCATCCCCGATCGGGATCATGGCTTAGATCGATCGCAACCGTCGGATCATCTCCGATCGGATTGATCGTAACGGTCCGATCGATCATCGTCGATCAAAATCATGGCTTGGATCGATTGCAACCGTCGAATCATCGTCGATCGGATGGATCGCAACTGTTGGATTGATCATCGCTGATCGGGATCATGGCTTGGATCGATCGCAACCGTCGGATCGTCTCTGATTGGATCGATCGCAATGGTCCGATCGATTATTACCGATCGGGATCATGGCTTGGATCGATCGCAACCGTAGGATCATCGCCGTTCGGATGGATCACAACTGTCGGATCAATCATCGCTGATCGGAATCATGGCTTGGATCTATCATAACCATCGGATCATCGCCGATCGGATGGATTGCAACCGTTGGATCAATCATCGCCGATCGGGATCATGGCTTGGATCGATCGCAACCATCGGATCGTCTCCGATCAGATTGATTTAAAATCAAAATGGTACAAAAGGGAGGGGGGCTAGGCCTGACCTCCAAAACAAAATACAATAAGTAAGGAGAAAAAAAATAGAAAGATCGCAACCGTCGGTCCGTCGGATCATCGCCGATCGGATGGATCGTAACTATTGAATCGATCATCCCAAATCGGGATCATGGCTTGGATCAATCGCAACCGTCGGATCATCGCCGTTCGGATGGATCGCAACTATCGGATCGATCATCCCCGATCAGGATCATGGTTTGGATCGATCACAACCGTCGGATAGTCTCCGATCGGATCGATCGCAACAGTCCAATCGATCATCACCGATCGGGATCATGGCTTGGATCGATCGCAACCATCAGATCATCGCCGATCGGATGGATCGCAACTATCGGATTGATCATCCCCGATCAGGATCATGGCTTGGATCGATCGCAACCGTCGGATCATCTCTGATCGGATCGATCGCAATGGTCCGATCGATCATCACCGATCGAGATCATGGCTTGGATCGATCGCAACCGTCGAATCATCGCTGATCAGATTGATTTAAAATCAAAATGGTACAGAAGGGAGGGGGGCTAGGTCTGATCTCCAAAACAAAATATAATAAGTAAGAAGAAAAAAATAGAAAGATCGCAACCATTGGATCATCGCCGAACGAATGTATTGCAACTATCGGATCGATCATCCTCGATCGGGATCATGGCTTGGATCGATCGCAACCGTCGGATCATCGCCGATCGGATGGATCGTAACTATCGGATCGATCATCCCCGATCAGGATCATGGTTTGGATCGATCGCAACCGTCGGATCATCTCCAATCGGATCGATCGCAACGGTCCGATCGATCATCACCGATCGGGATCATGGCTTGGATCGATCGCAACCATCGAATCGTCTCCGATCAGATTGATTTAAAATCAAAATGGTACAAAAGGGAGGGGGGCTAGGCCTGACCTCCAAAACAAAATACAATAAGTAAGGAGAAAAAAATAGAAAGATCACAGCTGTCGGATCATCGCCGATCGGATGGATCGCAACTATCGGATCGATCATCCCCGATCGGGATCATGGCTTGGATCGATCGCAACCGTCGGATTATCGCCGATCGGATATATTGCAACTGTCGATCGATCATCCCCGATCAGGATCATAGTTTGGATCGATCGCAACTGTCGGATCGTCTCGATCGGATCGATCGCAACTATCGGATCGATCATCACCGATCGGGATCATGGCTTGGATCAATCGCAACCGTCGGATCATCGCCGATCGGATGGATCGCAACTATCAGATCGATCATCCCCAATCAGGATCATTGTTTGGATCGATCGCAACCGTCGGATCGTCTCCGATCGGATCGATCGCAATGGTCCGATCGATCATCACCGATCGGGATCATGGCTTGGATCGATCGCAACTGTCGGATCATCGCCGATCGGATGGATTGCAATCGTCGGATCGATCATCGCCGATCGGGATCATGGCATGGATCGATCGCAATCGTCGGATCGTCTCCGATCGGATCGATCGCAACCGTTGGATCGATCATTGCCGATCGGGATCATGGCTTGGATCGATCGCAACCATCGGATCGTCTCCGATCAGATTGATTTAAAATCAAAATGGTACAGAAGGAAGGGGGCTAGGCCTGACCTTCAAAACAAAATATAAGTAAGGAGAAAAAATAGAAAGATCGCAACCGTCGATCATCGCCGATCGGATGGATCGCAACTATCGGATCGATCATCCTCGATCGGGATCATGGCTTGGATCGATCGCAACCGTCGGATCTTCGATCGCAACCGTCGGATCATCGGATCGGATGGATCGCAACCGTTGGATCGATCATCGCCGATAGGGATCATGGCTTGGATCGATCGCAACCATCGGATCATCTCCGATCAGATTGATCGCAACTGTCCGATCGATCATCGCCGATCGGGATCATGTCTTCGATCGATCACAACCGTCGGATAGTCTCTGATCGGATGGATCGCAACTGTTGGATTGATCATCGCCGATCGGGATCATGGCTTGGATCGATCGCAACCGTCGGATCGTCTCCGATCGGATTGATCGCAACGGTCCGATCGATCATCGTCGATTGGGATCATGGCTTGGATCGATCGCAACCGTTGGATCATCATCGGATGGATCGCAACTATCGGATCGATCCCCCGATCGGGATCATGGCTTGGATTTATCGCAACCATCGGATCGTCTCCGATCGGATTGATCGCAACCGTCAGATCGATCATCGCCGATCGGGATCATCGCATGGATCGATCGCAACCGTCGGATCGTCTCCGATCGGATCGATCGCAATCGTTGGATCCATCATCGCCGATCGGGATCATGACTTTGATCAGCTGGCTGGTGCCTAGGCACCAGCCAGTGCCTAGGCACATGCCTAGGCACCAGCCGTGCCATGGCACGGCCTAGAAGGGCCGTTCTGGATGGGATGATAATGGGGAAGGATTAATTAATACTAAGAATATAAGTCGAGGGAAATGGGTAAGATATGAAGTTCTGACGAGAAAGAGGCATCACCCACGATCTAAGGCCAAAGCAGTTTGGTTTGGCATTAGCAGAGTGACTTAATAGCTATAGATAATTTTTATTAATTTTTTTATTGTAATTGAATGGATCAAAAATAGAACTTGACGATTATAATAGCTTACCATGTATACCAAAAGATAAATTGTGCAACTGATTGAGTTAACTTTTTTTTGTAGTTCATCATTCCACTGAATGTAGTGTAGTTGATTTCAAAAAGATAAAATTTTATTTTATTTTAATTTTTTTCTCTGATTTTTGGACTGTTAAAAAAAAATCGTAATCAGATGGTTGGAACTTGGGTGGAAGATGCGGGGGATTAGGAGAAGGTTGGAAGGTGCGGACGCCGGCCACAGAGCAAAGAAGTCTTCGATGTGGGCGTTGAAGTCAAACCGCCACGTTTTTTCCATCTTCTGGTCCTCTCTGGCGCCCTTTGTTTTTTCCACTCAATGGACCACATCTCGCAGTGTCAAAAAGTTTTATGTAATGTTCTTAAGCTGTTTAATAGTGGATCTAGGCGTGGCTTGAAAATGGAAACTTTGGAAGGTAGGGAAAAATTTGATCCGTTGGAGTCTTTTAATTAATATTCTTAACTAATTAATCGGTTCTACTGTTTGCTTAGTAGGATTTCCATTAAAAAGCAAGAAAAAGAAACCCAACTTTGAAGCACGTTGGACTTGGTGTCGTGTTCAAGAACCAACTCCACCACCACCACCATCACCCCGTTGTCTGGTGCCATTTTTTGTGCTCTTCGATCGAGTCGTCGGGTCGTCGGGAGTAGTTTGCCACTATACTTTGCCTCTCGCGGCCGCCCCTCGTCATAATTTATCTTTTATCTTATATATATATATATATATATATAATATATAGTTGACGATCTTAACCGCTGGAGGAGCCACGATTCATCCCATAGGGTAAATTTGAAAGTTCAGGCCATAAATTTAAGCCCATAGGATAAATGGCATCAATTTTTTCAACCATCTCGGAAATGAAGCTTGGGTTTGGACACGGAATCAGAAAGGCGTACGTGCAGGATATGTAAAGAATAATGTCTTGGAGGGAGGCGCGAAAGCTTAAATTTTACCGTGAAAAAACAGAAAAAAAAAAAAAACCATCGTTCATGGGGTGCAAAGGCGCGAGGCCAACCGCGGTCCGTAGCTAGAACCATTAAACCTCGGCCTTAGACCTGACTCCAATGTGGCATATCGTACGAAAGAATAATATATATTATTGATGCTTAGTCATTTGAGCTAGCGTCCTTGAACGTCCGTTGTCACTCCAGGGATGCACCAGGGTCACTCCTTCGTCTTCAGAGTCCTGCAAGAAGTCCCGTAACTGAATATTCCAATCAGGACTCTCGACGCCCAAGTTAGCAACCAGGAACATAGCAGTAGTTTTTTTTTTAGAAGAAGAGGTGTGTGGAAGAAGTGGGTTGTTTTTTTTTTTGACTTAAGAAAGATCTCCCCCCTTTTTGTTTGCTCTTACCTTCCTTTTATCGGCATTTCCCTTTGCTAAGGTCCGAATATCATGACGTGTCAGTACTCTTATGGATAGAATGTCAGAGATGGTCGGATTGGATCTGTTGTTTCGACATCATTAGTGCTTTTCCGGAATAACCGGCTTTTGATGCTTATTTGGTCATAGTCATTAAATTCTGCTAATGACTTTTTGGGCCTCAATAGCTTTTCTGACTTGAAATGATCGGTAATTGCCTTTTGATGCTTATTTGGCTAGAGTCATTAAATTCTGCTAATGACTTTTTGGGCCTCAGTGGCTTTTCTGACTCGAAATGATCGGTACTTTACGACAGGTATTTACATTTTGATGCTTATTTGGCCATAGTCATTAAATTCTGGGATCCTCTGGGTAAGACGCCAGAATTGACGTTTCTTACTTTATTAGATATGTGAAGTCTTGGGGGAAAGTCCCTGCTTAGGACTGGCCCTGGGGCCTACTGCCAGCGAGGCCGCCTAGGACTAGCCGTGGGCCGTCTAGAGGCCTACTGCCGGCAGGGCCGCCTAGGACTAGCCCTGGGCCATCTAGGGGCCTGCTGCCGTCGAGGCCGCCTAGGACTGGCCCTGGGGCTTGCCACCGGCGGGGACGCCTAGGACTGGCCCTGGGGCCGTCCAGGGGCATGCTGTCGGCGAGGCCGCCTAGGACTGGCCCTGGGGTCGTCCAGGGGTCGGCTGCCGGCGAGGCCGCCTAGGACTGGCCCTGGGGCTGTCCAGGGGCCTGCTGCCGGTGAGACCACCTAGGACTGGCCTTGGGGCCGTCCAGGGGCATGCTGCCATCGAAGCCGCCTAGGACTGGCCCTGGGACCGTCTAGGGGCCTGCGGCCGTCGAGGCTGCCTAGGACTGGCCCTGGGGCCGTTTAGGGGCCTGCCGCCGATGAGGCCGCCTAGGACTGGCCCTGGGGCCGTCATAGTCAAGTGCTTGAATGAAAATTTTTATTCTAGCCTTCCAATAACCATAGTTTAATCCATTAAACAAGGGTGGTCTATTTGTAGATTGGCCTTCGAAAAAAGATGAACCAGCTTGAGTTGCCATGTGGATCTTTGACTCTTGATCATTAGATCAAATCAAGTGAGCACTAGCTCTGATACCAATTGTTGGTCCAGATAGCAACCCAAGAGGGGGGGGGGGTGAATTGGGTTTTTCAAAAATTAAACTCTTTTTAAAAACAATCCCCCAGCGGAAGTGAAAACTTAGATGTACATGAATTAAAACAGAGTATGCACAGATAGAGAGTTAGAGACAAGGAAATAATCACTGCAAACATAAGAATTTTATAGTAGTTCGGTGTACCTACACCTACATCCACTCCCAAGTACCTCTTGGGTCCACACTATAATCAATCTGATTACAGCAGAGTTGTTTTACAAGCTCACAACTCGAACTTGTTATTTTCCCGGGTGCACAACGAACCCAGCTGGTTTTCAAGGCTCACCAGCACACAACCTTACAACACAAGCAACTGCTTGCACAAGGTAAACTGCCTCAACTGAATCAATCCCCTGGTTGACCCAGCAAACAATAACATTTTACAAATCAAGAGCTCCTCCAATGAGCAAATATACAATGATAGAACAAAGATAAGAGATAGGAATCAAAGCCTGATTTGCAGATCTTGGTGGCTTGCTTCTTCTCTTCTCTTGAGTGGATCTTCCTTTAGTATGCTCTTGAAGCTCAGAAGATCAGAAAACTAGGGCTTGCTTCTTCTTTTGAGATTTCTTCAAAATGGAACTAAGAAAGCTACGAATCTCTCTCTTTTCTGTTGGGAAATCAGTATAATCTTTCCTTTCGAATCTTCCCTCTTTTCTCTTTTGATTTTCTGATGAATTTCACTCTTGTTTTTCTTATTTCTCTATTTTTCCTCTCTTCTTTTCTTCCTCTTATTATTTTTTCGGATACAACAAAAACCCCTTCTTATAGACCCTTCTTAATCCATAAATAGCTGAAAACTATCCGTTAGAAACAAGTGTAAGAAGGATTAGAACCAATAGGGTAATAGCCGTTGGGATTAAAAAGGATAAAAATAAAGTTTAGAGACGTTCTAATAGTTCTGGAGTCGTTTTTGACAATCTAGAGTCGACTCTAACTTTTCTGGAGTCGGCTCTAAATCGAAAATCCCCAATCCGCTCGATCTGGATTCGTCTCTGACTTTTCTGGGGTCGACACAAAAATCCTCTGGAGTCGACTCTAACAGTCCAGGTGTCGACTCTACGTCGTGACCAGAAAAACTATCGTTCTGTCTTTCTGTTGGAGTCGGCTCTAACAGTCCAGGTGTCGACTCTAAAGTCTGTGCTAATTTTTGGACTCGACTCTGTGATTCATGTGTCGACTCTAATGTCTGCAATCTTACCTTGACATTAGATTCGAACTAGAACTTGATTTGTCTTGTGATTTTGATTAATAAATCAAATCATAAACTAAAAAACTTAACCAAAATCATTAGTAACTTCAAATGTTATACTCAAATAGTTTTGTTAATCATCAAAATCAATAATTGGGTCAACAAATGTGGAGCTTCTCTTCGATCCAGTAAAATCACCACAAATCTAAGAAATCTAAGCAATGAATCATTAACCCTTAATTTTACTTCTAATTTTCTTTTTTTTTCCTTTGACAATGAAAGCAAAATTTAAGAGTTTTATATTTTTTTAAGCAAGAGTTATCTATATTAAAAAATGGTAATAAAGAAAAATTCAACAAAAGAACCAAATTCTAGAGGAAAAAAACACAAAATTCCCTCGAGCTGGAAAGAAAATCAAAGAAAACCCATGAAAATCTATGCAAAGAAAGTTGATTGGGTGAGATTGTTAAAAATCTCAAACTCATAAAGCAATTGAAGAAAAATTTAGAAAATCCTTAAAAAGAGTATGAAAGGCACCTTTTGCTGGGGGAAATGTGCTCCGCTTATAGGTTGGTGACACTTGGGCCATGACTCATCGCTTGCCGCTTCGCTCTTCGCGTTCATGATGGGCGGGGCCTCCAAATCTGAAGAGTTGATTTTATCCGCCCATCTCCTTTGTCTTCTATCACTTCTACATTCTTTCTACTTCTTGTCCCTCTCCGCAGCACCGAGCTTCCTCTCGCTTCTGTTCTTCTATTTCGAGGTTAGTTTCTTCGTTTTCTTTGTCTCTTTCTTTTCGATGGATCCCCAGATTGATAGGAAAGGGAAGGGCCCTTTAGTCGAGCCATCTAGGGAAGAGATTCTTGAAGCTCGTCGCCGTGCTCCCGGCGGGGTTTCTATTCCGGGCCGTTCTGAGACTTCTAATCCATCCTCCAATGAAATCCCTCCGGGTGAGATTCCCTCGAGTGAGGTTCCCTCAGTCGATGTCCCTTTAGGCGGGATTCCTCCTCCCATGGTTAGGGCTGTCTCTCCGACCCCTAGGGTTGCGCCTTCACCATCCCATCTGGTATCTCCCACTGAACCCGCCTCCACGGGCCCAGGGGGGATATGCTCCGTCTTGAAGGAGCAGGATATAAGGAGGATTAGGGTCCGATATAATGTTCCTGATAGTGTCTGTTTGTCTGCTCCTTGGTATGGCGACAAGGTGACTTGTGGCCGGGGAGGTGGAGTTGCCCTTTATGAAGAATTCCTCAAGAGCGGGCTCCGACTTCCTTTCCACCCCCTTCTTTTTAAATCTCTTAGACAGGTACCACCTTGTTCCTGCTCAATTGACCCCAAACTCTATCCGAATCATATTCTCATTCATAGTACTCTGTCATTTTCCTGGTGCCCCCGCTTGAGTTTCTCTCTTTTGAGCTTTGTATAAGCTTAGAAATTCCTCTAAAAGCGGCTGGTGGAGTTTTGCCTCTCGACCCAAGAGGGTACTCAAATTGGACTTACCCTCGAAGGTCAAGGAGTGGAAATCGTGTTTCTTTTATGTCCATGGCGAGGAGGGGAAGACGTCTTGGGGTTGTCCTGACATTAGCCCTAATAAAAATTCTACCATAGAGGAAAGGGATCGAGGACTCTTCGAGGCCCTCCTGTCCTCCGTCCTCCCTCCCTGCGCTGAGCTGCTATCGGAGGGCAACCTTCGTGAGGCCTTGGCAGCGTCGGTGGCCGCTTCACCGATATCTGGTGAGCATCACCTTCCTCGGCCATTGGCCATAGTTCCTTGTCCTTCTTTTTATCCTTCGTTCGTTCATTATGTATACACATTTGTACCTATGCCTTTATTTGATCAGGGTATATTGTCATTTGTTTTATTGTTCCCAATTGTGTCCTCTGACTTTTTATTTTTATAATGTAGAAATGAGGTTCTCCACAGATTTTTTGTTGGAGGCCCTTAATAAGAAGAGAAAGGCCGCTGGAGGCTCGACGAAGGTCATGCCTAAAGAGCCAAAGCGGGCTGAGCAGCCACCTCCTTCCCCCGGAGTCACCTTGGCAGGGAAAGCAAGGAAGAGGGATCCTTTTGTTGAAGGATTAGTAACAGAGGTCCCCTCAGCTGCTGTTCCAAAAGAGCCACCAATAGGGGTCCCTCTGGCCAAGACTCAAGAGGGGCCAGTAAGGGAAAAATCTCTGCCACCGGTCGGGGTCGATGACGAGGTTTTGTCGGAAGAGAGGATGACAACGCCTCCGATTCAGGAGGTCAGGGAAGACCAATCTTCTGATGTTCGCTCGCCCAGGAGGGGGCGGAGGTGCCCTTCGATGAGGGCCTTACAAATCGGCTGTCCGGTGTTAATGCAATTCGCCGGGGTCGCCAGGCCGAGCGTGTACTTAGCCGCTTGACTCTGCTCAATCTCTAGGCCGAGCTTCGGCGTCAACCACTGGAGAAGTCTTTGGATACTTTCTTCACTGCCTTCCTCCAGGTGATTATACAAGATCCGTAGCTCTTTCTTTCTTGAAGTCAATTATGGTCACTCTCTCACCTGGTGGTGTATGCAGGCGTCTAATAGTGCGTTCGTTTTTCGAGATGCTTGCCTCGGAGGCTCGGGCAACCAGAAACAAAACCCCTCCGAGCTAGACATTCTTAAATCTTGGGTAGACGAGCTAATCCGGGAAATATCTGAGGCGAGGGCTCAGGAGCTCGCAGTTTCCGATGCGCTGAGGGCTGCCGAGGAAGAGGGTTGTGATCTTAAGACCCAAGTTGAAGAGGCCGAGAGAAGGGCTCGAGTGGCTGACGCCAAGCTGCTCGAAGTCATGTCAAAACTGGGGTCGGTCGAAGAAGAATTGAAGAGTGTTCTTCTTAGGGCTACTCAGGCCGAAGAAAGGGCGGTCGCGGCTGAGGATAGGACATAGCTGCTCGATCTTGAGGCCCGGGCTATGGAGGAGATTGGCCAATGCCGAGGAGCGGCTAAACTTGACCGAGGAGAAGCTGGCCTCTGCCGAGGAGTGGCTAAACTTTACCGAGGAGAAGTTGGCCTCTACTGAGGGGGAGGTTAGAGAAACCTTAGCCAAATTGATCGTTACTGAAGTTCAGGCCAAGGAAAGCATAATGGCCGCCCAAGCAGAGGCCATGATCAGGGATAGCGCAGCTGACCAGAGGGCCCAAGGCGCTGTGGAAGCTTATAAGGGCTCCGCTGAATTTGCAGCTGAGTGTAGCGAAGCGGCTTGTCGACGCTTTTGCTAAAGGATTTGAAAAGTGTAAGGAGAAAATTCTTCAGATTCACTAGTTGGTGATCTTGATGACATTCAGCCTCTGGATGAGGACATGGAGAGCAAGTTGGAACCCTCCAAGCCTTGATTTTGATTTTCTTTCACCCTTATGTTTTTTAATGCAGCTGAAACTGACCTTCTATATGACAATACAATAATAGTAAGGTCCTTTTTGATTATCTTGTGTATGGCTTTGATGTAAAACTGATTTTATCAGTTTTTGGGTTATTTTGTTGTTTGGAAAGCTAGGCTTACTCCCTTAAGTTCACTTGATGACCTGTTAGTATAATTCATTCAAGAGTTATGCAGGAAACTTCCTGTGCCGACCTAAAAGCCCAACTCGGGGCCGCCTAGGATTCCAAGTTTAAACTCTCGGAGTCTCCTACATTGGTTCAGGACGTCCATGCCATTTTTGGGTCGAACATTGGGGCTACTCAGAACCAGCCCGAGGGCTGGCCAGGGGCCTAACATTATTGAGGCCGCCTAGGACCAGCCCGAGGGCCAGCCAGGGGCCTAACGTTATTGAGGCCACCTAGGACCAGCCCAGGGGCCGGCCAGGGGCCTAACATTATTGAGGCCACCTAGGACCAGCCCGGGGGCCGACCAGGGGCCTCACGTTATTGAGGTCGCCTAGAACCAGCCCGAGGGCCGGCCAGGGGCCTAACATTATTGAGGCCACCTAGGACACAGACATCCGGGAGTTTGACTCGGGCCGCCTAGGACACAGGACTTGAACCACCGGAGGTTTCTCACGCCGGTCCGTGGTGTCTGTGTCTTTCGGGCCACCGAGGTCCTTTTGAAAAATTGCCACGAGGGTTTCTCGCGCCGGCCCGGGAGTTTGACTCGGGGCCGCCTAGGACACAGGCTTGAACCACCGGAGGTTTCTCGTGCTGATCCGGGGTGTCTATGTCTTTCGGGCCGCCGAGGTCTTTTTAAAAAACTGCCATGGGGTTTTCTCACACCAGCCCGGGAGTTTGACTCAGGGCCGCCTAGGACATAGGCTTGAATCACCGGAGGTTTCTCGCGCCGGTCCAGAGTGTCTCTGTCTTTCGGGCCACCGAGGTCCTTTTGAAAAACTACCACAGGGGTTTCTCGCGTCGGCTCGGGAGTTTGACTCGGGGCCGCCTAGGACACAGGACTTGAACCACTGGAGGTTTCTCGCATCGGTCCGGGGTGTCTGTGTCTTTCGAGCCACCGAGGACCTTTTGAAAAACTGCTATGGAGGTTTTTCACGCTGGTCCGGGAGTTTGACTCGGGGCCACCTAGGACATAGACTTGAACCACCGGAGGTTTCTCGCGCCAATCCGGGGTGTTTGTGTCTTTTGAGCCGCCGAGGTCCTTTTGAAAAACTGCCACGGAGGTTTCTCGCGTCGGCCCGGGAGTTTGACTCGAGGCCACTTAGGACACAGGACTTGAACCACCGAAGGTTTCTCATGCCGGTCCGGGGTGTCTGTGTCTTTTGGGCCGCCAAGGTTACAACATCAGATTGAACAATAAAATTCAAAAACTATTTTTATAATTATTGGTCTAGTACACTTATCATTGGTAATATCGGTGGAGATTATCGGCGTTCCAAGTATGTGGAATCGGCCGTCCATCCATTCCCTCCAGTTTGTAAGCCCCTTGTGAAAACGTCTTCGCAACTCAATACGATCCTTCCCAGTTTGGCGACAACTTGCTTCCTTTAGTTGGTTTGGACTTCAGCTTTTCCGAGGACTAGGTCTCCAGGGCAGAACGTCTTGGGATACCCAGGCATTGTAATATTTATCGGCTCGCTGGTGGAAAGTGGCCATCTTAAGCCGTGCAAGATCCGGGTTTCATCGATGAAGTCCAGGTTAGCCCTCAGCCGATCGGGGTTTTCATCTTCTTTATGTGCCTCTACTCGGGAGCTAGGAAGGCCGATTTCCACCGGGATGACCGCTTCGGATCCGAAGACGAGGCTAAAGGGAGTTTCTCCTATAGGGGCCCTGGGAGTAGTGTGATATGCCCATAATACACTCTGAAGTTCTTCTACCCATCTGCCCTTGGAATCATCTAATCGGGTTCAGAGTCCCCGAAGGATAGTACGATTCATAACTTCCGCCTCTCCGTTAGATTGGGGGTGCCCGACAGAAGTAAACCTGTGGAAAATGCCTAACTCGGCACAAAAAACGTTGAATGCTGAGTTATCAAACTGGTGGCCATTATCGGTAATCACAGTATGAGGTAAACCGAAATGACATATAATAAATTTTCAAAAGAACGCCCTTGCCTTGGCTTCAGTAATTTTGGCTAATGCCTCAACCTCGACCCATTTAGTGAAATAGTCGATGGCCACCAATAAGAACCTCCGCTGTCCTGCAACCGGGGGGAAAGGCCCAAGTATATCCATCCCCCACTTAGCGAAAGGCCAGGGGGTAGACAGGGACTCAATAGTGAGGCTGGCTGTCTCTGGATATTCGAATGTCGTTGACAGCTATCACATCTTCGAACCAATTCGGCAGCATCCTGGTGCATCGTAAGCCAGTAATACCCTTGGCGGAGAGCCTTATAGGCTAGCGACCTGCCCCCCATGTGACTCCCACATATGCCTTCATGGATTTCTCTGAGAACATAATCAGCATCCGCCGGCCTATGCACTTGAGAAGAGGATGAGAGAAAGATTTCTTGTATAGGCAGCCTTCCAACAACACAAACTTGGTTGCCCTTCTCTTGAGTAGCCTAGCTTATGCAGGGTCAGCGGGAAGAGAGCCACCAGTGAGATAACGGACGTAAACATCCATCCAAGTAGGCTCCTGTATGATTGGTACGACTTCTTCTGTGGAATCAATACTTGGACTCTCCAGATGCTCAACGTACTCCCTTTCTAGGCAGTCGTTCGCCGAGGTGGCCAACTTCGATAATGCATCAGCTCTAGCATTCTCCCCTCTGGGAATGTAACAATGGTGAAATAAGCTAGTGAGGAGATCAACATCTTAACTTTGCTCAAATATCGTGACATGGGTTGCGAGCCTCAAACTCTCTAGTGATGTGTCCGGAGACGAGTTGGGAGTCAGTGAAGGCTCGAAGATGCTTTACTCCTAACCACGGGCAAGTTTGATCCCGGGCAATAGGACCTCATACTCAGCTTGATTGTTGGTGGCCTTGAAAAGAAAACGAAGGGCGCACCCAAAAGTCATTCCCTCGGGCTTGCCAAGATGAGGCCTGCTCCACTTCCCTAGGAATTGGAGGCACCATCAACATGAAGAATCCAGGCCTCCACCATTTCCCAGGGACATCATTGTCCTGCTCATCTGTCCAAGTGCATTCCACCAAAAAGTCTGCTAGCACTTGGGATTTAAGGGCAGGATGGGCTCGAAATGAAAGGTTGAACTCCCCCAACCTGACAGCCCATTTTGTCAGGCGACCTAAGGTGTTGGGTCGAGTCATAATAGATCTGAGAGGCTGGTCTATAAGCACGGCTATCGGGTGTGCTTGGAAATACGGCCGGAGGCGCTGAGCAGAGACGACCAGGGCAAAGATAATCTTCTCCACCCGAGAATACCAAATTTCGCATCATGAAGAACCTTGCTAGTGAAATAGATAGGCTTCTGCACTCCATCCTGGTCGAGTCGGACTAAAATAGAGCTAACCGCCTCCGGAGTAGCAGCTAGGTAAACAAAAAGTTGTTCTCCCTCTTCATGCTTGGATAGTAATGGTGGAGTAGACAAGAACTCCTTTAACTCTTCAAAAGCTTTCTGGTAGTTGTCCACTCGAAACCGTCGACTTGCGCAAAGCTTTAAAGAAAGGTAAGCACCTTTCTGCCGATCTGGACAGGAACCGGCTCAGAGCGGCTATTCTTCCAGTGAGTCGTTGCACCTCCTTCTTATTGGCTGGCCTCCACATATCGAGAATAGCCCGGATCTTCTCTGGATTTGCCTCGATTCCTCGCTGGGTCACTAGGAAGCCTAGAAACTTCCCGCAGTAATGCCAAAGGCGCACTTGCAGGGATTAAGATTGATCTAATGGTGTCGGAGATTGTCGAATGTTTCTTCTAGGTCGGCGACATGGTTGGCGATGTTGGGGCTCTTAGTCAACATATCATCCATATATACCTTCATATTATGCCCGATCTGGTCCTTAAAGACTTTATTCATCAACCTATGGTAAATGGCTCTGGAGTTCTTTAATCCAAAGGGCATCACTTTGTAACAGTAAATGCCTTTCTCCATAATGAAAGAAGTATTTTCCTCATCCGTCGGGTCCATTTTTATTTGGTTATAGCCGGAGAAGGCGTCCATAAAACTCAGGAGTTCATGTTCGGAGGTAGAGTCCACCAGCTGATCGATTCATGGTAGAGGAAAACTGTCTTTGGGGCACGCCTTGTTAAGATCAATGAAGTTAATGCAGATCCGCCAACTTCCGCTCGTCTTCTGGACCATAACCACATTCGCCAACCAACTTGGGTATTGAGCTTCCCGAATGTGGCCAGCGACCAAGAGTTTATTGACTTCCTCATCTATGGCCCTCTGCCGCTCGGGGGTGAAGCTTCTATTCTTTTGACGAATAGGCCAACACTTGGTATCAATGTTGAGCTTATGGGTTATCACCTCCGGAGGAATACCAGGCATGTCCGAGGCGGTCAATGAAAAAATATCTGAGTTAGCCCATAAAAAGGTAAGGAGTTCATTCTTTACTTCCAAAGGAAGAAGCTCACCAATTTTCTCAGTCTTTTCAGGATCGTCTCCCAATGGGTAAGATAGTAGTCGTTCATCCGATTCTCCTCTTCTTTCATACTCTCTGGGGTCGAATAACACCGGGCAAAGGGAGCCACCATCTCCTAAGGGCTAGGAGCCATATGATAGCATAACTATGTGAGGTTCTGCTCCCCGTACATCTCTCCGACTCCTTGATTAGTTGGGAACCTCACCAGTCAGCGCCTGATGGAGATGATTACGTCCAGGAGGTTCAAACCCGGATGACCAAGAATAGCATTATAGGTTGATGGCACCCGAGCCATCAGGAATCTCATTAGGACGTGCTTTGACGGGGCGGCGATCCCGCCGTAACCGGCAAGGTAATCTCGCCTTCACCTTGACAAATCTCCCGTAAAACCAACGAGAGGGGTGGCCACGGGCGACAGAGAATCAAGGGACAGACCCATCTGAACAAATGCGTCATAAGTAAGTATGTCTGTTGAACTTCCACTATCTACAAGTATTCTTTTTACAGGATGCCTAGCAATCATCATGGAGACGATTACGCTATCATTGTTTGGGTGATTCCCTCCCCCTAATTCCCTATCAAAATAGGGATTTACATCTTCTACCCCCTCCTCCCCTCTGTTTCTTTTGGTTGATGAAGCTACCCCCCACGAAAGCATCCCTACCGTCCGCTCCGTTGGAGTGTTATCATGCCAGCTTGAGCAGGTGGGGGTCCCATCAAAGGAGGGACAGTCGAAGCTCCCTTCTGGATGAACTTTCCAAGATAGCCCCGCTGAATGAGCTCTTCAATGGCACGTTTCAAATTGTGGCACTCATCGGTGTCGTTGTCGTAGTCCCTATGGAAATGGCAGTAATGGCTCCGGTCGCGGGCGGCACCTGCCCTTAGTGAGGGGGGCGTTGGAGGTAGGACTCACCTTCAATTTCCATGAGAATATGAGATCTCGGGGCAAGGAGAGGGGTATAACTCCCTTCTTCAGCAGATAGATTCTGGCACCGATTATTCGACCGGTGCAGAGGTTCGGGCTTCTTAGGGGGAAATCTGCTTGGCATCTCTCGAACCGGCTTCTTGCCGGCCACTCGGTCAGCATCCCTCCAGGTATGGTCGGCTTCGTCAGCACGAATATACTTGTGCGCCCGATCCAAAAGCTCAGCGTAGGAGCTAGGCGGCCTCTTGTCTAGGGAATAAGTGAAGTGAGAGGGACGAAGCCTCCGTTTTAGAGCCAAAGTGGCCACAGCATCATCTAAATGATATACCTCCAGGGCCGCAGTTTTAAATCAAGCTCTGAAATCTTTTAGGAGCTCGCCCTCCTTTTGCTGGATGGAGAAGAGGCTATCTGCCACTCGAGGGATTTTGCTGCAAGCATCAAACTATGCCAAAAAGGCCTTCTCCAGCTGCCGGAAAGAATCGATGCTACGTGGGAGCAGCCTGGAATACCAGGCGCGGGTAACCTTCCGGAGAGTAGCAGAGAAGGCAATACATAACAAGGCATCCGTGGCTTCTTGGACTTGCATAAGAGATTTATAACTTTTCAGATGGTCCAATGGGTATGTGGTACCATTATACGGATCTAGCTAGGGAAGACGGAACCGGTGGGGGATGCACTCTTCCATGATTCGGCAGGTGAGGGGGGGGGGGCATGAATCATATTCCACCCCTGAATGATCATGAAGCTTTTGACTGAGCTCCTCCAAACACCTGTTCTGCTCCTTCAAGCGTCTTTCCACCCGATTACCGATATTCTCCTCTGCAGATTCAGACGAGGAAGAGGTAGAATATCGGGGCTAACGACAATATGAGCTCCAGGGTTCCTTCCCTCGCCGGTGTTCATGACTACCAGAGCGGAGAGTAGGAGACCGAGACCTCTTGAGGCTTTCCCGGAGATGATGCTTGAATGAGACTTGGTGATGAGGATGCTCCTTCTGGGAGGACCTTCTGTGTGCAGACTGCTGACTAGCCGGGTGGCAATCTATGGTGGTGCAGGAAATCCGGCTTGTCGATGAGTAGGTTGTTGTTCTTGCAACTCATGGACCACCCCAATGAGGGTTTGAACCTGTTGAGTGAGGTTAGCCAGCTGCTCATGAGGAGCAGCTGATATTGAGGGTGATGAAGAAGTAGGGAAGTTGGCTTCTAATGGGTCTGCTCGGAAGGGATGCCCCCCAGTGGAGTAGGAGGAGGCTTCCTGGACATATGTTGGCTCCATCCAATTTGCTGGTGCCTGCTGGCTGGCCTTTGAGCCACCCCCTACCTGGCACGCTAATCTGTTGATGCCTGGTCACTTTGAGCTAGCATCCTTGAACGTCCGTTGTCACTCCAGGGATGCACCAGGGTCACTCCTTCATCTTCAGAGTCCTGCAAGAAGTCTCATAACTGGAGATTCCAGTCAGGACCCTCCGACGCCCAAGTTAGCAACCAGGAACACAGCAGTAGTTTTTTTTTAGAAGAAGAGATGTGTGTGGAAGAAGTGGGTTATTTTTTTTGACTTAAGAAATATCTCCCCCCTTTTTGTTTGCTCTTACCTCCCTTTTATCGGCATTTCCCTTTGCTAAGGTCCGAATATCATGACGTGTCAGCACTCTTATGGATAGATGTCAGAGATGGTCGATTGGATCTGAATCCATTGTTCGACATCATTAGTGCTTTTCCCAGAATAACCGGCTTTTGATGCTTATTTGGCCAGAGTCATTAAATTCTGCTAATGACTTTTTAGGCCTCAGTGGATTTTTTGACTCGAAATGATCGGTACTTTATGGCAGGTAATTGCCTTTTGATGCTTATTTGGCCAGAGTCATTAAATTCTGCTAATGACTTTTTGGGCCTCAGTGGCTTTTCTGACTCAAAATGATCGATACTTTATGGCAGGTAATTACCTTTTGATGCTTATTTGGCCAGAATCATTAAATCTTGCTAATGACTTTTTGGGCCTTAGTGGTTTTTCTGACTCGAAATGATTGGTACTTTATGGCAGGTAATTGCCTTTTGATTCTTATTTGGCCAAGAGTCATTAAATTCTGGGATCCTCTGGGGAAGACGCCAGAATTGATGTTTCTTACTTTGTTAGATCTGCAAAGTCTTGGGGGAAAGTCCCTGCCTAGGACTGGCCCTGGGGCCTGCTGCCGGCGGGGCCGCCTAGGACTGGCCCTGGGGCCGTCTAGGGGCCTGCTACTGGCGGGGCTGCCTAGGATTGGCCCTGAGCCATCTAGAGGCCTGCTGCCGGTGGGGCCGCCTAGGACTGGCCCTGGGCCATCTAGGGAACTGCTGCTGTCGAGGCCGCCTAGGACTGGCCCTGGGCCTGCCGCCGGCGGGGCCGCCTAGGACTGGCCCTGGGGCCGTCTAGGGGCCTGCTGCTGGCGAGGCCATCTAGGACTGGCCTTGGGGCCCTCTAGGGGTCGGCTGTCGGCGAGACCGCCTAGGACTAATCCTGGGGCCGTCTAGGGGCCTGCTGCCAGCAAGGCGCCTAGGACTGGTAAATATAAAAATAGGAAACTATCTTAGAATATAAAATTTAAATGAAAGCTGTTATGGTAAATATAAAAATAGGAAACTATCTTAGAATTATTGTATTACAACTAATTACAAGGATATTACAACTAATGGGAAGAATATAAAATTTAAAGAAAAACTATTGTGGTTAATTCTCTAATATGCCCCCTCAAGATAGAGCTCCTAAGGAGATGCCAATCTTGACCTATAATTCTTGGAAGCAGCTTCATGGAAGCAGTTTGGTAAGAGCGTCGGCAAGTTGATCTGCTGAGGAAACATGAGTAACACGAAGAGCACATGATTGAACTCGATCCCGAATAAAGTGATAGTCAATTACCATATGTTTCATGCGCAAATGAAAGACTGAATTAGAACATAATAGATGGCACCAACATTGTCACAATAAATAACAGATAGTGTAGGAGGGTGACACCAAGCTCTATGAGAAGGGAACAAATCCAATTGATTTCTAAAGTAGTGGCAGCAACTAATCGATACTCAACTTCTGTGGATGATCAGCAACTGTACGTTGTTTCTTGGATGACCAATAAATAGGATGACGATCAAGATAAATAATATAGGCACTCGTAAAGGTATAATCATTTTTGTTGCCAGCCTAATCTTCATCTGACACGATGAAGAGAAAGTGAATTTTTCTTATGAAGAAATAATCTATGAGTTAATGTGCCATATAGATATCGAAGTAGTCGTTTTGCAGTGTTCCAATGTTCAGACGTTGGGTAATGGATGAACTGAGAAAGCTTGTTAACAGCATATGCGATGTCTTGACGAGTGAGGCAAAGATATTATAGACTGCCAACAATTATTCTATATTCTATGTAGTCAGTCAAAGCTATACCTGAATGAAGTGTGAGATTTTCATCTGTAGCAAGTGGTGTAGCAACAGGTTTGGACCAAATATTTTTTTTCGGGTAAGAAGTCAGTGATGTAGCATTTTGAGTAAGCAATAGACCAGATGGAGTGGTGAGAACCTCAATGGCAAAAAAATAAGACAAAATACCAAGATCCTTGATTGAAAATCTTTGTGCCAGAAGGTCAATGTAGCGCTGAATAATATCGGTATTGGTACCTATGATAATAATGTCATCGACATAAACAAGTAGATATATAGTAATGTCACCGGAGTGGAGAATGAAGAGAGAAGTGTCTGCATGAGAGTTTGTGAACCTAGACTCAATGAGGAAGTGGCAAAGTTCAAGGTACCAAGCTCGTGGGGTGCTTGAGTCCATATATAGCCTTCTTTAATTTGCATACATGTGTTGGATTGTCTTTATCAACAAATCCTGGAGGCTGGGCCATGTAGACATCTTCAGAAAGATGGCCTTGAAGAAAGGCATTATTAACATTCAACTGTCGCAACTGCCAATCTATCTCTACTGACTACCGGGGTTAAAATAAGGCGTATTGTTGTCGGCATGACAATCGAACTAAAGGTGTCATGATAATCCACTCTAGGTCGCTGATGAAAGCCTTTTACAACTAATCTGGCTTTGTTTCTTTCAATAGAACCATCAGAAAAATGTTTAATACAAAAGACCCACTTACATCCAACAAGATTCTGCAAAGAAGATGGAACAAGCTCCCAGGTTCCATTCCGAACAAGAGCATCAAATTCATTATTCATAGTGTGTCTCCGTATGGGATCTTTTAGGGCTTGGTTAACAGTATGAGGCTCAATGTCTGATGGTTGAGAAAGGACTGTAGTGAGATTCATCTTGGTTAGGGGTTTGTGGATGTTATTTTTCGCTCTAGTGGTCATGGGATGAGTATTTTGATGGATAGTTTGAGATATGATTGAAGCAGAAGAGGTCTCAGAATTGTGTGGTTCTAGTGGTAAACAGTCAACCATGGTTGCTTTCCGATCAACCGAACTATGTCGAGTAAAGGAAGGTTTATGGATAGAATGACAGTCGATTAGTGAGGAGGGGCAGTCAATAGTTTGGGCATTTTGTGATGGATGTTGACACGAGAAATTCCTTTGTGGAGGCATATTGAGTGAGCCACTTGAAGTGGGTAGAAGTTGGATAGGGGAAAGCCATTTGGAAATAATCTCTGGGGTGGAATGAGCTAGATGGGAAAGGTGAGTGGTAAAGAAAAAAGAGTTTTCAAGAATTTTGACATGACGATAAATATATGTTTTAGAAGTAGACAGATCCAGGCAGATATAGGTACTTTGCATTGAAGAGTAACCAAGAAAAACACAAGGAGTGGAATGAGAGTCAAGTTTATATTTGGAATAAGGACGAAGCCATGGATAACATATGCAACCGAACACCCGAAGTTTAGTGTAGTTGGGTTGAGATTCAAAGAGTTTTTCAAAAGAAGATGAAAGATATAGTATGGGTGTGGGTACGGTTGATGAGATATAGCAAAGGCGTAAGTCCAATAAGTTAGAGGCATTGATGCATAAGTGAGAAGAGAGAGACTAGTTTCAACAATATGACGATGACGTCGTTCAGAAAGACCATTGTGTTATGGTGTATGGGATGGTACAGTAAGATGGGCTCTAATACCAAATGTAAGAATTAGTTATGTTTCTAATAAAAACTCAAATAATGGAAGTGGATCGGAATCACATACCTCCCGCCATTGTTTACCTTTACTTAATTTGTTTCTTTTGTTTACTTAGTTTCACACTTGTCTCTCCAATTCTGATGGCGTATATTTTGTGAAGAGTAGTGTGTGGACAAAGAATTGAAGCTTTATGTAGCCATTGCTTCATCAATAATGACTTTTCATTTACCTACTGTTACCATACCTTAAGGACTATTGAATGGCCATTGGTAACTAAATCATTACATATGGTAATAACCATTTCAGCTGGAAAAGATGAATAATCATAGAAGTTGCAAAAGATGAATGATCAATGCTTGCACCACTTAACGTAACAAATGGTTACAATTTCTGGATTTCAGTTCTATCCTCAGATCGAGAAACATGATTGGTGATGTTGGATATTATTAATATTCATTAGTTAGCAAACAGGAGAACATGGGGCAACAACTGGGTCTTAAATTCTCATTGGACTCATTTAAATGTAATCATTCCACTAAAAAAACAATGAAATAGTGATAAAAAGTAGCAACAAAATTTTTTATCACTTAATTATAATAAATTAATAATAAAATAGTAACTAAAATTAGAATTAATGATGAATATTAGTGATATAACTCAATTTCATCAAAAAAATTATTTAAAAAAGTAATAGCTATTTTTGTGATAAATTTATGACATTTTGTGATGACTTTTATGACAAATATTGTATTCATTTCTACAATATGGCACATAGTTGGCACAAAGTTTTTAGTAACGAATTAGTGATTGAATTTGTGACGAACGCTCTATCCATCACTGATTTTAATATAAAATAATTTTTTTAAAACATATTTTATGATGGACTACCATCCGTCACTAATTAGTAATGGATGCCCATATCCATCACTAAATTAGTGACGGACAAGCTTATCCGTCCCTAAATAGTGACAGATTGATCATTCCATCATAATTTTTTATTAAAAAAATTATAGTGTAAATTTAGTGATGGAATGTGTTGTAGCAAAAGCACGTCTTCTTGACGCTGGGTGACGAAGGAGCTCCTGGTCTCGTCTCCACGACAGTAAGCCTGTAAGAAAGTCCTCAGAGACCGGGGATTTCAGCGAGGACCCTCCAACGGTCGAGTTAGTGCCTTGGAAAACAGTTTTCAGAAGTTGTCCAGAAAAAACTAACTCATCCTTTTTATACCTATTCTGAAGTCCCCTTTTTGCATGCTTTCAGGAAGTAGTGGTCGTATAGGCAATAGTGGGTCTGACCACATTCGTAACATCCCATCATCCGTGATCGTCGGGAGTTAGTGGCCATGTGGCAATTGCCAAAGACTAGTGTGCTATGTGGTAACTGCAGGAAGATAGTGGGACGCGTGGCGGTTGCCAAGGACTGGTGGGCCACGTGGAAGGGAACCCTGGAGATTTGAGGCCGAGGGGACCCTGGAGGTCCGAGGCCGTTGGATCTTGGAGGTCCGAGGCCGAGGAGACCCTAGAGGTCCGAGGCCGAGGGAACCCTAGAGGTCTGAGGCCGAGGGGACCCTGGATGTCCGAGGCCGAGGAGACCCTGGAGGTCCGAGGCCGAAGGAACCCTGGTGGTCCGAGGCCGAGGGGACTGCGGAGGTCCGAGGTCAATGGGACCGCGGAGGTCCGAGGCTGAGGAGACCCTAGAGGTCCGAGGCCAAGGGGACACTGGATGTCCGAGACCGAGGGGACCATGGAGGTCCGAGGCCGAGGGGACCACTGAGGTCCGACGGGACCCTGGATGTCCAAGGCCGAGGGGACCGTAGGTCGAGGCCGAGGGACCCTGGATGTCCGAGGCCGAGGGGACCGCTGAGGTCCGAGGGGAACTCCTCGTTAGCCCCTTATCCCGTTAACTTTGACGGAGCTTGAGCAGTCACATCAGATGCCCCCCGCCCCAAAGGTGGTGTGGGTTCACTTCCCGCCCATCGAAAGGGGTGTGAACACGACCGGCGGCTGATCCAACCTAGCCACCAATGGCAATAGTGGCACGTGTCCACGGGGCACGAGGACTCATTAGTGCTAGTGGCCTGGGATGTTGTAGCGTCGCCGCTCCTGTTGATCTACACCGTTAGATGTGGGAGGATCCTTCTTGAAAAGGCAACGGCCATATCACCATCATTAGAATGACATTATCGATATCCCACTATCAGCGCCAGCAACTGCCGAGGCATCTCTCCCAGCAGGAGGCGTGCGCGTGGCAGGCAGGCTTAGGTGGGACAACTCGGGGGGAGCTATAATAGGGGAAACGTTCCAAATCTGTTGCCTTACTACCCCCAAAGTCCTCTTCTCCTTGAGCTTCCTCTGTCCGAGTCCTGCTACCTTCTTCGCCATTTTTCCTCCGCTAGCTAGGTTAGTCCTTCTCTCATGTCTTCCTCGCCTTCTTGGTCATCTTCTGCCCTCCCCGAGGGCCATTGTCCTCCCCTGCAAATGCAGGCTTTCCATCTCCACCTCCCTCCTGGTCCTCTTCTCCCTCCTCCGAGGATCAGGTTCCTCTGTCCCGGTGGCAGGTCATCGGTCGGGCCCCCACTAGGACCCGTCTAGTCGCCGCGAGGACCCGTAGAGCCTCCTTAGAGTCCCCCAATAGGGTTACCTCCACTATGACCGGCCAGGAGCTGGCTAGGATCAAAGCTATTTATAGGATCCCGGATAGCATCCGGTTGTATGTCCCCACCCTGGATGACAGGGTGATCTCCTCCCGTCCCAGGAGGGTTGCCCTGTACGAGGCCTTTCTCAAGGCGGCCTCCGACTGCCTCTTCATCCTCTGATCGCTAACCTCTTCGATTTATACACCCTAACACCATCGCAATTGGTTCTGAACTCCGTCCGAACCCTTTGTTCTTTCTTCGTCTTATGCACCTCCACGAATTAGAGCCTAAGGTGTCCCTCTTCCGTAGTTTCTATAACCTCCGCCAGAAATCAGGATGGTGGGTATTTCAACCTCGGCCCACTCGATCTTTGAAGTTCGGCTTTCCTACCTCAGTCAAAGGATGGAAGACCCGATTCTTTTTTGCCGACCTCGAAGGAGGGAGGCCGAGTTGGGGGGACCCAAATGTGGGGCCAAACTAGAATCATCAGGTAACTCCGAGGGACAAGGAGCCCTTCGGCACGTTGCTGACGGCCGATATTCCTCGGTGTAACCAGTTGCTGACGGAGGACAACCTCCAGTTCACAGGCCTCCTCCCGAGCGACGGTGAGCAGCCTTAGACACCCTTCCTCTCGCTGCCCCCTTTCCATTTATCTTTCTTTTTTTTTTTTTTTAATCGACTCTGATTTGTGCAGCTATGAAGCTACCAGACCGCATGGTTAGGAGGGCCACAGTCAAGAAGAAGAAGAAAGCTATTAGTGCTGCCGAGCCATCAAGGAAGAGGCCCCGGTCTCCGAGCCCTTCTCGATCTCCAACGCGTTCTCCGACCCCAGCTCCCCTGATCCGCCGACCCCGGGGCATCAGGATCCACCTCGGGGGACCCAAGAGCTGGTCCACCCCATCGATCTCACTGCCGATACTCCTCCCAATAGGCCCCGAGCCAATGCCGCCCTCCCGACCAAAGAGCCCCCCGGAGGGGGTTTCACCTGGGGCCCATGCTGAGCAAGACCGAGCATCGGCAAGCCTGCGGGCCGAGGTGGAGAGATCATCCTTTGGCGTGGCCATGGGAGCACCCCACATGGACGGGCCCACAGGGGGGCGAGCCCGAGGCCTTCACCTCCAGACCATCGCCGATGAGCCAGGGGCTAGAGGCCGAGCAGTTGGTGGCCCAGATATGCCGCCCTGAGTATCAAAGAGAGCTCCACCGCCGAGGGGCCACATCGCTCCTCCAGGATGCCTTCTCGGCTCAAATATGGTAAGTGCTGGGTTATTATTATTATTATTATATTATATATATATATATATTATGCATTGCCCTTGTTCCTTCCTAACTGCTTACTGACGTCGGCCTTTTAATGCAGATGGCAAACTCCCTCATAGCTTTGAGGGATATGCTTACTGGAACTGAGGAAGCGCTCCGCCGGTCCCAGCAGGAAGCCACTGAGATGCGGGCCGGGCAGAGAGGGCCGAGGTGGCCCTGGTCAAGCGGGCCGAGGAGCTCGACGAGATCAAGCGTCAGGCCGACGTCGAGCTTGAGCGCTTGAGGGGACGCTTAAGGTTGCCGAGGCGACCGTCAATGTTCAGGACTTGCACATCCAGTCCCTTAGCCTCGAGGTGGAGGCAGCAGGGAAGCGGGCCTCCAATGCCAAAGAGGTCGCCCGAGAGTCCAATGGAAGAAGCCGTCCGGGGGTAGAGGAGAAGGTTAGGGCCACCGAGGATAGGGTCGTGGCAGCTGATGATAGGGCCGCGGCAGCCGAGGGGAGAGCAGCCATGGCTGAAGAGAAAGTTGCTGTCAGTGTAGAGCAGCCAAGGCGGTGGATGAGTTTCGGAAGAGCACTGCCTTCGCGAAAGAGTTGGCGGAAGCTTCCTCCGGCGCCTACCACCTCGACTTCAAGGATGGCAAGGAGAAAGTCGGCCGAGTCTATGGCCTCTCTGACCTCGATGGTCTCGAGCCAGACGAGGTGTCGGAGGGGTCGGCAGCATCTCCAAGGCCGACCGACGATGAGCCAACCGGCGACGGGCCGACTGAGGCCTGAGTAGACGTCCTCTCCTCTTATTTTGTTCTTTCATTTTTCTTTTTCCTTTATATTGAAGTCCGACCGAGGTTGGCATTTTGTACTCCTTTTTGAAAGAGCAATGAAAAGTGTTGTTTTTGATGAGATGCGTGACCTAGTATCCATTAATGGGTCTTTAATTCCACTAAAACATTGCCTTCACGGGGTTGCGTGAACTGGAAACGAGCCGGCCTAGGGTTGAAGTAACAACTCAGTGTCGGTGCCAAGGAGAACTCAAGCCTGAAGACTGACGGTACATCAATTTTAATGTGCCGAGGCGAGCTCGGGCTTAAGTGCCGATGGTACATCGGGCTTGAAGTGCCGAGGCGAGCTCGGGCTTAAGTGCCGATGGTAGATCGGGCTCGAAGTTCCAAGGTGAGCTCGAGCTTAAGTGTCGATGGTAAATCGGGCTTGAAGTGCTGAGGCAGCTCGGGCTTAAGTGCCGATGGTAGATCGGGCTTGAAGTGCCGAGGCAGCTCGGGTTTAAGTACCAATGGTAGATCGGCTTGAAGTGCCAAGGCGAGCTCATGCTTAAGTTTCGATGGTACATCGGGCTTGAAGTGCCGAGGCAAGCTCGGGCTTAAGTGCCGATGGTACATCGGGCTTGATGCGGGCTTGAGGTGATCCGAGGTGAGATCGGGCTTAGGTGTCGATGGTAGATTGGGCTTGAGGTGCTGAGGCGAGCTCGGGCTTAAGTGCCGATAGTAGATCGGGCTTGAGGTGCCGAGGCGAGCTCGGGCTTAAGTGCCGATGGTAGATCGGGCTTGAGCTGGGAAGACAAGTCACTCGAACATTTGTTTCATTAGAGAAAAACAAGATATAAAAACTTATGTGTTTTAATAAGGAGAGAACGAGGTATTCAAACCTAAGAACGTCACATCGTGTACATCACTGGTAGTATCGGCGGAGATTGTCCACATTCCAAGTACGGAGAAGAGGATTCCCGTCTAGACTTTCGATTCAGTATGCTCCATGATGAAGGGCCTCAGTGACTCGGTAGGGGCCTTCCCAATTTGGGGACAGCTTGCCCCCCTCCATTGGTTTTGATACTTTGGCCTTCTGAGGACCAAATTCCCCGAAAGAAGGCTTTGAGGCGGACGCGTGCGTTGTAGTACTTGGCAGCTCTCTGACGATAAACTACCATTCTATGGCATGCTAGGTCACGCGCTTCTTCGACCAGGTCTAAATTGGCTCGCAGTCGAGCCGAGTTGTCGTCCTCATCATACGACTCCACCTGCGGGCTTGGGAGGCCAATCTTCATGGGAATAACAGCCTCAGAGCCAAACAAAGGCTGAAGGGGGTCTCTCCGATGGGGACACGCGCGTGGTGTGGTAGGCCCATAGCACATTGGGAAGCTCCTTCACCCATCTTCCTTTGAAGTCATCCAACCGTATCCTTAGCCCTTGAAGGATGGTCCGATTGGTTACCTCGGTCGCTCCGTTAGTCTGAGGATGGCCGACCGAGGTAAACCGCTGGTGAATGCCTAGCGGCGCAGAACTCCCTGAAGGGGCATTGTCGAACTATCGGCCGTTGTCAGTGACGAGAGTATGGGACAGTCTGAAGCGGCAGATGATGGACTTCCAAAAGAAAGCCCTGACCTTATGCTCGATGATCTTTGCTAGCGCCTCCACCCACTTGGTGAAATGGTCAATGGCGACAAGCAAAAACTTTCACTGGGAAGAAGCCAGAAGAAATGGTCCAAGTATATCCATCCCCCACTAAGCAAAGGGCCACAGAGCCGACAAGGGGTTCAACGGGGTAGTCGGCCGTCGTTGAATGTGGGCGTGCCGCTGGCAACTGTCGCATCTCCGTACCAACTCGACCGCATCCTCCCTCATAGTGGGCCAATAATATCCTTGTCGCAGGGCCTTGTACACTAGCGTCCTGCCCCCCGAGTGATTCCTGTAGATACACTCGTGGATCTCGCGAAGAATGTAGTCGGCATCTGCCGAAGTGGCGCACCGGAAGAGTGGGTAGGAGAAGGACCTCCGGTATAGATGCCTGTCTAACATCAGAAACTTGGGGGCTCGTCTCTTAAGTAACTTAGCTTCTACGGGATTATCAGGGAGAGTGTCGTTGGTGAGATATCGGACGTACACCTTCGTCCACGAGGATCCTTGGTCGATCGGTAGGGCCTCCTCGGTAGCGTCGATGCTCGGGGCTTCTAGACGCTCCACGTACATTCTCCCCAGGGCCCCATCAGCCGAGGTGGCCAATCAGGACACAGCATCGGCTCTGGCATTCTTACCCCTGGGGATATAACTGACACTAAGTGAGAAAAGGATGAGGACTGTGATTGGACCTTACCCAAATAGCGAGACATAGTTGGATCCCGAGCCTCATATTCCCCAGCGACCTGCCCAGAAATAAGCTGGGAGTCAGTGTAAGCTAGGAGGCACTCCACTCCGAGCTCCTTGGCCAGTCTCATTCCGGCCAGCAAGGCTTTGTACTCTGCCTGATTGTTGGTTGCAGAAAAAAGGAATCGTTGGGCGTATTCCACCGTTTCTCCCTCTGGACTAGCTAGGATGAGGCCGGCTCCACTTCCCTGAGAATTTGAAGCACCGTCGACGTGGAGGATCTAGTCTTGCCCCTCGCCCTCGTCGTCGCGTTCGGAGGGGCCGAGTGGAGCTCGTTGGTCCAGGTGCATTCAGCCAGGAAGTCTGCCAGGACTTGGGACTTCATGGCCAACCTCGGCCGAAAAGACAGATCAAATTCTCCCAACTTGATTGCCCACTTCGCCAGCCGGGCCGAGGTGTCGGGCCGGGATAGAATTGCTCTGAGTGGCTGGTCTATGAGCACCACTACCAAGTGGGCTTGAAAGTAGGGCCTGAGGCGCTGAGCAGATACGATAAGCGCAAAAATAATTTTTTTGGTGCGAGAGTACCTGGTCTCTGCGTCATGAAGCACATTGCTGATATAGTAAACGAGCCTCTGAGTCCCGTCGGCATCGGAGCGGACAAGCACGGAGCTCACGGCCTCGGCCGAGGCCGCGAGGTAGAGGAAGAGCTCTTCTCCGTTCCTTGGCTTGGATAGCAGTGGGGGGGTGGATAAGAATTCCCTCAGTCCCTCGAATGCTCTCTGGCACTCTTCAGTCCATTCAAAGTCATTGACCTTGCGCAGGGCCTTGAAGAAGGGTAGGCACCTTTCCGCGGACTTTGACAAAAAGTGGCTCAAAGCTGCTACCCCCCCGTCAGACGCTGGGTCTCCTTTTTATTAGATGGGGGCTTCATGTCAAGGAGGGCCTGAATCTTGTCCGGGTTTGCCTCTATTCCCCGCTGAGTCACCATAAAGCCGAGGAATTTGCCGGCCGTGACTCCAAAGGTATACTTCCATGGATTCAGCTTCATCTGACAGCGGCGGAGGTTATCAAAGGTCTCTTCCATGTCGGCAATGTGGTCATTGGCACGGACTCTTTTAGTCAGCATATCATCCACGTAAACCTCCATATTGTGTTCGATCTAGTTTTCGCAGACCTTATTCATCAACCTTTGATATGTTGCCCCCGCATTCTTTAGTCCGAACGGCATCACCCTGTAGCAATAGATGCCTTTCTCAGTCATGAAAGAGGTGGCCTCCTCGTCGACCGGGTCCATCTTAATCTGATTGTATCCTGAGAAGGCATCCATGAAGCTGAGGATCTCGTGACCCGATGTGGCGTCCACCAACTGATCAATCCTGGGCAGCGGGAAACTATCCTTTGGGCACGCTTTGTTGAGATCAATGAAATTAACACACATTCTCAGCTCCCATTGGCCTTACGGACCATTACAACATTGGCTAGCCAGTCTGGGTAATGTACTTCCCGGATGTGACCGACGGCCAGCAGCTTGCGGACCTCCTCGTCGACAGCTTTCTGCCACTCGGGGGAGAAGCTCCTTTTCTTCTGTCTGACCGACTGGCACTACAGATTGAGGCTAAGCTTGTGAGTAATTACATCGGGGGAATGCTTGGCATGTCCAAGGCTGACCAGGCAAACACATCCGAGTTGGCTCGAAGGAAGGTGAGGAACTGAGCCCTTGCTTCATCGGATAGTAGCGATCCAACTCGGATAGTCCTGGCCGGGTCCTCCCCTAAGGGGAAGGTCAATAAGTGCTCGGCCAGTTCCCCCTCCTCTTCGAATCTTTGGAGGCCACCAGCTCGATCGTTGGCAGGGTCGGTACTTTCCGAGGGCCAGGTGCCATGTGGTAGCAGAGGGATAGGAGGTTCCTCTCTCCACGCATCTCCCCTACTCCTTTATTGGTCGGGAACCTCACCAGCAACCTCTTGCCTACCCAAAATGACATTGTAAGCCAGAGGGACCCGCGCAACCAAGAACTTCACCACGACCGTCTTCTGGCAGGGTGTCGTCCCAGCTGTAACCGGGAGGGCGATTTTCCCTTCGACATTCATGAAGTCTCCAGTGAAGCCCATTAGGGGCGTGGCGATGGGCCGAAGGGAGTCATGAGATAAGCTCATACGAACAAAGGCGTCGTAACTTAAAATGTCTGCTGAACTTCACTATCAACCAGTATCCTCTTTACAGGATGTTTAGCAATTATCATTGAAATGACAACGCTATCATCATTTGGATTGCTCACCCCCTTTAGGTCCCTTTCAAAGAAAGGAATTACAGGTTCTATTCCCTCCTCCCCCCTGAACATCTTAGACGGGCCACCGGCTCCCCAGGAGATCATGGCTACCGTCTTCTTGGTCGAGCATTATTGACCTCAGCCTGAACAAGTGGGGGCAGTGACGGGCCTGAGCAGTTGGGTTCGCCCTCCGGACGAACTTGCTGAGGTAGCCTTGCTGAACGAGGTCCTCGATCGCCCTCTTGAGCTGGTAGCAGCTCTCTGTGTCATGCCTTGGTCTCGGTGAAAATGACAATAGAGATTTTTGTCACGGGAGACTCCAGGCTTCAGGGAAGGAGGGTGCTGAAGGAACGGCTCACCTTCAATCTCCATCAGAATATGTGATATCGGGGCAAGCAGGGGTACGGATCCCTTCCCTAGGAGCGAGAGCCCTCGGCCGGTTGTTAGGTCATCGAGGGAGCTCAGGCCTTTCCTACTGTGGCTTGTTGGATGCAGGTCGGGCTTGCTTCTTGTTTGGGCCCCGTCTGTCTCGCTGGGAAGAGCCGGCTTTGTCAGCACGGATGTACTTGTGCGCTCGGCCCAGCAGCTCGACGTAGGAGCTCGGTGGCTTCTTGTCGAGGGAGTATGCAAAGCGGGAGGGGCGAAGCCCTCGCTTCAAGGCCAGAGTGGCGACTGAGTCATCAAGATTGTGCACCTCCAATGCGGCTTCCTTGAATCGAGCTATGAAATCTTTCAGTGACTCGCCACTCTTCTGTTGGATGGCGAACAGGCTATCGGCCACCCGTGGAATTTTTCAGGCATTGAAATGCGCCAGAAAAGCTTTCTCCAGCTGTCGAAAGGAATTAATGCTTTGTGGAGGCAGCTGGGAATACTAGGCCCGCTTCCTTCCGAAGGGTGGCAGGAAAGGCGATGCAGAGGAGAGAGTCAGTCGCTCTCTGGACCTGCATTAGGACCTTATAACTTTCCAAGTGGTCCAGGGGGTCAGCAGTGCCATCATAAGGGTCCAGTTGGGGTAGATGGAACCGGGTGGAGATGGGCTCCTCCATTATGCGGTGAGACAGGGGAGGACGGCTATCATAATCCGCATCCAGTGGGTTGGTAACCCTGGCTAAGCTCCTCCAGCCGCTGATTATACTCCTCAAGGCACCGCTCAGCTCGGCGGGCGACATGCCCATCGAAAGACCCTTCTCACGACGATCCCAAGGACGGGGATGGGTCGCAGCGGTAACGAAGTCCTTGCTCGGCTTCCTTCCCCTGCCGCCGCCTGTAGGAGTTGTCAGAATGATGGGAAGGAGACCGTGGTCTTTTGGAGGCCTCCCGGTAGCGGCATCTGGGGAGGCATCGGCGGGGGACTTCCCAGTGGAAGCTCTCCCACGAGTGGACTGTTGGCTAAGAGGAGCAACCCCCACATCCAGGAAAGGGGGCTGGGGGCCTTGCTGCAAAGCCGCCACCTATTGCTGTAGGTGCTGGACCACAGCCACCAAGGAGTGAACTTGTACAGTGAGAGCATCACCCCGCGTTGGTGATGATGGCGGGACGGGGAAAGGGACCGGAGGGGCCGGGAGGTTTGCTTCCGGTTGCTCCGGCTCATTACACTGCCCCCCAGGGCCGCCGTTCGAAATCTCCTGTGCTCGAGTCACCACCATTTTGTTTTTTTTTTGAATCACAAAAGGGGAGGTAAAAGCCTATAGCCTAGGAGCCCTGAACTCGGCTCTTTTTCTCTTCTTTCCCCCAACATGGCGTGCTAATCTGTTGCAGCCAAAGCATGTCTTCTTGACGCTGGGTGACGAAGGAGCTCCTGGTCTCGTCTCCACGATAGTAAGCCTGCAAGAAAGTCCTCAAAGACTAAGGGATTTCGGCAAGGACCCTCCGACGGTCAAGTTAGTGCCTTGGAAAACTGTTTTCAGAAGTTGTTCCAGAAAAAACCTAACTCATCCTTTTTATACCTATTCCGAAGTCCCCTTTTTGCATGCTTTTAGGAAGTAGTGGCCGTATAGGCGATAGTGGGTCTGACCATGTTTGTAACGTCCCATCATCCGTGATCGTCGGGAGTTATTGGCCATGTGGCGGTTGCCAAAGACTAGTGCGCTATGTGGTAACTGCAGGAAGATAGTGAGACACGTGGCGGCTGCCAAGGACTGGTGGGCCACGTGAAAGGGAACCCTGGAGATTTGAGGCCGAGGGGACCTTGGAGGTCCAAGGCCATTGGGATCTTGGAGGTCCGAGGCCGAGGGAACCCTGGCGGTCCGAGGCCGAGGAGACCTTGGAGGTCCGAGGCCGAGGGAACCCTGGATGTCCGAGGCCGAGGAGACCCTAGAGGTCTGAGGCTGAAGGAACCTTAGTGGTCCGAGGCCGAGGGGACCGCGGAGGTCCAAGCCGAGGGGACCACAGAGGTCCGAGGCCGAGGGGACCGCGGAGATCCGAGGCCGAGAAGACCCTGGAGGTCCGAGGCTACGGGGACCCTGGATGTTTTACACCATTCAAACTGTATCTGGATTTAAAACCCAAAAAGTAGAACTGATTTTAAAATTATTTTTTTAAAAAAGGATAAAATCAAAACCAATGGCTGATCTAGTCTGGAATCGGATTTGAACTTATTAATAAAACCAGGTCAAGTCAAACCAATTCTCTTATTTGAATCTTAACATGAAAAAGGAAATAAATTTATTTTTATCATAGAAATTAAAATAATTATATCCTTATATTATTTCCAAATAAAGTAAATTTTAATTAAATTAAAAAGATGTATCTATGACTTTTATTTTAAAAAAATGATATAGCATAAACTATAATCATTAAAAATATAACCAGTTTGCTAACATAAATCTCACCAAAATAATAAAAAAATAAAAATTTCATCCACACAAGTTATAACATAAATTATAGACATTAAAATGTATTATTTTCATCAAACATAAATCACATCAAAATATACAAACTTCCAAGCCAAATCATCCAAGTCTAATCCACATCTTCCTTCTCAATGCATATAAAATGAGAATCAATGGTTGAACAAGCATCTACACATGAAAAAAAGTAGTAACAAATTCAATATTGAATACTCAATAATAAATAAGAAAAGAAAAAAAAATGTAAACCTAAGTTGGGATCCCAATAGATTGGGCAAGCGAGGGATGATGATAATAAATGTGGAGCTTCTTTTTGATCCAGTAAAATCACCACAAATCTAAGAAATCTAAGCAATGAATCATTAACCCTTAATTTTATTTCTAATTTTTTTTCTTTGACAGTGAAAGCAAAATTTAAGAGTTTTATATTTTTTTTAAGCAAGAGTTATCTATATTAAAAATGGTAATAAAGAAAAATTCAACAAAAGAACCAAATTCCAGAGGAAAAAAACATAAAATTCCCTGGAGCTGAAAGAAAATCAAAGAAAACCGTGAAAACCTATGCAGAGAAAGTTGATTGGGTGAGATTGTTAAAAATCTCAAACTCATAAAGCAATTGCAGAAAAATTCAGAAAATTTCTTAAAAAGTATGAAAAGGCAAAAAAACCTCGTGATTAAGTTGGGAAACACTAGAAAACAAGTGAAAAATAGATTTTTTGGGGTCAAAAATAAAAATTTCAGCAACAAAACAATAATATCAAAGATATAGATGCTAAAGAGAGTGAGGAAGAGAGAGAGTGGGGAGACAAGCAATAGCAAAGGCGTAGAAGCGGACAAAGTGATTATCCCATTGCACTAATCTAATTGCTAGCCCTTACCATTGTGCCAATCTAATCATTGGCAATAAAGGGTGTAAGCCTAGAGTTTTGATAAGATTTGAACGAGTTAGAGAGAGAAAGAAATGAACAAATTTTTTTATTTAATTAATGATTTTAAAAATCAGTACATAATATTAATTTTACTTATGACTTTTATTTTTATGCTAGTGAGAGATCTATAAATGACATATGCTTGATATAAGATTTTAAAATCACTAAGGAATTTCTAAGAAAAAAATCCCTCTATGATATTATTTTTTTATTTTTAAAATATTTTACCAGCACCAAGGGATTTATCCCTTAGTAAATGTCTATGGTACCAAACCTCCCTTACAAATCCCTTGTTAACAATTGCTTAAATAATTAGTCACTGATCCCTTGCAGATTACCAAGGGATTTTCAAGAAATTTATCAAGAAAAATATATCCCTAGCAAATCCCTTAGAGATTCCTTACTGAAACTAGATTTTGAATGTAATTTAAAATTCCTTTCTAATCCCTTTGTAATTTTCTAAGGGACATGTCCCTTGGTGACATCTCTTGGTGAAAGGCTGATTTCTGGTAGTAATGGTGAGCTTGTTGAACGGAGTCTTTTGGTTGTTCATAGAAAAAAGAGAAAAAGGAATGGTAGGTAGAAACAGTGACTAGATCGATTAAGGTTTCTTTTGTTAGGTTTTTTTAAATAATCTTTGGAAAGCTAGATTTTTCAAATACCCAATTTTATAAATACGAATTTGACCCAGTTTAAATTAGGTTTTAAAATGTCAATCCAAAATCAAACTAAATCTAGCTTTTTACTTGCAAAAACTTAATTTGTTGCTATCCTTAGGTGCTAACAATGGAGAGTACATGGGGTTTGGTGACGAATTGGGAGAGCACAGGTGGTTATCAATAGGCTGAGGTTGGCATCAAAGAGGAAGGATGGGCGATGTTGGCTTCCAGTCAGCTATGCCCTATTTTCCTAAACTATGCTCCCAATCTAGCCCCAAATCACCAATAGATCTTTTAGCGATAGGTAGGGCTATGGTGGTAACACTGTTGGTTGATAGACAATGACGACTAAGGCAAAAATTAGAGGATGCCTAGAGATGATCCCCTTTCTTATTTGATGATCATCCATCTTATTCAATATCGTTCTATTTTATCATGCTTAGCTAAGTGATACAACAAAATATAGAGGCAACATCACTAATATGTAGGCTGTCGGATGTGAGAGATAATTAAGAAAACAAAGGATGAAGAGACTGCAACTTTAGACATATCTAGATTCTCTTATTTAGGATGTTCAAAGGTTGAAATCCCTTATTTTGCTTGTTTAGGGGCTAAAACCCCCAATTCCATCCAAGGGATGAGATCTCAGATTCTACTCATCCAAAGATTAAAATCCATGCATTCTGCCCACCTAAATAACAAAAATAATAGAAGTGGAACGTTACTTGAGGATGTCCAACCATAGTGATTTGGTTCGGGTTATTCTAGCAAGATGGGAAAGGTGGAAGAGTTGCTTCAGGTAAATATTAGATGATTTCTTTTATTTTCTCAGTAGAGAGGAAGTTTTCCTCTATTTTTCAGCGTCTTCGAAGCATTACTCTTCTATTTTTAGTGAATTCCTCTATTCTTTTAGCAACTCCACATCGCCCTCCTCTAAGCTAGTTAAGGTACTAGTAGGCTGGGCTACGAACACTAAGCTTTGCAGTGTAGAGAAAGGCTTGGATTCCTATATAACTGATTAGTGAACATAAAGTCGCACATCTTAAGTGGATTATATTATAGCAATTTTTTATCTAATTTCAAGAAAAAATTTATGATATCGGTTGTAAAGTTTGAAATTGATAAATTCAACAAACTTGACTTCGGTGTCTGGCAGATTAAGATATATGCTCTTTTGGTATAACAAAGATTGTGAAAGGTACTAAAAGGTAGAGAAAGATTATTAGTTACTATGTTCAATGGTAATAAGGATGAATTATTGGCAAAGGCATACGATGTTACTCTATTAAGTTTGGTAAATAAGGTTCTTAAAGAAGTAATTGAAGAGATGGCAATGATTGGACTAGGTTGAAGTTAGAGAGAAAGTATATGATAAGATTTCTCACAAATCAACTGTATTTGAAGTATAAGCTCTACCATCTATGGATGAATATTAGTAGAAGATCACATAGATGAGTTCAATAAAGCTATTCTTGATATGATAATATTGATATCAAGATAAAAGATGAAGATTAAATCTTTATTCTCTAGTGCTCATTACTATTCTTATATAAAAATTTTGTCAATATGTTGTTGTATGAGAGAGAATTTCTTAGTAAATGATATAGAAATGTTGTATATCTAAAGAGCTAAAAAGTAGGGTGTTTGAGACATATCGGAGACTAAGGAGAATGCTTGGTTGCAAGAGATAAGAGTAAAGGGAAGGATCTAAGTAGAAGCAGTAAATCAAGATGTAAATCAAAACATCAAAAACTTTATTACTTCTCTTATAATAAAGAAGAGCACCTTAGAAGGGACTCGTCGGAAGAAAAAAAGTAAAATATGATAAGAGGATGGTGCCTCTAAAACTTAAGTGAGTATAGTCAAAGAAAACATGACAAAAAGCATCAATGATGCAAGAAGTGAGATACTTTTAGTCGGTATCCATAACTCTGGTAAAGAATAGATTCTTCATTATGATTGTTTCCTTTGTATGCCCTAACAAAAGTTAGTTTTTTATTCATTAATCAAAGATAGGGAGGGTTTTATTGAGTGACAATAAAGCTATATATTGTTAGGATTGTGTTAGTTTATAGTAAGATGTTTAATAGATTTGCGCAGCTTCTAAAGGCTTGACATATCCTGAAGTTGATGAAAACCTAATTTCCTTAGGCCCACTTGATACTTAGGTTAGAGATACTTGGCTAAAATTGTGTACTGAAAGTTTCTTAAGGTTTTCTAATGATGATCAAAGGAAGGTTGGTAAATGACTTATATCATTTAATTAGAAGCATGAATGCCAGTATTATTGCAATTTTTTCACCATTGGAGTTATTAAACTCCAATGTTACTCAGTTATGGTACATGTGGTTAGCATATGTCAACAGGGAGGATGTTAGAATTGTCCAAAAGAGGCCTACTTGATGGTGTAGAAATTGATAAGCTACATTTTTAAGCATTGCATATATAATAAGACGAGCAAAGTAAAGTTTAGCACTGATATTCAGTGTTCCAAAAGAGTATGAAATTACATCCATTCAGATATATAGAGATCTAACCCCTAAATATCTCTCATTTAACCATCCAAGTAAACCAAATTATTTATTCTTACGTTTATTATTATAATTTAATAATATATATTCCTCACAAAAATCTGATACAAATATCTTATATATCATGCAAGTCAAAAATATTAATGAGCAATACCAATATTTTTGCATGTATAAAATATTTATAATCATACAGGTGATCATGCAAAAAAAAAAAATCTTATAAATTAATAATGGTATACTGTATAGAGATTCTTACAAATTATTTATCTTAATCGTAAACATATAGTATATATATATGTGTGTATAAATTATTCATAATTATATTGATGGTAGTGTACAAGATTTTTACAACTCATTTACTTTAGTTATTAGCATATGGTATTTAGTACATATATGTATAAAATATCTATAATTTTACAATTAATAGTGTATGAGGATTTAGTAGTGTATGAGGATTCTTGCCTCTACTGTTTACAAAGCAGTGTACAAGTTCATACCTAATGCCAGCTCGTCTTCAACCATTAACTAATTATCTCTAATTTCTAATTTCAAAGCTCTAATATTTGAAATACCCTTAGTTCTAAATTTTTCTATTTCTATTTCTACCTTAATTTAAAATTAAATAATTCAAAGATTATAATTTTACATCAATCTAAAGATTAGAGGGTAAAACCTTTTGCACAAAGGCTTTTTGTTTGAGTGATTGCACTTTTACAGGATTGAAATTAACAATTAGAGTAAATCATAGAGCAAATACGATGATGAGTGAGAAATACTGGAACAAAGCCAACCAAATAATGGTGTTTGATAGCTCAACTCAATCAAATACTCATCAAAGTAAGAAATATAGACTACTCTAAGCTCAAGTAATATAACAAGGATCATCTGTGGTGGGTTTCAGTGATATTCCATAAAGGTTAGCATAGATAAAGCACAACAGATAGTAGCTAGAAAGATTCGATCATACAACTGGCACACCAAGGGAAATAGATGAGAGGAGATGTTTTGGCAAGGTCTATTTGTAGCCCACTTAGAAACAAAAGAAAGAAAGAGAGAAGAGGTAGAGACGTAGGGAAAAAAAAAGAGAAAATGGAGGAAGAGATAATCGATCACCTTGTCGAATAGATCATGTCATCATCTTATCTATCAGCCTAACTTGATGGATGGTTGATGAAGAGGCTAAAGTAGTGCCTAATTAAAATCTTATTGATTCTAGACCAAGAAAGAAAATAAATAATAGAGAAAATTAGAGTAGAAAGATGGTCTCAATGGCTAATAGTAATGCATGTCTCTATAGTAGCTTGCCTTATCCTAATCGTCTAGTGGTCAAATGTAAACATAAAAATAAAAAAATAGAAACAAAAAGTTAGGAAAGCTCCAGCAGCTGATAATGATTTCTCTACTACTTGATTTTATTGTTCAATAGAGCCCAAAGATAGCTAGCTTTCAATCCAGCAAACACATATGAAAATAAAAAATTAATTAAAGTTAATATAATTAATTTGAAGCAATATTTTATAATGTTTAACATCAATCTAACTTGGTAATGCAAATAAGAAAATTATGAGCAATTGAATGAAGGTATGAGTGTTTTAATAAATCTCAAATAAAGAAAACTTAAAAAAGTGCTATTTGCATGCGTTTTTAATTAGTTAAGTTATATTAAATGTCATTTTGTCAGTTCTAGCACTAAATTGGCTGGTAAGGTATGACATGATATGTTTATGTACTAATAAATTAATAATGATAAGAGAAAACAAAGAGGGCAAATAAAGCCAAACGAAACAAAGACCACTCTAGAAATAAATTTGTTACTCTAATATTACACTAAAGTCCATTAAATGTGAACACTTGAAAAGGTAACGATCAACCTGTTGGAGATCCATAAAAGTGTTGTTCTCTCACTTTCTTATTAGAGAAAGACTTTGTACATGGCCTCGATGCAGCAAATTTTACCTGAGCTATAACACTTTCTTTTATTAATCCATGTGCATTCTATATGTCTTAACACAATAGGACAAGATAGTAGGGATCATGATTATGAATTCGCAAGTAATACTCTGTACCTGATGGAACGGAATGGGATGGCTTGTCTTTTGATATAATTACGATACCGTAGTTATAGAATTACGACACCCATTTAGAAAATGATAAGATAGCTTTATGATATTCCGGTCAAAAAAAATTACGGCGCTCCAGTTGTAAAATTACGATACCCATTCAGAAAGCCAAAAAAATTACGACACCCCAGTTATAAATTTACGACACCATACTAATAAAATTACGACACCATTCAGAAAATGTTAAAGCAAAACTTTACGACAACTCGATTAAAAAAATTATGATACCCCAATTGTAAAATTACGATACCATAGTTATAAAATTATGACACTCATTCAGAAAGACAAAAAAAAATTACGATACCCAATATAAATTTACAACACCGTAGTTATAAAACTGTGACCCTCATTCAGAAAATGTTAAGACAGCTTTACGATATCCCGGTCGAAAAAAATTACAACACCGTAGTTATAAAATTATGATACCTATTCAGAAAGCCAAAAAAATTACAACACCCCAGTTATAAATTTATGACATCGTAGTTATAAAATCACTACACCCATTCAGAAAACGTTGGCAAAGCTTTACGATATCCTAATTGAAAAAAATTATGACATCCCAGTTGTAAAATTACTGTAGTTATAAAATTACGATACCCATTCAGAAAGCCAAAAAATATTACGACACTCCAGTTGTAAAATTACGATACCATAGTTATAAAATTACGACACCCATTTAGAAAACATGGGCTGCACCATCCCTAATCTGTACATAATTTTTAAAAAAAGGTGAATAGGTATTTATGCATGTCACGCGCAAGACTTAAGATCGTATTCCTGTTATCCCATCATGTTCCATTGCATCAAGCAATATAGGATTCATTTGGACCAATAAGAAGGAGCGGTGCAGTCCACATAGAATATGCTGCACTGGAGGCAATGTATAAAGACTTTTCCATTAGATGAAACAGAAATATAGTTTAGAAACTTTAAAAAAATTAGGTTTGAACGAGGAAGTTTTTAGGCTTATAAACTCGAAAAGTGAAGCATGAAAAGCGAGTGTCAACTAGTTATGTTAATAAATTTGCTAGAAATCAACGCCAGTGACTTGAGATTGATGGTTATCTCAATACGACTTTGAGATGTTTGCAGAAGCGAGATAAGGATCAAATCACATATCTTAGCGGAAACAAAATAAGGATCAAATCACATATCTTAAAAAATTGAGTTAGCGCGATCTATACCGTATTAATTTAATAACAAGAACAATAAGTAGATTAAGAATTTTACCTTTCGTTCTCCACCAACACTACCTTGGAATCATCAAATCCTTTTGATCACCATGGATCTTTCCAAATGTTCTCCAGATTATGATGAACACGAACGAGTGGGCGTTCCTTTTGATTTGGGTTGAGATTACACAACTGAATTTTTATTCACTTTGTATTCTCAACTCATGAGATAAAGTGAAATTAAAGGAGATAACTCTCTATAGTTGATCATCGTTGTTGTTATTCTTCTCTTGTGAATCTTATATTCTAAGAGAATAATAACTACCAACCTCTTTTATTAATTAATCAATTAATTAATATTTAAAAATCACTTCCAACTTTTGGAATTACTTTAACGTATATTAATCCAACAATCTTGGTTAGATATATTTATTATGGGACGTTATGGAAGAAAGAAAGGCTCTCTCACAATTCCATATTTATTTCTCCAACAACTAAATAATTTTCACAGACTCTTCTCGTGGAATATGCCTGCGATGTGTTCCCTAGCACACCATATAATAGAAATTAATCCAATTAATTTCTATATGAAAATTAATTTAGAATTCTCAATTCCAAATTAATAACTCAACCCAACATATCATAAAGTTCACATAATTCTTAAAATTATAAAATTAATTATATTCAAAAGGATTTGAATCATCCATTGATATAGTCACTATATAAATCAATCCTATGATTAAAGCTAAGCATTTTTGTTAACCTCTTTAATCATATCTTTATCCATAAGTACCATTGATTCTATAATGAATACTATATTTATGATCCAATCATAAATTGAGCGTCGAATCAACACTTATGGGAACCGTCCATCTGACTTCTTTACGAAGGAATGGATTTCATCTTGTATATTAATATTCCTGGCTACTTATGTTATTATATTTTAATATACAAAGAATTTGACACTATGTTTCTGTATCATTACCCGGTACATCAAAAAATATAATACAATAAATAGGAGTCTATTAATTACTCAGAATTAAGATCGATTCATATATGACCATCATTGATTAATTTTGAATACTCTATTTTAACAACGGAATTTATTAGAGATTCATAATTAATCGCGTTCCAGTCCTATATAATCAAATTATATAAAGCGCTTTCATTCCGATAATCTCATTATCAACAATCCGGATAAGATCGTTTCATTCAGAATGTAATGAACCGCGCTAGTAATTTTAAATTAAAGATCTCGATTGCAACTTTAATTTATAATTACGATAAATTTAGATTATTTTACTTTAAATATTATCCTCTGTATATAATGCTTATATATAATATTTAAAGTCACATTTAAATAATCCAGGGATTTTTGATATTTATAAAGCATTAAAATATGCATGCAAGTATAATATTAAAAATTTCTCAAATTATTTAGCAAAATAATAAATGTCATTTGTTTATGGGCACATATCCCAACAATCTCCCACTTGCCCTAAAGCAAATGAGACATGTCTCTAAGTCCCATCCCTTCATGATGTAGCTCAAAACCCTGAGCCGGTAATGTCTTAGTAAACGATCAGCTATATTGTTCGCAGATGTGATCTTTTCAATTGAAACGTCTCCTCTACTGACAATCTCTCTCACAAGGTAAAATTTTCTCTCTATATGCTTTCCTCTACGGTGGTTTCTGGGTTCCTTGGCATTGGCTACTGTGCCACTATTGTCACAGTAGAGTCTAACTGGTTCATGCATATCTGGAACAACTTCTAGATCTTTCAAAAATTCCCGAAGCCAGACTGCCTCCTTAGCTGCTTCACAAGCTGCTACATATTTAGCCTCCATGGTTGAGTCAGCAATGCAAGTTTGCTTGATGCTTCTCCATATAATGGCTCCTCCTCCCAAAGTGAACACCGCTCCAGAAGTAGACTTCCTAGAGTCTCTATCTGATTGAAAATCAGAATATGTATATCCAACAGGAATCAAATCCCTACCGAAATATACCAGCATATAGTTTCTCGTTCTTCTCAAATATTTAAAAATATGCTTGACCGCAACCCAGTGATCCAATCTTGGGTTTGACTGGTATCGGCTAACCACTCCCACTGCAAAGATATGTTGGGTCTTGTACACAACATTGCATACATCAAACTACCAACTGCCGAAGTATAGGGAATGTCTCATATCTTCCACCTCTTGCGGTGTTTTAGGACACTGCTCTTTAGAAAGATGAACTCCATGTCGAGTAGGTAAATTACCTTTCTTAGAGTTTTGCATCACAAATCTGACAAGTACCTTGTCAATATACGATGCCTGAGACAACACCAAAAGCCTATTCTTGCGATCCCGTATAATTTGGATGCCAAGAATGTAGCTTGCTTCTCCCAAATCCTTCATTTGGAATTGGCTGGCTAGCCAGTTCTTTATTTTGGACAGAAATCCTACATCATTTCCAATGAGTAAAATGTCATCCACATAAAGAACTAAGAAGATCACTTTATTTCCTTCCTTTTGCTTATAGACACAAGGTTCACCTAAATTTTGTTCAAAATCATAAGAGTTTATGGCTTCATTAAATCTGATGTTCCAATATCTAGAAGCTTGCTTAAGCCCATAAATGGACCTTTGTAATTTGCAGACTTTCTGCTCTTGGCCTTTAACCACGAAACCCTCTGGTTGGACCATATGAATAGTCTCTTCAAGATGGCCGTTCAAAAATACCATCTTGACATCCATTTGCCATATCTCATAATCATAATGAGCAGCAATGGACAAGAGAATCCGAATGGATTTTAGCATGCTACTGGCAAAAAAGTATCTTCATAATCTACTCCTTCCTTTTGGGTAAAACTCTTTGCCACCAACCTAGATTTGAAAGTCTCTACTATTTCATCGGCTCCTCTTTTTCTCTTATACATTCATTTGCATCCAATAGGCTTTACGCCTTCTGGTAGATCTACAAGCTTCCAGACTGAATTAGAATACATTGATTCCATTTCGAGTTTCATGGCTTCCTGCCATTTCTCTTGATCAACATCCTCCATTGCCATCTTGTATGTCAATGGATCAACATCACTGCCATCGGTGACTTTTGTTGGTATGGGGCTGATCTCATCAGCTAGCAACTCTTCCAGAACTACTTTACTTCTAGGTTTGAATTCTGTCATATAATTGTACTCGAGAAACGTAGCATTTGTCGACACAAAAACTTTGTTATCTTGAGTATTATAAAACAGTCCTCCTCTCGTTCTTAGGGTATCCGACAAACATGCATACTTCTAAACGAGGTTCCAACTTCCCAGTCTTTCCCTTCAGCACATGGGCTGGACATCCCCATATGCGGATGTGTCTCAAACTAGGTTTGCAACCATTCCATAACTCTAAGGGAGTCTTAGAGATTGACTTAGATGGAACTAAGTTTAGAATGTATACAGTTGTTTGTAATGCATATCCCCAAAATGAGGTAGGCAAAGAAGAATAGCTTAACATTGATCTTATCATATCAAGCAACGTGCGATTCCTTCTTTCAGCTACACCATTTTGCTATGGTGTTGCAGGTGCCGTGAGCTGTGATAATATTCCATTCTCAATCAAGTGGTCTTGAAATTCATAATCCAAGTACTCTCCTCCTCGATCGGATCGAAGAGTTTTGATTGATTTACTGAGTTATTTTTCTACTTCAGCACGGAATTCTTTGAACTTTTCAAAGGCCTCGATTTTCTTTGCATCGGATATACATATCCATATCTAGAATAATCATCAATAAATGTGATGAAATATTCATAGCCCCCTCTAGCTTTGACATTCAAAGGCCCACATACATCAGTATGTATGATCTCTAAAGGTGCTTTTGCTCTTTCACCTTTTGCTGAAAAAGTCTTTTGATCATTTTTCCTTCTAGACATGATTCACAAACTGGTAGAGTACCAACTCTTAGCTCTCTTAAAGGACCATATTCACTAGTCTTTCGATTCTGTCTATATTAATATGACCAAGCCTCAAATGCCATAAATACGTGTCATTGTCATTCTTCGCAACTTTTCTTCTTTTAGGAGTTGGTTCAGCGACTTTAAACATTTCGGTTTGAAGCAAGTTGTTGGAATTTGGTTTAACAAAATATAAACCATTTTCAACATATCCAGAACAAATATTTATTCCATTCTTATAAATTGAAACAGAGTCAATACTAAAAGAAACAGAAATAAATTGTTCATGCAACTTTGACACCGAAATCAAATTCCATTTGATATCCAGAATATAATAAACATTGTTCAAAAGCAAATATTTATTATCAGCAAACGATAGTCGAACTATCCCTACTGCTGTCGCTGACACCTTTTCCCCACTGCCTACTTTCATCGTGAAATCTCCCACTTGAAGATCCCAAGCAGACTCAAGCATCTGCAAAGAAACACAGACATGGTTAGATGCTCCTGAATCAATAATCCAGCTTGAGAAATTATTCTCAACTAAGCATGTTTCCATGACTAGTAAATCTAATTTACCTTGTTTCTTTTTCTGTTTCAGCTCATCAAGGTACTTTTTACAGTTCCTTTTCCAATGGCCATCTTGATGATAGTGAAAACACGTTCCTTTAGGTTTAGGCTGAGCAGCAGCCTTTCCTTTCTTTTTCTGGATCTTCTTCTTGTTATCCTTTTTCTTTCCCACATAATTCTTCTTCTTTTTTTTTAAAGAAGAAGGCTTTTCCTCAGCTACGTTGGCTTCAGCAACAATTTCCTTACCACTCTTATCATCTATAAGAGTCTCATATATTTGCAGCTCATTCAGGAGTTCAGTCAAATTACACTTTTTATGATTCATGATGTAATTAGTCCTGAATTGGAGAAAAGCGGGAGATAGTGTCTCTAGGATCATGCCAACCTGAGTCTTTTCATCAATTTTAGCTCCATTGATCTCGGCCTCATTGAAATGATTGACCATTTTGAGGATGTGCTCACGAACAGAAGAACCATTCTCCATTTTGCCATTCATAATGGCTTTTAAAGCTTCGTAGCGAGCCTAATCAGATGGGCGTCCAAACATCTGCTGCAGAGATTCCATAATCTCTCTTGCAGTTTCAAAGGCCTCGTGCTTAGTTCTAAGCACCTCATTCATTGATGCTAACAAGTAGTAGCGGACTTTGTTGTTTGCAACAATCCAACGGTTGTACTCATCAGTAACAACCTTAGAGGCATTGGTTGGAGGCACTGGAGGACAATCCTCCTTAAGGACATAGTGGTAGTTTTCATTAATGAGAAGGATATTCATGTTGCTTTTCCACTTAACAAAATTTTCACCAGTTAATACTTGAGAGGCGAGAAGTGAGAAAATCGGGTTTGACATATTTGCTGAAAAATAAAGAAAAATTTCAATAAATAATTACATAAATATCATTATACAATTTAAGGCAAAGTAAATATGATGCATAAATGCATATGTTAAAATACACAAAAACATGTTTACTTTAAAGGCCTAAGGAATTTTAATCTTCACAACTAAGTGCCGCCTAGGGTAGGTCAAATAGTTGCTAATTAAAATGAGACTTTCTCAATTAATAAGTATCTCCCGAAATATATCATATTTCTAATACTCACTAATTTCCTTAAATTTTGGTCAAGAAAATAATTAACTAATTTAATTATTTCTTCATGAGTGCGACCATCGTATCAGACCTTTTGAGACTTAACTTAGAAATTACCGCAGTAGGGTAGGTCAATTCTAAAATACATCTTAAAAGTCCTATCTCATGGAAGACAACCTTGGTATTGCTATTAGTAAACACCCTCCGTAGGGAGGACGAAATCAAAGCGTCTCAAGGCACTACTAATAACTCACGGTGTTGTACTAACGATGGAGACCAAGGGTTTATATTGTCATATTACCCCTCCCACTCATTATTTTGCAAAAATGTATTTTATTTATAAAACAACTTTGTTTCATAAACCCTTAGTTAATTTAAATAATTTAAATCACTAAGATTTTATAATTTTAAACACTTAAAAAATTATACAATAAGCTAAATGTGATAACTTAAATATAACACTTAAATTTAAAACATCACATTTGGCACATTAATTTTGCAAATCTAATTGCTAAATTAATTTACAAATTTAATCTCATTAAATTTATTGCAAAGTGCATTAAATATAATTTACTAAAAACTTTTAGTGAAAAATAATAGAATAATAATGCACGTAGATGCATGACATATAATATACAGGTAGATACTTTTCTATCCAATATGGCATATAATATTCATGAAATGTAATTATTATCGATATAACAAAAAACATTCCATAAAAACCGAAACGAAAAAACTTCTTATATGTGAAGAGTAAATGTAATTATTATCAACATAATAAAAACATTCAATAAGAAGCGAAACAAAAAAAAAACATCACAAACGTGACTCTTCACGTCTTTTGAGACAGAAAGTGAGGCTCATCGAATTCCTGAAAAACGGTGAGGCTTTTCGAATCACTAGAAATGGTATGAGGCTCAGAGCCAAGGGAAGATATTCCCCACTCAAAATACAACCTTCGAAAAAATTCTCAATAAAACAGGAATAAGTATAAAAAATTCTAATTGAGAACTTTTCTCAAAACCATGAAGAACCTTTCTTCATCAATATAAAAGGAATCTTATATTCAATTGATCTAATCAAAATAAAATTACATAACTTATTCCATGGAATTCAAAAAATATTAACGCCAATCCATTTGCACATACATTCAACATCATGAAAATATTAAAAGCATAGACCGTTATGCATGAGTGTCTTCCAAATCATATAAAGATTATCATATAATCTATTATTAAATTAATAGGGGTATAACCTGCTCTGATACCAATTGATGATTATCTCAATATGACTTTGAGATGTTTGCGGAAACGAGATAAGGATCAAATCACATATCTTAGCGGAAACAAGATAAGGATCAAATCACATATCTTAAAAATTGAGTTAGCACAATCTATACCTGTATTAATTTAATAACAAGAACAATAAGTAGATTAAAAAATTTACCTTTCGTTCTCCATCAACACTACTTTGGAATCACCAAATCCTTTTGATCACCACGGATCTTTCCAAACGTTCTCCAGATTATGATGAACACGAACGAGTGAGCGTTCCTTTTGATTTGGGTTGAGATTACACAACTGAATTTTATTCACTTTGTATTCTCAACTCATTAAAGTGAAATTGTAAGAGAGAACTCTCTTGGTTGATCATCTCCGATGTTATTCTTCTATCGTGAATCTTATATTCTAAGAGAATAATAACTACCATCCTCTTTTATTAATTAACCAATTAATTAATATTTAAGATCACTTCCAACTCTTGGAATTACTTTAACGTATATCAATCCAACAACCAATTATTGGTTAAATATTTATCATGGGACGGGAAAGAGAAAGGCTCTCTCACGATCCATATTTATTTCTCCAACAACTAAATAATTTCCACAACTCTTCTCGTGGAATATGCCTACGATGTATTCCCTAACAACTGTATAATAGAAATTAATCCAATTAATTTCTATATAAAAATTAATTTAGAATTCTCAATTTCAAATTAATAACTCAACCCAACATATCATAAAGTTTACATAATTACATAAGCTAAATGTGATAACTTAAATATAACACTTTAAAAATTATGGTCACTTTAAAAATTATAACACTTCGAAAAGTCAATTATGGTCAATTATGGTCACTTTAAAAATTATACAATAAGCTAAATGTGATAACTTAAATATAACACTTAAATTTAAAACATCACATTTGGCACATTAATTTTGCAAATTTTGATGGAATCAGAAAGGCGTACGTGCAGGATATGTCCTGCTTCCTCTTTATCAGCTGAGTACACTCTTCATCGTGCTGATCTTGATTCTGATAGAGCTCCCATACTACCTCGGCAGCGCACCAGCGTACGGTCTTTATATATTAGGAGCCCCCTCCTCTAGGGTCTATCAAAATCAATTTTGATGGAAGTGTTCGCGAAAATCCACAGGCTCAGCTTTCGTGATTCGAGGGTCGGATGGTGAGATGCTGGCTGCTGGTGGATTTGGCCTTCTTGATTCCTCGGTACGCTAGCTGAGTTGTATGCTGCTTGGGCTGGTATTTTCTATGCTATTCGCTGCTTGGGTGCCCGAAGCCTTATTATTGAGGGGACGTTATGACTGTGATCCGTTGGCTCCGTCAGGACCACAGCGATCATCTGCCCACCAACTCCTTGATGTACGACATTCGTTCTCTTCTTCAGGATGTTTTCTGGGTTCAGATTCGGCACATAAGCCAATTTAGCGACGGACTGGATCGCCGCAAAAGTGGCATATCACTTAGGCTTTTGGAGTTGGAAAGTGGGAGATCCTTGTTCTCTTGTTTTAACCCAAATTTTGTACTCTGATATATCGGGTTTGACTCACCCTAGAATGATGTAATCATTCGTTTGTAATAAATAATAATAATAATAATAATGTCCTAAAGGAAGGCACGAAAGTTTAAATTTTATCATGAAAAAATAAAAAAAAACTCTAAAACCATCGTTCATGTGGTGCAAAGACGTGAGGCCAACCGCCATCCGTAGCTAGGGGCAACCGAAAAGTTCGAGCTCCGTGAAGGGAGTAAAGGACCAACCCTAGAGCAATGGGAGCCATTAACCCTCGACCTTGGACCTGACTCCAATGTGGCATATCGTACTAGAGAATTATATATATATATATATATATATATATATATATGAAAAAATAAAAGCAAAATAATAAGGCCCACCACCGTTATGAACGCAGGACATACGGATTAATAACACGAAATAGGGGTGTGACGATAGCCGGGCTGGGGCTCAGTTCTCATGGTATGATCTCCTTTCTTCTCGCCTCAACCGCCCTTGGTCAGCCCACCTCTATTGTAGCCACCGTTGCCTCTGCCAGTCAAAAAAGAAAGCTATGAAGAAAAATGTAAAAATCTATGGAATAAGTCATGCATGGTACCATGTCAAATTATCTGCCTAACTTCGAGCTCGTTCTATCATTTCTCAAATTTGGCATCTCCCGGTCAGAGGCAGTGCTGTGTATCGGTTATCTCGTCGTCTCAAGATGGCAAGATATAGGCTATCCAGGTGGAATAAGGTTGAGCTGGGGGATTTGGATAGACAAGTTGAACATGTTGAAAATGAAATCTCTGTCTTACAGGCAAAGGAAGATCAGGATGGGTGTCTTCTGGACTCGGACCTCTCTTCCCTCCGGGAATTGCTTGCTTGTCATCACTCTCTCCTTCGCCAGTAGGAGGTGTTTTGGTGGCAGAGGTCCAGGTTTCAGTGGATTCGGGATGGGGACCGTAATACCAGATTCTTTCATCAGGCTACCTTGAAGAGGCGTGCAATCAATAGAATTCGGAGATTAGTTGATGAGGAAGGGCGGCCTCATGATGACATCCACTCTATCAGGGATATGCTTCTTCACTTTTTTCGGTCTAGATGGGCAGAGTCCTCAGGTGATGGAGGCCCGGTTAGTCTGGTTCCGGACTCGGGTAAGGTTTCTTCACTGGAGAACCAGATGCTTGTCAGACCTATTTCGGCAGCAGAGATTAGGGTGGCCCTTTGGGAGCTTGGACCGGATAAGGCCCCTGGGCCTGATGGCTTTCCGCCCTTCTTTTATTGCAATTATTGGGATATTGTTGGACAGGAGGTCGTTCTGGCTATTCAGTCTGTCTTCCAAGCTAAACATATTCTTGCAGAATGGAATCAACCCTTATCACTTTGGTTCCCAAACGCACTGATGCCTCCCTTCCGCAGCACTTTCGGCCCATCAGCCTTTGCACCACCTTATATAAGGTCTGTGCTCATCTTTTAGCTAGCCAACTTTGTGTGGTGATTCCTCGCCTCATTTTGCTGAACAGGGAGCATTTATTAGAGGCCGTTCCATTTCGGACAACGTTCTTATTGCCCAAGAGTTCATGCAGGATCTTCAGAGAGTGCCGGCCAGTCAAAGTCTTATGGCTGTTAAGCTTGATATGGAGACTGAGCTGGGCCTTCTTGCACCACTCTCTTCAGGAGTTTGGGTTTGATGGGCTGTTTATTGAGTGGATTATGGCTTGCATTTTGAAGCCTTCCTTTTCTTTGATCATCAATGGGAGTCCGACTGACTTTTTTCATTCTACTGTGGGGATTCGGCAGGGTTGCCCTTTATCCCCTCTGTTATTTACTCTGGCTGTGGATGACCTCTCGCGTGCTTTCTATCAGGCTCAGGTAGATCGGAGGATTGTCCCTTTTATGGCTAGATCTGAAGGCCCCCTGATCTCCCATCTTCTTTTTGCTGATGATTGCATCCTTTTGGGACAGGCGTCTATTGATAATGCAGCATCTTTCTATTCTATTATTCAGCAGTATTGTCAGGCTTCGGGACAGAAGGTTAATTTTTTAAGTCTTCGATTTGTTTCAGTCCGAAGATGCCTAGGTCCACCAGGGAAGCCATTATTCATCTGTCAGGTATCTCTACTCAGACTGACAGGTTCATGTATTTGGGGATTCCTATAACGGGGAGATGACCCCGTCGCTCTGCCTATTATGAGCTTGAGAGGAGGGTTCGACAGCGCATTGAGGGGTGGCAGGTCACTAGCTTGTCGATGATGGCCAGGGTCACCATTTTACGCTCGGTTCATTCCTCTCTTCCCCTGTACCTTCTATCGAATGTAGCCGTTCCGATTTCTTTCCTTAAGAGGATCGAGAGATGCTTCCAAGATTTCTTATGGGCTTCTATGTAGGATAGTCATGGTACTCATCTTTTATCCTGGGACATGATCTGTATGCCTATCCAGGATGGTGGACTTGGGATCCAGTCTTTGCTTGTTAGAAGGAAGGCTCTTCTTGCTAGATATGCTTCGAGATTCCTCCTGGAGCCGCACTGTCTGTGGAGCACTTTAATGCGAGCTAGATATGGAGACTGGACATTGGCACTGTACATCTGTCCACCTCGGGATGCTCTTTGTTTTGGAGGGAAGTCTGTCGATATGGCCAGGCTATTATGGGTAACATCTCTTGGATGATTGGATATGGGTCATCAATTGACGTTATTCAGGATACCTGAATTTCCGAGCTTCCTCTCTCTCGATGGCCCTCTTTTATTAGTACTTATATCCCTACTAGTCTAAGGGTCAAGGACTTGATTTTCTTGGATCCCCCTGCCTGGCATACCCCCTCGGTGACCCGTTTCTTTGGTGAGGAGCTTGCTAGGCGATTCTCTCGGTGCCCTTTACTCCTGGATGTCTATCTGATTCCAGACTCTGGAAGAGATCTGGCCTCCCCAGAGTTCCCACCAGAGACTTGATGAAGTTATTCAGGCCAGTTCTCCAGCGATCGTTGATGCTGAATGGATTTGGAAGCTTCTCATCCTTCCTAGGGTGCAGCTCTTCATATGGAAGCTTCTGTGGGATTGTCTTCCTACCTGCCTCCTCCTCTCTTGAAGGGGTTTGCCGATCTTATCGACTTGTCCCTTATGTGGGTTGGAGGAGGAGTCTTCTGAACATGTCATCTTCATCTACCCCAGAGCTCGACAATTATGGCACATGGTGGGTTATCTTGTCAGGTTGGATGGTACGGGATCTCCTCGCCATCTTTCCTTCTCGACCGTAGAGGCTCTCACCAGAAGAGTCGGCTTTGGGCCGCCACGGCTTATTAGATCTGGTTATCTAGGAACCAACTTCTTTTTACGGATGATTCTTTTCTTCCCTCAGGATTGTGAGGAAGATTAGTTCTCTGGTTGCGGACTGCCCGTATTGGTTCTGATGTCTCTGGCCACTGGGGATCCCCTGCTGCTCCGCAGCGAACCGACATCCGATTTTCATCTTCTGGGAGCCCCCCCTCCAGGGTTCGTCAAAATTAATTTTGATGGAGTATCTGTGGCAGAGCTGGTGGTTCCGCGTTCATGATCCGTGGTCCCCATGGTGACTTACTGGGAGCTGGAGGGTTCAGTACTCTTGATTCCTCCATTACTATGACTGAGCTTCATACAGCTTGGGTGGGTATTTCTTATGCTACCCAGACTCTTCATGCTCAGAGGCTGTTGATTGAGGGTGATTCCCTATCGGTCATTTCTTAGTTGCAGAAGGTGAATTGCCATCCTTGTCTATGGGAGGTTGACTTCGCTCAGATCTGCCATATTTATCGTGAGGCCAATGCGGCGGCGGATTGAGTGGCTTCTTCTGTGGCTCAGCATGCTGGTTCGTGGATCTGGAGGTTGGGTGACCGTTGTCCGTCTCTTTTGCAGCATATTTTGTACTCTGATCAATCTGGGCTGATTCACACTAGACTAGTGTGATCATCCGTTTGTACCAAAAAAGAAAACTTCGAGGTGTCGTTCGCTATTTTTCCTACCGCCTTTTAGTCCGAATCCTGCCCCCCATTTTGGAGATTTCTGGATTTCGATTCTGTCCTCAGATCGAGAAACATGATTGGTGACGTTGGATATTATTAATATTCATTAGTTAGCAAACAGGAGAGAACGGGGCAACAGCTGGGTCTTGAATTCTCATACGACTCATTCAAATGTAATCATTCATATTTGAATTCATATAATTTTTAAAAATAAAAATAATAAAATAATAAAATAATTATAAAATTTATAAATACAAAAATTAAAAAAATTATTTAAATATAATCAAATCTATTATATATATAATTACATTCAAATATAGTCAAGTCTGAATTAAATTACTTTTTATCTTTAAATTCACAGATCACAAACTCTAAAGATAAAAAATAATAATAAAGACGAGATGACTTTAAAATTTATATAAATTAAAAAATAAAAAATATGATCAAATTTTAAACTTAATTATATTCAAATGTAACCTAATACGCACACACAAACATACACACATGTATGGGTGTATATATATATATATATATATATATATATATAACTAAAATATATTTTAATTTTTATTTAATATTCATTGTAATTCTCAAACTTTTAATTATTATAAATTTTTATATTTTAAAAATATTTTAAAAATATATGAGAATTATTTATTAATTCTAATTAATTTTATACAATAGGATATCAAGACTAGTATTTTTAAATTGAAGTGAAAGTTGGTATTGAAGTAAAGAGAGGAATATTGGGAAACAATAGCTTAACTTTTTTATTAATTAGGAGTGAATATATATACACAAAATTAGGTATTTCTGTGAGTACCCAAAATACAAAAATAAGAAACTATCCTAGAATTATGGGATTACAACTAATTATAAGATATTACAACTAATGGCAAGAACATAAAATTTAAATGAAAGTTGTTATGATAAATATAAAAATAGAAAACTATCTTAGAATTATGGTATTACAACTAATTACAAGGATATTACAACTAATGGAAAAAATTTAAAATTTAAAGGAAAGATTGTGGTTAATTCTCTAATATGCTCCCTCAAGATGGAGCTCTGAAGGAGATGCCAATCTTGACCCAAAATTCTAGGAAGCAGCTTCGTGAAAACGATTTGGTAAGAGCATCGGCAAGTTGATCTACTGAGAAAATGAGTAACACGAAAAGCATCTGATTGAACTTGATCCTGAATAAAGTGATAGTCAATTGCAACATGTTTCATGTGCAAAAGAAAGACTGGATTAGAATAGAGATAGGTGGCACCAATATTGTCACAATAGGTAATAGGTGGTATAGGAAGGGTAATGGCAGCAAATGTGAGAAGGGAACAAATCCAATTGATTTCTGAAGTAGTAATAGCAACTGATTGATATTCTGCTTCTGCGGATGATCGAGCAATTGAACGTTGTTTCTTGGATGATCAAGAAAGAGGATGATGATCAAGATAAATAATATAGGCACTTGTAGAGGTATAATCATCTTTGTTGCCAGCCCAATCTACATCTGAAACGGCATGAAGAGAAGTTGGATTTTTCTTATGAAGAAATAATCCATGAGTTAATGTGCCACATAGATATCGAAGTAGTCATTTTGCAGCATTCCAATGTTTAGACATTGGGCAATGCTTAAAATGAGAAAGCTTGTTAACAGCATATGCGATGTATGGGCGAGTGAGGCAAAGATATTGTAGACTACCAACAATTGTTCTATATTCTGTGTAGTCAGTCAGAACTATACCTGAATGAAGTATGAGATTTTCATCTATAGCAAGTGGTGTAGCAACAGGTTTTGCACCAAATATTTTTGTCCGAGCAAGAAGATCAGCGATGTAGCGCTTTTGAGTAAGCAATAGACCAGATGGAGTGGTGAGAACCTCAATGCCAAGAAATAAGACAAAATACCAAGATCCTTGATTAAAAATCATTATGCCAAAAGGTCTATGTAGTGTTGAATAATATTGGTGTTAGTACCTGTGATAATAATGTCATCCACATAAAAAAGTAGATATATAGTAATGTCATCGGAGTGGAGAATGAAGAGAGAAGTATCTGCATGAGAGTTTATGAACTTAGACTCAATGAGGAACTGGCGAGGTTCAAGGTACCAAACTCGTGGGCGCTTGAGTCCATATATAGCCTTCTTTAATTTGCATACATGTTGGATTGTCTCTATCAACAAATCCTAAATGTTGGGCCATACAGACATCTTCAGAAAGATGGCCTTAAAGAAAGGCATTATTAACATCCAACTATCACAACTGCCAACCTCTACCGACTACCAGGCTTAGAACAAGGCGTATTATTGTCGGCTTAACAATCGAACTAAAGGTGTTATGATAATCCACTTTAGGTCACTGATGAAAGCCTTTTGCAACAATCTGGCTTTGTTCCTTTCAACAGAACCATCAGAAAACCGTTTAATACAAAAACCCACTTACATCCAACAAGATTTTGCAAAGAAGAAGATGGAAGCTCCCAGATTCCATTCCAAACAAGAGCAGCAAATTCATTATTCATAACGTGTCTCCATATGGGATCTTTTAGGGCTTGGTTAACAGTATGAGGCTCAATGTTTGATGGTTAAGAAAGGACTACAGTGAGATTCATCTTGATTAGGGGTTTGTGGATGTTGTTTTTTGCTCTAGTGGTCATGGGATGGGTATTTTGATGGGTAGTTTGAGCTATGATTGAAGCAGAAGAGGTCTCAGAATTATGTGATTCTGGTGGTAAACAGTCAACCGCAGTTGCTTGCCGATCAGCCGAACTATGTCCGAGTAAAGGAAGGTCTATGGATAGAGAACGATGATCGATTGGTGAGGAGGGGCAGTCGATAGTTTGAACATTTTGTGATGGATGTTGACATGAGGAATTCCTTTGTGGAGGCATATTGAGTGAGCCGCTTGAAGTGGGTAGAAGTTGGATAGGGGAAAGCCATTTGGAAATGATCTTTGGGGTGGGATGAGTTAGATGGAAAAGGTGAGTGGTAAAGAAAAAAGAGTTTTCAAGAAATTTGACATGACGAGAAATATATGTTTTAAAGTGGATCAATCAAGGAAGATATAGGAACTTTGCGTTGAAGAGTAACCAAGAAAAACACAAGGAGTAAAATGAAAGTCAAGTTTATGTTTGGAATAAGGACGAAGCCACAGATAACATAAGCAACCAAACACCCAAAGTTTAGTGTAGTTGGGTTGAGATTCAAAGAGTTTTTCAAAAGGAGATGAAAGATATAGTGTGGGTGTGGGTATACGGTTGATGAAATACAACAGTGGCAAAGGCGTAAGTCCAATAAGTTAGAGGCATCGATGCATGAGTGAGAAGGGAGAGATCAGTTTCAACAATATGGTATGACGTCGTTTGGAAAGATCATTGTGTTATGGTGTATGGGGTGGTGTAGTAAGATGGGATATACCATTTGTGAAGAGAAAACTATCAAGGGCTTGATATTGGCCACCATTATCTAAATAGAGGGTAACAATTCGGTGTTTAACTTGGTTTTCGACTAATGCCTTGAAGCGTACAAAAACATCATACACATGAGATTTTCATTTAAGTGGATAATACCAAATATACCATGTATAGTGATCAACAAAAATAACATAGTACTGAAAACCATCAACAGAATAAACAAGAGAGGTCCATACCTCAGAAAAGAGAAGTTCAAGCGGATGGGATGAGGTTAAGGTAGAGGAAGAAAATAAAATTTTATGACTTTTATTATATGAACAGGCATTGCAATGTGTGAAAGAGGATAACGAGCTAGACAATGGTAAAGAAAACTTGAAAACAATATTTTTCATAATATTAAATGATGGATGACCTAGTCTAGAGTGCCACTCGAACAAAGTGGTCTTGACACTAGAAAATGCAAGCAACGGAGAAGAGGTAACTGAAGGGGATATAGCCCACTTATATATGCCATTCTTAGGTTCACCCATCACAAGGATTGCCCCTGGTTTATACTACGTTTTTAGACGTAGTTAAAAGTAAAAAAAAAAAAAAGCGTAGTCTTTAAATACATTTAGACTACATTTTTATAAGAAATTGTAGTTAAAAGTTAAAAAAAAATGTAGTCTTTAAATACATTTAGACTACATTTTTATCAGAAATTATAGTTAAAAGTCAAAAAATGTAGTCTTTAAATACATTTAGACTACATTTTTATCAGAAATTATAGTTAAAGGTCAAAAAATCGTAGTCTTTAAATACATTTAGACTATGTATTTATCAAAAACTGTAGTTAAAAGGCAAAAAAATGAAGTCTTTAAATACATTTAGACTACGTTTTTACAGAAACTGTAGTTAAAAGGTAAAAAAATAAAGTCTTTAAATACATTTAGACTACGTTTTTATCAGAAATTATAGTTAAAAGGCAAAAAATGAAGTCTTTAAATAGATTTAGACTACTTTTTCATCAGAAAATGTAGTCTATTATGTACATTTAGACTACGTTTTGATATTGAAAATGTAGTATAATATCCAATCCTGTCATACAAACATATACTTTCAATTCAAAAAAAAATCTAAAAATATTGAATTAAAATATCCAATACTGTCATATAAATATCCAATACTGTCATCATACAAACATATTCCAAAAATCTTAAATATGTTGAATTAAAATATCCAATTTTCTTCAATATTTCTTCGATGCTAAATCTCAAATACATTTAGTGCCAATTTTCTTCAAATGAAACCTTGCAAGTACTCGACCCATTCTCCACGCATAATGTCGATCTCTTCTTGTTTATACGTTTTCTTCTCAGCAAACTGCATATATACACATAAGTTACTCAAAAAAGAGCACTAAATGACACATGACACAAAATCTAAAACCATAAAAAGTACTACTTATATATGAATCATGTACGCAATAATAACCTACCTTTTCATCAGTTGAAATGATATGATTCTCAATGATCTCCTTCATATACTTGATGACATAAAAGCCACATTCAAGACCTGATGGTTGCTTAGGAGACTTGAAAGATGAATTTAAAAGTTTTTATAAGACTTAAACAAATAAGATCTAATTTTATAAATTATAAAAAAAATGTGCAAGTCAATATACCTTAACTGACTCCCAAGTAAGTATTTTTCTTACAACTTGTTCAGCTTTAGCGTTGTATATTTTGAGTGCATTGATATAGCAAAGTATAATAATAGTGTGAGACTCAAATGATATAACCCAGACAAATTACTATAAAATTAAAAAGAAATAAATACTTACGTATTAATAACACCTTTCAATTCTTTTCCAATTGAACATCCAATAGAATCACAAAATATACTTGTCTCCATGAGGGTCAATAACCACTAAGGACCAATGATCCCTTTATAAACATAATAACAATAATTAATATAATATCAAAAGTATCAATTTTCATTAAAAAAACCACTTACCCAGAGTTATAAGGAGCTAGAAACAATTCATCCATATTACAATGCTCTAATCTTTTAGCAATAAAGTTTGATCGTACTCCAACCAATCTAGAGTGTATAGAGATCTGTGCAGGGTCTACGAAGCCATACATGTTGAGTAGTTTTGATTTCTTAAGTTGGTTGTACAAATAGCTACACAAACTAAATTATTCAATTCCACGGTTATTATTAGAAACTTTAACATCTAGTGATTGCATATAAATGCAAAAAATATAAAAATATCTTATTGCCTCATATATATATATATATAGCACAATATAACTACAACTAATCTTCTCAATTAAGAAAAAGCTATCGATATCTTTCCGAATAATATAACAAATAAGTTCATGATCAAAGACACCAACATCCAATACCATAGTTATTGTATTTGTATCTCCCAAACTTTTTGCAATATGATTCTTTAAATATGACAAACTCCATGGACCCTTTTCTTTGCTTTTATCTGTAACTTTTATGGCCGGACAATCTTAGCCTGTTAATAATAATAAAATTCAATTCACAAATGCTATATAGCAAATAGTTTATCAATATAAATTAATCATAAATTTATGAATAAGTTAAGAAGTTTCAGATACCTTGACTGGATCATCAAAACTAATGATTGAGACAATGATGACATAATAGCCACATTCAACACCTGATGGTTGCTTAAGACACTTAAATGAATTTAAAAGTTTTTATAAGATTCAAACAAATAAGATCTAATTTTATAAATTATAAAAAAGAATATGCAACTCAATATTGACTCCCAAGTAAATATTTTTCTTGCAACTCAGTTAACTTTAGGGTTGTATATTTGAGTGCACTGATATAACAAAGTATAATAATAGTGTGACTCAAATGAAATAATCCAGGCAAATTACTACAAAATTATAAAGAAATAAATACTTATGTATTAATAACACCTTTCAATTTTTTTCCCGCTGAACGTCCAATAGAATCACAAAAATACACTTTGTGCCATAGGTGAGCTTTAATCTACGGGAACTTAAGCTCAGTGTAATTTGGGTTCATGCATTTGATTTCTTTCCTTGTTGGTGTACCTAAAATCTGAAAATAAGATAATATGCATAAGTTAAATGCACAAATACAAATATAACAATTTAAAAATTAAATAGTAAACATTCTAAAATCGACGATGATAACAACAACAACTACTACAAATAAAACAATTCAAAAAATAGTATATTTCAATTAAACTTTCTTGTAAAAGCCCATAACGGGACCATAGTGTCTTCATGTCAGGTTCAAAAGTCAACTCTTTGGGGATGTCGGTTGGCTAAGTTAGGCTTATGCTCGATCTCGGTCGGAGTTTAACTTTAGGTTGAATCTAGGCTGAGTCTGGGTTTACCTGTTGAACCAACTCAGAGTAAACCAGCTAATGCTAAGCAACAGAATGACAAACATACATTACTACATTCATAATTTTAATCATCTACCTGTAAATTTGCAGAGGATGGATCTAAGAGATCTAGAAACTGTTCATTGTATATTTCAAGAAAAGAGCATTTACAAGTAAATTGCAGCTTTTCTTCTCTTCGAGACTCTTTTTCCTGTCATATAGTAATTAAAAATCAGGCATCATAAAAGATATATGGTACAAGACAGTGCTTGGGCAGAATATGAAAGCAATTTTACCTTCTGGATCCTTGAGAATAGATACTCAACACGCGAGGTGTCATGCCACAATTAACACTATGTCTACGTGTTCCACCTTCTATATCTCCCAACATTGTATGCGTTTTTCCACTACCAGTCTGAAAAGAAAATTTTACATTAGAGCCCTTGATTTAGCTTGAGTTCAGATTTAACATCGATCTCCAGTCACCACAATAATAATGTCAATTCAGTAAATAAGAATGCAGCAAAAGCTAACAGACCAAATTGGACCAGCTGACGAGAACATAACTAACGCTCTAAAGTTTCTAGACACTACATTCCTCAAAGGTGGAAGAACATACTAAACATGCACAGTGACCTTGTTTTTGTTTAAGCATCAAGGGATAGATAACACAAAATATTGAGTACAAAGTGTGGATAAAACTCAAATGACCATATGCAAACATACAGCTGTTGTAGCCTGCCACACAATTTTCTACCATTGGCACTCCAGCCACTTTGAATAGCTTTTCATGTTAAGAAACAAATAAAACTATTATACAAAGAACATAAATCAAGAAAGAAGATCATATATGAAATTAGAGGGGAAAAGGGTTACCTGGCTGACATGTATATGCGCTTATTTTCTAGAGCATATGCAGCGCAGGCTCATCATATGACGGCATCCAAATGAAAGCAGCTATACAATTTACAACGAGCTCAATCTGAAGACTGAAATCATTGGGATTTTTTCCCCTAGGAGCGGTGAAAAAACAATAGTCTATGATGCGGACAAATCATCGGTAATGAGCGACGGGTATACTGAGATTTGTTGTGGGCTTCCAAATGGAGTGAAGAGGTCGTCTTCCTTCTTCGAAAACCTGCAAGAAGTCCCCGGCTGGTGTTCCTGGCAAGGACCCTCCGACGCTCAAGTTAGTAAACTTGTCGCTCAGTTCTTTAGTAGAGAGAGATCGAGAGATCCCCCTTTTCTGTTGAGTTCGAGGACCTTTTATACCTGTCTGGGAGGCTCCTTTCTTTTCGTTCTCCTTCGAACAGTCGAATATTCCTCGTTGGGATAAGCTCCTTTGAACGACGAGTGGTTAAGCCGTTGCTGGATAAGGGCCGCTTGTAGCGGTAACTGCCAGGCGTGCTAGCACCTGTCCATGATTTCGGCAAGCGAGGTATACAGTAACAGATCTCGAATCTCAGGATCTGTTACCTGAGACGAGTCATTGTGCATGCAAGAAAGGCACCAAGTTAGGACCGGAGCCAAAGCCGGAGCCGTTGCTGGAGGCCGGAGCTGGAGGCCAGAGCCAAAGGCCGGAGCCAAAGGCCGGAGCTGGAGGCCGGAGCCAAAGGCCAGAGCCAAGATTCCATCTCTGGGATTAGCTGTCACATCATTATTTCCAGAAATCGTGCAAAAGATTATAATACCACACAGAGGAGATGGTCAGCCGTATCAGATGCCCCCCTGCCCCTGAGATGAGTGAGCGCATAATCACCAGCAAAAGGGGTGTTAATATCCACTGGGCGGCTGACTTTTGCGCCATCATTTCGTCTGTTCGGACTGTTGGGATTAGAGAAGATTTCCCTCGAGTAATGAGTCGTAAAAAGGCAAGCATCATCATTAAGGTAAGGCCACCGCCATCTCTCTATTGGTGGACCTTTTCGTATTTTTCGTGCCGGTAGGCCGCCGAAGCGGCTTCCATTTGAAGGTGGACACATGGCTAGACCGGACAGCTATGGGATGATTTGAAATGGGGCTATAAAAAGAAAAAATCGTCCTTATCTTTCCATTCTCCCTTCCCTTACGCTACCGCTTCCTCCCGAGTTTGCAAGCGTCTGTCCGCCTCCCGTGTTTGTTCTCTCCTCGTGCTCCTTCGATCTTAGCTCAAGTTTTCCAGGTTAGTCTCCATGGCTTCCTCACCCTCTTGTTCTATTTCCGATTCCGAGGGTTGTTCCCCCACTCCTTTTCAGCCTTCCGCTTCCCTACCAAGCCAATGGTCTACCCCATCCTCCGACCACTTCTCGCCGGAGCAGCGGCCGGTCAGACGCCCCGTAGCCGGGAGTCATCTGACCGGCGAGCAGACCTTCACCCGGAGCCATCCGACAGATGCTGGTCCTTCCAGTGCTGTCAAGGAGTCCCCCGAGGGGACTGCTTCCACTATGTCTGCTCAAGACATAGTAAACCTACGAGCCAAGTATAGTTTTCCGCCAAACCTACGTCTGTCCTACCCTGCTCCTGATGACAGGATAACCTCTTCCCGTCCAGGAAGAGTTGCCTTGTACGGAGCTTTCTTTAAGGCAGGACTTCCACTACCTATCCACCCTTTCATCCTTAATCTTCTGGACCGATATTCTCTAACACCTTCCCAGCTAGTCCCTAACTCGATCCGAACCATCGTTGGCTTTCTGGTTCTTTGTCACCTGCAAGGCATAGAGGCCAGCATCTCCTTATTCCGTAGTTTTTATACCCTTCGCAAGCAGTCAGGTTGGTGGTCCTTTACTCCTAGACCCATTAAGATCCTTAAGTTGTACCTTCCCACCTCTGTTAAAGGTGGAAGGATAAGTTCTTTTTTGCTGATATCGAAGGGGTGAGTGGAAGCTGAGGGACTCCCAACATTGACGCCAATAGGGATTCTTCTATCCTCCCAAGGGATCGAATGACATTCGGACAGCTTCTGACTACCGATGTCCCTCGATGCAATAAGCTTCTGATCGATGAAAACCTTCGTCTCACCGGCCTAATCCCTTCTGGTGGTGAGCACTTGATTACTCACCATTTTCCTTCTTTCTTCCCCTCTTTTTTTTTTACTCATCTCCTGTTTTTATAGGGATGACGCCATCGCTTCACGAGCTCAGGCAGGCGGTTACTAAGAAGAGGAAGGCAACGGGAAATGAGTCCCTCACTGAAAGGAGGGCCGTCGCCAAAATTCCAAGGAGGGCCGACACGGGGAGGGCCAACGCTGGAGGGGTCAGAGTTGTGAAGCCTCTGCATGCTAAGATTTTGAAGAAGGCCGATACTGGAAGGGCCGATGCTGGGGGGGGCCGATGCTAAAAAGGCCAAAGTTGTGGATCCCCCGCGTGTGTGCGAGGCGGAAAGAGCCCAAGCCGACGAGCCCGCCAGGAAAGACACGGTAAGGGCCGAGGCCAGCGAGGAAGTCGGGCGGAGCCAAGTAGGAGAAAGAAGATCACCTTCAGTTCCGGCTCCCCTTCCTGTCATTCTGCTCGATCCTTCTCCAGAGCAGGTCGCAAAAGCACCGTCACCCCTGCTCGAAGCCATGGAGACGGAGCAGGTCCCTACAACAATAAGGCCAACTCCAGCAGTTATCATGTCCCCCTTATGGGCAACAACCGAAGCGCCTCCACCAGCCAAGGGGCCGGAGGCAGTAGAGTCGGAGGTGGAATCCTCCCCCGCGGCCCCTGTGCCAGTGGAAAGGAGGGGCGTCGACCCTTCCTTCCAATCACTTTTGGCGAACCACAGCCGCTGGGCCGAGCGGGCATTGGACGAAGCATCTGTGGTAGAGGTGTAGGAGTTTCTCCGGCATCAGGGGAGGGCCACCTTCTTCCGTGAGGCGTCTGTGGCAGATCTTTGGGTGAGCTTTGCCCTATTATCCTTTTTGCCTTTGTTCTGTTTGTTTTGTTTTTTAACATTGACATTCTGTCCATGCACTGAACTCTCTGATCACCATGAGGGACCTTTGGACCCTGAGCGATGCTGCCCTCGACCAGTCGCAGGAGGAGATGTTATCACTCCAGACTAGGGCAGAAAAGGCAGAGATGGCCTTGGAGGATACCCGGGCCACCTTAAAGGGCGAAGTCAAAGCCATCCGGCTGAGAGCTGAGAAGGCAGAGTATGCGCTGGAAGTTGCCCAGCGTCGTGCGGCCAACGAGTTGGATAACGCCCAGGCGGCCGAAGAGAAACAAAGAATGGTCGAGGAGAGGCTGGAGGCAGCGGAATCAGAAATATGCATTTTGAAGAACCGATTGGATTCCGCCTCCATCGAAATAGATGCAGTCAAAGAGGTCGCCCGCCAGTCCGACGCCAAGATTGCCGACTTGGAGGCGGCGATGACTGAAGCCAAGAGGAGGGCCGTCGAGGCCGATAAAAAGGTCACGGAGGCCAAGCGGAAAACCCTCGAGGTGGAGAAAAGAGCTGCAAAGGTCGTAGAGGATTTTAGGAGGTCTAAAGCCTTTAGTAAGGAACTAGCCGAATCAACGACATTCGCTTACGAGGCTGGCTTCCAAGACTGCAAGGAAAAAATCCAAGAACTCTACGACCTCGAGGGGATTGAAGAGTTGGAGCCAGATGAAGTCCCTGAAGATGACGATCTGGCCCCAAATGACCCTTAGTTTTTTTTTGTATTGCTCCAAGCCCGACTCAGATCGGTAATTTTGTAGACTTTTTGCCATCAATTAATATTTTAATTCTCAACAATTGTCTTTGGTTATAATTAGCTTTGGCTGTGTGAGTTGTCGCGGATCAACAACCAATGGCTGAAGAGCACGATTCCTATCTGCTAGGAAACTGATGCGGGATCGATTTCGGTTGTAGAGATAAGTTGAGAACTGTAGGTAGTATAAGACCCAAGTGCCGACGCGGGGCCAGGCCTAATTGCCGATGCGGAGCCGATCTTTGGTGCCAACGCGGAGCCAGCCTTTGGTGCCGACGTGAAGCTGGTCTTCGTTGCTGACGTAGGGAGCCGGTCTTTGGTGCCGACGCGGGGCCGGTCTTAATTGCCGGCGCGGAGCCAGTCTTCATTGCCGACGCGAAGCCGGTCTTTGGTGCCAACATGGAGCCGGTCTTAATTGCCGACGCAAAGCCAGTCTTAATTGCCAACGCGGAGCCGGTCATTGGTGCCGGTGCGGGGCCGGTCTTTATTGCCGACGCGAAGCCAGTCTTTGGTGCCAACGCGGGGCCAGTCTTAAATGCCGGCGCGGAGCCGATCTTCATTGCCAACGCGAAGCCGGTCTTTGGTGCCGACGTGGAGCCGGTCTTAATTGCCAGTGCGGAGCCAGTCTTCATTACCGATGAAAAGCCGGTCTTTGGTGCCGACGCAGAGCCGGTCTTAATTGCCGACGCAAAGCCGGTCTTTATTGCCGATGCGGAGCCGGTCTTAATTGCCGACGTGAAGCCAGTCTTAATTGCCGATGCGGAGCCGGTCTTTATTGCTAACGCGAAGTCGGTCTTTATTGCTGACGCGAAGCCAGTCTTTATTGCCAACGCAAAGTCGGTCTTTGGTGCCGACACGGAGCCGGTCTTAATTGCCGACACGAAGCCGGTCTTAATTGCCGATGCGGAGCCGATCTTTATTGCTGATGTGAAGCCGGTCTTTGGTGCAAAGCATGATTACTCAAAAAATAATGCAAACATTTCGAACAGCAATCTGTCAAGTAGATTCAAATTAATGAAGTTAGCATATTACTGATAATACCGACATAAATTATCGGTGTTCTAGGTGCGAGGAAGCGGTTTCCCATCCAACTCTTCAACTTAGTATGCCCCGTGATGAGTACCTCCTTGACATGGTACGGTCCTTCCCATTTCGGTGCCAGCTTGCCCTCCTCCATTGGCTTTGATACTTCAGCTCTTCGCAGAACAAGATCTCCAGAGCGGAACGTCTTGGACCGTACTCGAGCATTATAGTATTTGGCCGCTCGCTGACGGAAAGCCGCCATGCGAAGTTGCGCCTAGTCTCGCAGTTCTTCTACTAAATCCAGATCGGCCCGCAGTTGGTTCGGATTGCTCTCTTCGTGGAATAACTCTGTCCGGGACTGGGGACTCCTATCTCCACTAGAATGACTGCCTCGGTCCCAAAGACCAGGCTGAAAGGAGTTTCTCCGTGGGGGCTCGTGGCGTCGTGTGGTATGCCCATAATACACTGGGAGTTCCTCCACCCAACGCCCTTGCAGCCATCTAGCCGGGCCTGAGCCCTTGGAGGATGATGCGGTTGGTCACCTCGGCTGCGCCGTTGGTCTGGGGTGCCCCACAGAGGTGAATCGTTGATGGATGCCCAAGCCGATGCAGAATTTCCGGAAGGCCGTGTTGTCAAACTGTCGGCCGTTATCAGTAACGAGGGTGTGTGGTAGCCCAAACCGGCACACGATAGACTTCCAGAAGAAAGACCTTATTTTTCCCTCGGTGATCTTAGCAAGCCTCCGCCTCGATCCACTTGGTGAAATGGTCAACTGCCACCACTAGGAAATTGTGTTGTCCAGAGGCTGAAGGGAATGGTCCCAGGATGTCCATGCCCCACTGTGCAAAGGGCCAGGGTGTAGCCAGGGGGGTCAGCTGGGATGCCGATTGATATTGAATGTTAGCATGGCGCTGGCAGCTGTCACACCTCTTCACAAGTTCGGACGCATCCTCCTTCATTGTCAGCCAGTAATATCCCTGCCGTAGAGCTTTGTATGCGAGAGCTCTGCCCCCCAGATGGCTTCCATATATACCTTCATGTATCTCTCGCAGGATATAATTTGCTTCGGTGGGGCCGACACATCTGAGAACTGGGTATGAGAACGACCTCCGATAGAGCTTTCCCTCCATTATGAAAAATTTCGGGGCCCATCTTTTGAGTTTCCTGGCCTCGGCAGGGTCTTCTGGAAGGGTACCCTCAGTAAAGTACCAGACATAAGCGTCCATCCAGGAAGGCTCCTGCTCAATTGGTAGAGTTTCTCTTGATGCATCAATACTCGGGGCTTCCAAGTGCTCTACATAAGCTCTTCCCAGCATCCCATCAGTTGAGGTGGCAAGATGGGATAAAGCGTCGGCTCTAGCATTCTCCTGTCGAGGGATGTAGCTAACGTTAAAGTAAGCTAAGAGAGAAGCTAGCGACTGCACCATACTTAGGTAGCGGGACATGACGGGATCCCTTGCTTCATATTCCCCAACGATTTGGCCAGCGACTAGTTGGGAGTCGGTGAACGCCCTAAGGCGTTTTACCCAAGCTCTTGGGCTAATCTTATCCCAGACAGCAAAGCTTCATATTCCGTCTGATTATTAGTGGCTGGAAAGAGGAAGCGGAGTGCGCACTCGGTTACAACTCCATCCGAGTTGGCCAAGATGAGGCCTGCTCCGCTCCTTGAGAATTCGACACCCCGTCTACATGAAGGACCCATTCATCATCACTGGTTCCGAGAGGCGGGGGGCTTGTGGAAGGCTCTTCGGGTTGCTCCTCTCCCCAGGTGCACTCGACCAAAAAATCCGTCAAGACTTGAGATTTCATGGCCGACCGAGGGTGGAAAGATAGATCGAATTCCCCCAACTTGAGCGCCCACCTTGCCAATCGGTCAGACGTATCCGGGCGAGCGAGAACTGTCTTTAGAGGTTGGTCTGTGATCACCGCGATCGGGTGGGCTTGGAAGTATGGCCGCAGGCGCTGGGCAGACACGATCAATGCAAAAATAATCTTCTCAATCTTTGAGTACCTGGTCTCCGCATCGTGGAGCACCTTGCTTGTATAATACACCGGCTTTTGCATGTCATTGGTGTCCACGCGGACCAGCACAGAACTAACGGCTTCGGGGGAAACCGCAAGGTATAGAAGGAGTTCTTTTCCACCTGTTGGCTTGGATAGCAGCGACGGGGTAGATAAGAATTCCTTTAGCCCTTCGAACGCCTTCTGACATTCTTTCGTCCATTCGAATCCATTGACCTTGCGGAGCGCCTTGAAGAAAGGTAGGCACCTTTCAGCGGACTTGGAGAGAGAAATGATTCAAGGCGGCCACCCTTCCCGTCAGGCGCTGTATTTCCTTCTTGTTGGTGGGAGACCTCATGTCCAAGATGGCTTAAACTTTGTCCGGGTTTGCCTCGATCCCCCGCCGGTCACCATGAAACCCAAGAACTTTCCGGCTATCACCCCAAATGCACACTTGCGTGGGTTCAGCTTCATCTAGTACCGACAGGTTGTCAAAAGTCTCCGTTAAGGCAGCGATATGGTCGGTGGCGTGGATGCTTTTTGTCAGCATGTCATCCACGTACACCTCCATATTGCGTCCTATCTGGCCTTCAAAGACTTTATTCATCAACCTTTGGTAGGTGGCTCCCGCGTTTTTCAGCCCAAATGGCATTACCTTGTAGCAGTACAACCCATTCTCAGTTATGAAGGAGGTAGCCTCCTCATCCACCGAGTTCATCATGATCTGATTGTACCCAGAGAAAGCATCCATGAAGCTAAGGACCTCATGACCGGAAGTAGCGTCCACCAGTTGATCGATCCGGGGCAGGGGAAAGCTGTCCTTGGGGCATGCATTGTTGAGATCGATGAAATCCACGCACATTCTCCAGCTTCCATTAGTCTTACAGACCATCACCATGTTGGCCAACCATTCGGGGTAATGAACTTCCCGAATATGGCCTACAGCCGTCAACTTGCAAACTTCCTAGTCGATAGCTTTCTGTCTATCCGGAGCGAAGCTCCTTTTCTTCTTCGGACCGGCCGACACTCTGGTATGAGGTTAAGCCGATGGGTGATCACCTCCTCAAGGATGCCCAGCATGTCTGAGGATGACCATGCAATGACGTCGGTGTTGGCATGCAGGAAAGTGAGAAGTCGATCACGTGCCTCCTTTGGAAGCAACGCCCCAACCTGAACGGTCCTTGCTGGGTCATCCCCCAAGGGGAGGTCAGGAGGTGCTCGGCTGGTTCTCCCCTCCTTCCCAGCTCCCGGGGGTCGAGCGACTCAAAGGCTATTGCCAACGCCGCTTCCAGTGGACTGGGAGACAGGTGATAGCAAAGCGGTGGCAGGCTTTGCTCTCCTTTTATTTCTCTGACTCCTTTGTCGATGGGGAATCTTACCAATAATCTCTTAGTGGAGATCACAGCATCTAGCAAATTTAATCCTGGTCTCCCCAATATAGCGTTATAAGCCAACGGGACCCGGACCACCAGAAAATTTATGACCACGGTGCTTTGACATGGAGGGGTTTCATCCATGACAAGGAGGGCGATCTCCCCTTCAACACTCACCAAGTCTCCAGTAAAGCCCATTAGAGGCGTGGTGACGGGTCGGAGGGAAGACTTCAACAGATTCATCCGAACAAAAGCTTCGTAGCTCAAAACATCCACCGAACTCCCACTATCAACCAAAATTCTTTTTACAGGATGTTTGGCTATGATCATAGACACAACGACGCTGTCATCATGGTTATTAACTACCCCATCTAAATCCTTTCCAAAGAAAGGAATTACACCTCTCGTTGTCTTTTTGAACCACCATCCCCCCCAGGAAATCATAGCTATGGTCTTCTCCGTAGGAGCATTATCCACGCCGGTCTGAAGTGTTGAAGGCACTAATGGACCTGGAGTAGGAAGATTTTCCCTTTGAACGAATTTGCCCAAGTGACCCTGTTGAACAAGCTCCTCAATGGCCTTCTTCAGATGGCGGCAGTCCTCGATGTCATGACCATAGTCTCGGTGGTACCGGCAGTAAAGCTCCTTGTTGCGAAGGGTCCCAGACTTCAAAGGGGTCAGACGCTTGAAATAAGGTTCCTCCTCGATTTCTAGTAGGATGTGAGATATAGGAGCCATGAGGGAGTGAATTGCTCCTTAGGAATAAGCATCTATGGTCGGCGATCTGGGCGGTGAGGAGGCTCAGGCTTCCGGGGTCGTGCTTCGGCTTGCTCAGTAGGCGATGGTTTCTTACTGGGGTTCTTGTCGGCTTCACTCCTGAAAGAATCTGCCTTGTCAGCACGGATGTATTTCTGCGCCCGGCTCAGGAGCTCGGCATAAGAACTTGGAGGCTTCTTGTCTAGGGAGTAGGCAAACCTAGAGGGACGAAGTCCTCGCTTTAAGGCCAAAGTGGCTACAGAGTCATTCAGGTTGTATACCTCCAATGCTGCTTCCTTAAACCGAGCGACAAAGTCCTTCAAGGTCTCGCCACTCCTCTGTTAGATAGCGAATAGGCTATCAGCCACTCGTGGGATCTTTTGGCACGCATCAAAGTGGGCCAGAAAAGATCGCTCGAGCTGTCGGAATGAATTAATGCTGCGCGGAGGCAGGCAGGAATACCATGCACGTGCCGCCTTGCGAAGGGTGGCCGAAAGGCGACACATAAAAGGGAGTCCATCACTTCCTGGACCTGCATGAGGACCTTGTAGCTCTCCAGGTGGTCCAGTGGGTCCATTGTGCCATCGTACGGGTCCAGTTGGGGGAGACGGAAACGGGGGGACCGGTTCCTCCATGATGCGCCGGGAAAGCGGGGGGCGGTGCTCATAGTCCGTCCCATGAGGGTTAGCGATCCAGCGGCTAAGCTCTTCCAACCGTCGATGATACTCATCGAGCCGTTGCTCGACCCAACGGGTAGTCTTTCTGAGGGTGCTGTCTTGAGATGAATCAGAAGAGGAAGCTGAAGAAGATCGTCGGCGTAAGGAGCGCACCCGTCTGGATTCTCTCTTGTCTGGCCGTTGGTGAGAACGACCAGAGTGACAGGAGGGGGACCGCCGTCGTTTTCAGGCTGGCTCATCTGTGCAGGGGGCGAAACACGGAGGTTGGCCTCCGATTGCTTAGCCCGCGGAATGCGCTCCGCGGCATGGCTGGTGGAAGCCTCTTGTGCGTGTTGTCACCATCGTCTTCCTTGCAGAATCGGTGGGGTCACAGGGAGAACTTTCGCCTTCCCTGCGTGCGACCGCCCTACCTGGCGCGCCAATCTGATGCGGACAAATCACCAGTGATGAGCGGCAGGTATACTGAGATTTGTTGTGGGCTTCCAAATGGAGTGGAGAGGTCGTCTTCCTTCTTCGAAAACCTACAAGAAGTCCCCGGCCGATGTTCCCGGCGAGGACCCTCCGACGCTCAAGTTAGTAAACTTGTCGCTCAGTTCTCTAGTAGAGAGAGATCGAGAGATCCCCTTTTCTGTTGAGTTCGAGGACCTTTTATACCTGTCTGGGAGGCTCCTTTCTTTCGTTCTCCTTCGAACCGTCGAATCTTCATCGTAGGGATAAGCTCATTTGAACGGCGAGTGGTTAAGCCGTTGCTAGATAAGGGCCGCTTGTAGCGGTAACTGCCAGGCGTGTTAGCACCTGCCCATGATTTCGGCGAGTGAGGTATACGGTAACATATCTCGAATCTCGGGATCTGTTACCTGAGGCGGGTCATTGTGTATGCAAGAAAGGCATCAAGTTAGGGCCGGAACCAAAGGCCGGAGCCGTCGCTGGAGGCCGGAGCCAAAGACCGAAGCTGGAGGCCGGAGCCAAAGGCCGGAGCCAAGATTTCATCTCTGGGATTAGCTGTCACATCATTATTTTTGAAATCATGCAACAGATTATAATACCACCCAGAGGAGATGGTCAACCGTATCAGCCTAGTTGCTGCACATAAAAAACCAGATGCATGGAAAACCCATCACTGAGAGAATTTTGAAATCCAACATCTTGATTACAAGTCGCAATCAAGGTTATACAGAAACTAGAATTGAATAGGCATAGAGTGCCCGTGCTTCTATCATCCACAAGGATGCAAAACAAGAATGAACTCCCTATAATTATTTAAAAAGCAAAAAAACTTTTCTTCTTCGACAGCAGCGCTGAGAAAAAAATTTGCTCTCTCTATGTTGAAAGAGGATGGGCTAACGGTTCAACCTACCATAACCAGAACCCTCTAAAAAATGCACTCTTTCCACTAAAACTACAAAAATTCATGAACCAAAATGCCAGTCCACGATGACTAACTAGAGGGAAAAAAAAAAAAATAAGGAAGAAGAAGCTTTTTCCCTCTTTAAACCCTTCCAAGATCTTATCTTTTAACTGAAGACTTCCCTCTACCAGGACGTTATGATCCTTCCAGAAAGATGGATCTTCCTGCAGCTTGAATCTTTGCACTGGAAGCCCACCAGCTACGATTATTCTATCCCCGTTTGCTTCATTTCCCCCTACATCCGCCGCCGATTCTTGAAACCTAATCCGGCTCCTGGGCGCACTCCCCAGTTCGACCACCGTCGGCTTCCTGATTGCCTAACAAACAAAAGAAATAAAAACCTAGGGTGTTGGGTGGGATCAAGAACGTGACGAAGTGGAAGATGCTGGAGTGCAAGGGAGTAAGGAAAAACTTAGGGTTTCGAGAGGACAGATGGTGTTTTTGAAGGATCTAGGGTTGGGACCGTCCGGAATGGAGGAGAGACGGGTATTTGGGAGTGGAGAGAGAGACAGCGGAGAAAGGGGCGGGGGGGGGGGAAGAGGAGAGGGGGGGAAGAGCTTAAAACATTATAATGTTTTCATTATTATATATTGATTTATTTGGATTGTACGGTAGAGGGCTGTCGCCCATAAAAGAAAGAAATTTGACTTGAGTTAGGTTTTGTTTAGGAAAAGGGGGGAAACAAATTAGGAAAGAAAAAAAAAAATAAAGTTTTAGTTTTATTAGACTACTTTTTAATTAAAAATGTAGTTTTTTTATATTATAAGATAATATAAATATATCTTAATGAAAAACGTAGTTTTTTATATTATAAGATAATATAAGAAGATAATATAAGGCTACGTCTTATTTAAAAATGTAGTCTGTTTATATTATAAGATTATATAAGACTAGTGTTTTAATAAAAAACGTAGTCTTTTAATTTGTAAAAAATTATGAGACGTAGTCTAAAATATTAGACTATATTTTTTATGAAAAACGTAGTCTTTTTTTCTAAAATCTACTGTAGTCTATTTAACTTTGTGTAGTAGTATTATACCCGCTGTAATTGTTCCTTCAATTATTTAATATAACCCCGAGATGGTTTGGCATAGGTATTTTTTATGGTTTGCCATGCATCAAGAAAAGTGGTGGTGCAGGCGGTAGCAGTAAAATAGAAATATCATCAAAGAGAGCGTTAAAGATGAACGATCTTGACGCTTCATCAGGTTGTGTATGCGGGATTTGGGGATGTAATACCATTGACGATGAAGTGGGTGGGGGTGGAGTATGAGTGCCATCAATAAAGTGATGAAAGTCATAACCTTCAAAAAGGGATCGGATTTGAAGGCTCTATGTGAGATAATTGGTGGATGTTAATTTGTTGATATTGGAGAGATTGATTGTAAGGAGAGGATGTTGAGGATCCCGAAAATTTTCGATGGTGATAGAATCGTTGGCACCTTGGAAGCCATGGAAAAAAAGCAAATACACCTAAAAAGATTAGGCTATGGATACTATGTTGAAGTAGAGAGAGAAATATTGAGAAATAATGGCTTAACTTTTTTATTGATTAGGAGTGAAAATATATATACACAAAATTGGGCATTGCTGTGAGTTACCCAAATACAAAATAGAAAACTATCCTAACTAATTACAAGGATATTATAACTAATGGTAAGAATTTAAAATTTAAATGAAAGATATTGTGATAAATATAAAAAAAAATTATTCTAAAATTATGGGATTACAACTAATTATAAAATATTACAACTAATGGTAAGAATTTAAATTTTTTAAAAAAAAGTTATTGTAGTTAATTCTCTAAGGCTGCGTTTGGATGTTAAAAAGTTATTACAGAAATAGGGATACGAATTCCGTAAGAATAGCTTATTCCTTTTGTTATTCCAGATTTTTGTTTGGATCAAAATATGGTATTCCATGTTATTCCAATGCAATTAATGCAGTGTTATTCCAAATAATGTTTGGATGATATGGGAATACACATGTATTCCAGTAGGAATAGATGAAGAATTTTTTTGAAATTTCAAAAATACCCCTTCCAATAAAAATGGTTTATCAATTTTATTTTTTAAAATGACTTGAATAAATTATTATTTATTAATAAATAAGGTAATAAATTAATTATTCATAAAATCATATAAGAACATACTTAATAAATTTTTTTATTAATAAAGAAAAAAATAACATACTTAATTTATTATTTTCAATTAATAAATTTATTTAATTTTAAATTATATTATAAATAAATTTATTTAAATGACATAATAAATAAATTTATTTAATTTATTTAATTTAATTTCATCGGTGCCCTTGGAATAGCTGCAGTGGGAATAGGAGCTATTCTATGGGATACTATGGAATAAGGAATAGGAATAAAGAGGATCGACTGGAATAGCCAGTCTCATGGGGCTCACTCTTCTTTTTTAGAGTGTTTGGAGGAATAAGCTGGAATAAGACCCTATTTCAGTCCTTATTCCAGCATCCAAACGCTGCCTAATAGTTTGAGGTGTAAAATATTTATAATTTTTAAGAAAATATTTATACTTTTCAAATGTCTTATGATGCAAGCGCTATGGTGAGCACGTACGGGCAACAAAACTGGTTTGCTTTGAGATTATTTCTATTGCAAGGAGATATCAGATATGTACGGGACGCTGGAATTGACTAATGACTCGATAGACGTACGTAAAGGTGCCAACGGGCTAAGATGAGTTGCCTTGCGAAAAGCTTATAAAAGGCATAATTAAATAGCCTGGCATGGTGCAATCTATGTATGAATAACTTTGTTTGTTACTCATAGTTTATAAATTAACTAATGTTCGTAAGTGCTTAGCTTCTTCCACTGATGATGTCCGGTTGAAATATATATGTTATGAGAAATGCTGCAGACTCTCATTGTATGCACAAGAATAATTTATTCAAATTATCAAGCAGTAGTTGTAGACTTAATAAACACATTAAAAATCATCATAAAAATAAAAATTATTCCTTACGTTTTTATATATTAAAAACTCATATCCTATCAATAAATTAAAGTTTAAATCATTAAAATTTTAGTTGATCATTTTTAGTTAGGCTTAATTTTATTTAATAATTTATAATATAATTATTTTACATATACGTCAAATGTTAGATTAATTAACAACCCAACAAGGTGGTTCAAAAATCCACCGGCTAGTATGGTGCAACCTTGTTGTTGCTCCCATTTTAATACTTCAAACATCATGCATTTTATTTAAATTTGTAAAACATAAACGTAAGTAATCAATATGCAGCTTAAAATCTTATTCTAGCTAAGATCAACAACTCAACCAAATCATCTTGTGACATGGGCGATGAATGACTTCAGCTCAGCTAGAGACGATCCACCCTCAGCCATGGCTCCTCGAACCACTTCGCTCAAGGCCTTCGATCGCTTCCTAATCTCCTTCCCTTCATCATACACCATCACTCTCTTGATGGACTCCTCTATCTCCGCCGCCGGCAGGATCTCCTCGCGGCGAGCCCACTCCCTCACCATGATCCCAACCTTCAGGTGTTCGGTCACTAGCTTAGCGTTGCTCGGCTGGTCCGACTGCATGGGCCACGCCAGGATCGGCACCCCCAGGCTGATGCTCTCCATGCACGAATTCCACCCGCAATGGCTCAGGAACGCACCAGTCGCGGGGTGGGCCAAGATCTCGAGCTGCGGCGCCCAGTCTCTTACAGCCACTCCCACTCCCTCTACCATCGTTTCAAGGTCAGCCGGCAATTTCCCCAGTTGAGACTCGTCGGCGGCAACCCCCAGATCAGCTTCTCTGCGGACCCAGATGAAGCGCTGCCCGCTGCGCCGTAGGCCGATGGCAAGCTCTTCGATCTTCTCGTCGGACACTGTCGACAAGGTTCCAAAGGCGACGTACACGACCGACGCCGGAGGCTGCTTGTCGAGCCACTCCAAGCAATCGTGTCGTCGTCCGCCGTGACGTTCTCTGCCAATGATTACAGGATTCAAGGGACCAATTGTGAAAAGCCTCTTACCTTGCGAAGAAGGTTGTCGAGCAAGCCGGTCGATGAATTCACCCTCCACCGGTCTGCATGTGTTGATGAGAATTCCGGCTTCCCGGACGGATGCACGCAGACGATGATTCGTCAGGATAAAATCGATCAAAGCTGGCGTGAAGCAGCCCCCAAGGAGGTCAGGATCGCGTCCGGCTTGCCTTGAGAGGAGGCGGCGGCGGAAATGAAGGAAAGAAGAAAGGAAGCCGGGGTGGATCGAAAGGAATAGATCTCGGCATTGGAAAGGGCCATGGCTTCTTGAGCAGCCACAGAGACAAGGGTGTCGTAGATGACGACGAGGCGGCGGGAGGCGGCGGAAAGGGAGCGCAGAAGCGAGGCGAGGGGCGCTCGGAGGTGGGCGATGAGGGCGTCGCGCAGGGGCTGGATGTGGGAGGAGAGGGCGCCGGGCTTGGGGGATGGAGTGGAGAAAGAGGGTAGGGGGAGGTCGTGGAAGTGAATCGATTGGAGAGAGTTTGGGTGCCAGCCCTGGAGTCTGGACTTGGCTTGGAGGATGTGGGAGGGAGGGCTGGCGTAATGGACGGAGAGGCCGTGGGAGGAGAGGTGGAGGGAGAGGTGGAGGAGCTGGTTGAGGTGGCCTTGGGTCGGGTAGGGCACCACCACCACGGCCACCTCGCTGCCTTGGGCGTCTTCCAGTTCTCCGAGGGCCATAGGTGCGGGCTGGAGTGCTCAAACGAGCTAAGGAATCAGAGAGGCACTGGCGTGATTCATGCCCACAGCATGTGATTTACTCTGTGATTAATATTTTTAAGATTATTATAAATAGACTTTAGATTGAGAACACAAAAAGTTATATATATATATATATATATATATATATATATATATCAAATTAGATCCTTATATCTTAATAATAATACACCAGCAAACTACATCAAGAAGTGAAAATAGTTTAATGACAATATCATACATGTTTATTTATTTATTTATTATTTATTATGCAATTTTAGGTTCTTTAATTAAAAAATAAGCGGATACAATTAGTGATGAGAGAGAAATATGATGCCAACTTTTGCTGCTTGAGAATAAAATCATTAAATATTTTCTTTGATGTATTGGGAAGGAAAGGCCAATTTGCTGACGAATTTCTTCAAGAGTTGAATAAGACGTCAAACCTAATAGAGGGGTCCCAATTATTTTGGTTCTCTAAAATAAATAGAAAAATAAGCCAAAAGCAAGATTTATAGGTTTAATTAGAATTTATTTGCTTAAAATGAGACGTAGACGTCTTTGTCGAGAGTCAAGACTTCTAATCAGGAACTAAGAGAATGCGCTACAAAAAGATGGACAAGCTTGCTATGATGTAACGTTTGAGTGGCATGAATGGAGGTGGTGTGAAAATATGAGAGGAAATGTTAGATATATTTAAATAAAAGAAGAAGTTAGGGGTGTAAGGCTAGCACATGATTTAAATTAGTTATTGTAAGTAGGCTTTACATCAGGCTTGATTTGCTTATGCTTTTTTTTTTTTTTCCTTCAATTTTGAAAGGAAGTGAGGAAGTCCCAATTTAATTATGAGGAGCAATAGCAAAAGCATCTGCATTAAAATATATAGACAGGATAAAAACTAGTATAGAAGATTCGGGGCTGTGGTTGCTAAGTTTGTCAGAGCCACTAGGTTGATTTTTCTCCTGATATATTTTTATAACTCATAAAATTTTGTTAGCTTTTGAGTTCCTGAAGGAAATTATCATTTATTGATTACAGAGTCTCCTTTCAACCAAATGGAGTAATAAACTGGGTGTGATAGAACAATATTTTAAAGGTGTTTACTAACTTAAATAGGATCATCATGATGATCCTAGATAATATTAATTGTTGTTTTTTATATCATAATGATTTGATTCTTGATAATTAAATATAACCATATTTGTTATGATGTATGTTAATGATTAAATATCTTTAATGATTTAAAATCACTGCTTTTGATATACTAATTCTGAATCATCAGTAATTAAATATTGAAATTATTTCTGATTAGTTGAGTTTTCTTATCTTACTTTTGGCTGCCCCTATTTTTTCTTGTAAAAGATACTGTTTTAGAAAACGATGATCAGCCCTCTTGTTTGGACGAAGGCTTCAACAATAATTAACGAAATTAAACTTTCCTAAAAGTAAGTCTTTCTCCAATCATATAGAAAAATAGAACCCATCATTGAGATGTGAAGTGCTTTTCGATCTATCAAAAAACTCATCTCGATTAGCTACTTTCATTTTTTTTCTCATAGAAGAGAGAGAGATAAAAAGAGTAGAAGCAAGGTAGAGATAATACTAGAATTAATCGATGCAAAACGAAGACAATGAAAGTCACTTGTGCCAGAGATTCCTACACTAACTGTGCCGCTAATTCCCTTGATGTCTTTGGTTGATGAAGATCCTTTTCTCTTTTGATAATTTCTTTGATTTCTAAAAAAAAAACCTAGAATCGATAAAAAAATTTCTTTCTTAGAAAAAAATGACATTTGAGAAGTTTTTAGAGATAAATTCATTATCAATTATTAGTTAATTGATAACCTTACTGTGTTCCATTACTATATCTAAGTCAAGATCATTACATGGAGATGATCGTGCATGCTCAATCCCATAGATGGATATATAATCACTAGATTTGATTATGATTATAAAAGCGATGATGATTTAGAATCATTATCATTTAAGACCATTCAGGTACAATCAGCTGTAATGATTCTATCACATCCATCCAGATTAATGGCAATCCTAAACAGAACACCATATATAAAAAAGTACGTTATGGTAATATGAGTAGTGGATTGAACTAACACTAATGAAATAATACTAGACAAGTAGATAGACTAATCACTAGTAGAAAAAAACTTTTAGCGACCGCCACTGGCGGTCGCTACAAGTTAAAAAGCAGTCGCTAATTGTTTTTAGCGACCGCTTAGCGACCGCCACATGCTGGCCGCCAGAAACTCGTCGCTAAAGGCTTTTAGCGACCGTCATTGGCGGTCGCTATAGTATTAGCGACCGCTTGAGCGACCGCTAGATGGGGGGGGGGGCAGAAATGATTATTAGCGACCGCTTGAAGGGCCTTTGGCGACCGCCAAGGCGGTCGCTAATACTATATATTTTTTATTTTTTATTTTCTGTTCTGATGCATTGATAGCAACGTCCTTTTGAGCCATTTCCGACCGCCTAGACGGTCGCTAATACTGGATTTTGTTATTTTTTAATTTATTTTATTTTTTATTATTTGATTTTTTTTGTTTGGATACCTGTACCTATTTTATAAAATTATATAAACTAAATATTAAAATTAAATTATACACGCACAATAAAAGTATAAGCTAATTAAAAACCCATTTATCTATATTAATAAATCTGCAATGTCTTTGATTTCCAATCCAAAAAAAAAAAAAGATCTAATACAATTTCCTTAACAAAAACATAAAGAAGACAGTAGTCCCAATGCAGCACCAGTCAATCAACCTGAAACAAAAAATTAAATTTATTAGTCAATAAAACATAAATATAATTAAATATAATTATGTAAAATAAATATTAAAAGTTATACAATTCAAAATTTTGAAAATAAAATCATTCTGTATGATTTTATACACCTCGAGTGTCCGATTCACGCTCCGTTTGTTCCTACAAGTCACTAATGGCGTAGAGATTGTGCTCCTCAAGTTTGACTAGCATCGGACCTCGTATGCTCCGTTTGGGCCGTTAGAGGCCAAGTTCGGTTTTCTAAGTTTTAAGTTTCAACATAAACGTACATTGTCCTATTCTGGGCCCCTCGAGTGTCCGATTCACGTGTCGTTTGTTCCTACAAGTCACTAATGGCGTAGAGATCGTGCTCCTCAAGTTTGACAAGCATTGGACCTCGTATGCTGCTTTTGGGACGTTAGAGGCCAAGTTCGATTTTCTAAATTTTAAGTTTCAACTTAAACGTACATTGTGCTATTCCGGGCCCCTCGAGTGTCCGATTCACGCATCGTTTATTCCTACAGGTCACTAAGTGTCTCTATTTTAATGTGCATAAAGACTAACAAGGAATTTATAGATACAGCTGAAAATGGAGTACGATACATTCTTCCACATATACTTAGATTATTTAGAAATTAATAAACTTAAAACATATTCATAAACTCATACCCGATTCTATTCATTTGAGCCTACTGGACCAGGCATGCCCTCACCAACTGACTCATGTCTCGCCTGGTGACCACTGCCAGCGTCTAGGGCCTACAATATTATAGTATATGATTAACAATAGAAATAAATAATATATATTTTAAAAGTAATTAAATAAATTTAAATACAGATGTCTTCAATTATGAACCTAAGTATGAATCGGTGGATCTGAATCATCAGCTATAGGGACACCACTCTGAGCTAGTCGATGCTGTAGCTCCGCCTTAAATGCCTGCACCTGTTCCTGTACCTGAGCCTGCACCTCGGCCTGCATCGCAACCTGCATCCTTACCCGAAGATCCTCGACACGCGCATCCATCTGCTGGTGAAGAGACTGGATCAGCTCAGCCACCTCCTCGTCAGTTCGCATGCGTGAGCCCTGGGATGAACTACATCCGGATGACTCTGCTCGCATGATAGTCGAACATGGTATGCCCGTGCCGTATGTAAGTGTGTATCCGTGCCCATCCTGGCCTATGATGGTGTGGAATATCTCATCCCGCCTACCCATCCTGGCCTATGATGGTGTGGAATATCTCATCCCGCCTAGCAACTACCTATCACTCTTCCTCTGGCAGCTCGGCCAATCGAGACTCAAACTGGGCCCTGTGTGCAAGAAAGCAACCAAATTAGAATAGTAAATCAATAAATCTCATAATAGGTTAAAAAAAGTATTGTATAAAGGTAAATACTTACTACAAGAGCTGCAACCTCAGGATGGCCGAGCCTGCGACTCGCCATCCACACAGACATCCGGTCGATGGGTGCACCCCGCTCACATAACTGTCGAAGGATAAATCATGTCATCTACATATATGAATACAAACTACGTCAACAATCAAAACATGTATGGTCTAACGTGACAGTTTACCTTGTGCCGGATCTGCGTAACGTGTCGAGTCCCAAGCTTGTGAGTAGGGCCCTGCATCGAGCGATTTTGAGAATTTCTCTCTGCCTCTTCCTGCATTCATTTTGGGTCGTGTTTATAAGTTAACACCGAATGTTTCATATGAATTTAACAAAAAATAGGTTGAACTACTCACCCTTGCCTTCTCACTCGACCAATACCGGACCAACTCAGGCCACTATGCGGGGAGAATGCCCCTTGGGACTCGCTGAAGAAGGTCTGGGTCATCTACATTCTTCTCCCAATGCTCTTTCTTTACCTTGTTCTTATGGTCTTTCCATAACTTTTGACACTTTGCCAAGCAAACTGGACGAAAATCATCAGGACATGACCTCAAATTGTCCTGCGTAGGACAAGAAATTTTAGTAGTCAAGGTGTACTAAATTGACACATCGTATAATAACCTTGATGTCAGCTCCCCCTCCTCTGGGGCCACCGACAGCACACCTGCCCACTTGTGGTAATCGGATAGAGTTTTTACTAGTCTTTATGTAGCGCTCCATAAAGAGCTAGAGAACCCCAACTAATTATCATAAGTGGCAGACACACGAAAACACATCCTGTTAAAAACTTTTCATTTTCATCTCAATTATATACACAAATCACCCAATCAACATTAAGCATCAACCTGCTCAGATAATATTTTCATGACATTCCTCAGGCAGTTTACAAGATCACATTCACATTCGACATTAAAATCCTAATGCACACATCATGCTCATAATTTTCTCCAAACATAAGTCTCGTGTTCATATCCAAAAAGGTCTAAAACATCATTACATCCCACTGTACACATACACATATACAAAATACAATTATCTAACCACACTCTTCAATATACAAGGTTAGCATTTATACACTCTTGCATCCAAGCAAGCTTCACCAGCTAAGGGTCCTGTCCTGTTTATCTTGTGATCCTGGCAGAAATACTCACTGATCTGAAAGAACATTTAAATCATAGAGGGATGAGACCTAAGTCCCAGTGACTGGATAACCATCTAACTATGGAGAAATAGAGAATCATAACCTCTTAATTTCAATCGTATGCTGAAACTATTTAACTTGTACAACTCAAAGTACATTTTTAACATGATATCAGATAAAATAAAATGTAGCTTATTCTTCAAATAACATATCAGTACTGGAATACTCTATAATAACTCTTCACTGAAAGATAACTCATTAAAATAAAACTTCATGCATTGCAATATGAAGATATGCATTCTTTATCTACAACCCAGACTTCCATCAGGATCTACTTGCCCACTGGCATCTCAAGTAAGCTCTCCCTCTCGAGATAACTATTGGGCCCATTGGCCCTTTTTATATCACAACATATGCTTTTAGATCTCATGATGCTGGGCTGTGTGTGTAATGCCTCTAAGGTAACACCCTACAGTCGCCCTTCTGTAGGTGTACTCTCATCGGGTGCGTGACTAGCAACAGGATCCCCGCACAAATAGCACCCCTTACCCGTGCGGTTCACCTGGCAAAGTGCTTTGTTCCTTAACCCTGGAACCTCGGGTTTTCTCTCTGCCCCCACGGGCTATATATAGTAATCAGCTCCACTGAGCTATGATTCATGCCCCCACGGGCTGCTCACAACCAGCCCCACTGGTCTGGTTAGGCATGTACTCACCCCTGATTCTGGGGTTCATCGTACGATCTGTTCGCAAGGAGGTGCCGGCTCGATAGTAGTGTGCAATGCTCATGCTACAGTACAGTCTAAAGGACGATCAGCCCCCTAGCTGCCTGATGCTCAGTATGACTCATACATCATTTGTAAAGCTTTATCATGCAAATATGCCATGTATACATTAAAAATTCCCTCATCGAAACTCATACTTATGTGTTTACGCTCAAAACTCATTACACTAGCTCAAATTAACCTCTCATTGCTAGATGAGAAATCCACTCACCTTAGTAGGTTACTCCTCGACTGGTACAACTGGTACTCAACTCTGGTATTCCGGCTCCCTGGAATAACCCTCTTGACCTACGTCAACATACAGATACAATAGCTATTAGGATTACCTCCACACGAGGTTTTCCCATGAACCATGCATGCATACATGATCTATCCTCTAATATCTCATTATTTTCTTCCACCCTATCTCTACTCAAGATTACTTCTACTATTACTTCAAAATACACTAAATCTAGAAAATCTAAAGTCATACAAGATCTAGAGAAGCTATAGCTTACCTGGAGTCGAGCACAAACCTCCAAGCTTCCCTTTCCTTTTCTCTTTCTTCCTCCTTTTTCTTCTTCTTCTTCTTCCTTTTCCTCTTTCTCCTCTTCTTTCTTTCTTTCTTTTCTCTGGCTGAACCCACGTTCCCCTTTTCTCTAATGACTTGGGGACCAAGTCATTGGAAACTTAAGGGTTAAGGCATGCCAAATCTCCCTTTTACCCTCAAACACTCTTAACGCACGCTTTTTGGAAAACACGTGGCTCACTTATAACCATGATATTTGCCCTTATATTTTCTTTCCTAAGTTGCCCTTAACACAATTTGCAATTGACATCGGAGCCTTTTCCCATTTTGCCCCTGATATAGCATTTTTTTAATAGATTTATAGCCCAGATCACCATTTTTCACTCTAATCGATACTTTTATATAACATTTCTAAGAAAAGATTTTACCAGCTTGAAGAACTCGATTTTAGAAATCCAACGGTTCAAACGGCATCCAAATCGGACTTGAAACGGATTAAATATGAATTTCTCAAGATTTAACTCAGAAAAACCTGCCGTCGCGGAGTCGGCTCGAACAGATTGGGAGTCGGCTCGAGCAGAAGTAGAGGTCGACTCCAGAAAAGTAGGGGTCGACTCCTGAAAAGTAGGGGTCGACTCCAGCTCTACAGGGGTCGACTCCTAAGCGTGCCGAAAGTTTAAAACCGTGCCGGAGTCGACTCCACTCTGATTAGAGTCGACTCTAACCACTAAAAACGTTATTTTAGGATAAAACTCAAACTAAACTTGATTTTTCTTGTGATTTAAACCCATTAAACTTAAGTCTCTCAATTTCTCAAATCAGACTCATTAACATTTAGAAATATACTTATTTACTCCAAAATTTCTTTTCTTCACATTTATCAAAAGGCCAACACACCCATATTTCAAGAAAACTTTCTGACTTTCATTTTAACTGAAAACGCCATAGATTACAAGGTTTTCAGGATGTTACACTTGAAGCTAAGATAGAACTCAGCGGCTTACCTTAACCTCCCCCCAGAGTCGATCTATCGTATCCTGAGGAAAAGCAGTCCAATCAAGCATAGTCAGAGGAAATCTATGTGGGTCTCGAACCATATGCCCCAACTGGCTGATAAACGGGCAAGCCCCTTCTCCAACTGGGTGAAATGTGTCATCAAATTGCACATCATAACGGGTACCAGCATTCCATGAAGGAATCCCTCTAGCTGGGCCCCTACCCCTACTAGAAGATGAACTCATCGTAGTAGAAGCTATAAACAATAAACTTATTAGTTAAATAAAACTGAAATTATTTTATATAATTGTTAAACATAAAATGAAATTATACCAGTATGTGTGGAGGTCGATGCACCAACTGTAGATGGAGAAGGCCCTACTGGCATGGACTGGGGAGATCTAAATTGTGCCGGTGCAGGTGTCGATAAGGGTGTCTGTGGATCATGGTCGTAGGCATCCATCGACTAGGTGTCGATAAGGGTGTCTGATGTAAAATCTCGTCCATCGTGTGTGGATGCTCTCTTCTCTTACATCCAGACATATCTTTTTAACGTATCATAAGATAAATAAATTGCACGTAATAACTAAAACCATTCGTAAACAAAAGTCAAACATATTCTTAAGCAAAATTGAGAAGGAAAAAAGGAGAACAGTTCACTGATCATGCAAGTCGATAGTATCTCCTTCAACGGTCTCTCTAACCCAGTTGACATCCTCATCACGTTGAAATATTACATTTTGGTCAAGAACTTGCTGAGCAAATGCATCAATATCTGGCTCATTATCTTCAATTTGATACACCCCCTCCTTGACATTTTAACTACAACTTGCCAGTTAGGATCCATGGGATCTATAACATAGTAAACTTGCTCAGCTTGCCTGGCCAATATGTAGGGTTCATTACTTACTCGCTCATCTCGATATAACAAATTGTTGAAATTTACCAACGTAAATTGATACTTGTCAACTTTAGTCCCACGGATTGGATCGACCCAGTCACACTTGAATAACAAAAATTTTAATCTGTGACTATATATAACTTCAATGATATCTTTCAACTGGCCATAATAATAACCTGCATCGACAGAAGGACACCCTATACCACTATTTTGTGTTGCTCGTTTCTCATCTACTTCTTTGACGCGAAATCGAAACCCATTGACATCACAAGTTGTGTAACATCATGCCGTTATAAACGGACCATTAGCCAGTTGGTTCATTTCATCAGTCAAAGTACCTTCACTCTCTCGTCGTAAATTGTACACCTACATAATTAACGTAATCATTGAATAAAGCTATGTAAAACTAATATGATAAGAACAAATTGAAGCACATACAACCATATGTACACATACAACCATATCTATACATACATAATTCTTGAACCAATTGTGAAATGATTGAAAATGGGACTGCCGAATTTGATTATCTGTCGCACGAGGCATGTCCCGTTTGAGCTCATCAATGTGTGTCCTATAATGCAGAACAACATGTGTTAATGACAAGCTTGATTGAGTTAGACATAACACGAACAAGTTAAATATATGAATGAGCATTCACTTACTGAATCAACGCCACAACTAATGGAGTGTTAAACAACACGTATTGATGAGCTTGAATCCAGTCGATGTTATCTAGATCAAATGGTGTTCCCTCCCCAATAGGACCATCATTAATCCGTAAGGGCCTATCAAGTTTGGTTTCAACATCATTAAGATATGTAGCACAGAAATAAGTACACTCTTCCATCAAATAACCCTTGGCTATTGATGCCTCTGGACGAGCTCTGTTATGCACATACCTTTTTAATGTATTCATGTACCTCTCAATAGGATATATCCACCTAAATTGGATAGGGCCACCAAGCAAGGCTTCACATGTTAAATGTATAGTCAAGTGGACCATTACATCGAAGAATGAAGGTGGAAAGAGTTTCTCCAGATGACATAGTGTTAGCGCAATCCTATCTTGGAGACTTTTCAAATCATTTGTGCGATGGACTCTTGAACATAGTTGTCTGAAGAAGTTACTCACCTCAATCAAGGGCTCAACAACATTCTTAGGTAAACAATTTCGGATTGCAATAGGAATTAATTGTTGAATGAGAATGTGATTGTCATGACTCTTCAAACCTTGTAAAATCCTTTCTTTCATATTCACACGCTTAGAAATATTAGAACAATAGCCGTCAGGCACCTTGACCCCTTTCAAAATGGAAAGAAATGCCTCCTTCTCATCTTTACTCATCGTGTACTGTGCAGGAGGCATGTATGCCTTGTTAGACTCTGTCAACTGTAAGTGTAGTGGTTTCCGCAAGCCCATTTCCTGCAAATCATGACGTGTATTGGCATTATCTTTGGACTTTCCCTTAACACCGAGAAGGGTCCATAATATATTATCACACACATTTTTCTCAATGTGCATAACATCCAAGTTGTGCCTCAGTAAATTGTCTTTCCAGTACGGTAACTCATAAAAAATACTTTTCTTCTTCCAGTTATGACTGCGCCTTCTGTTCGCACCAGGAATAGCAGCAATGGAGGGGCTAACAGATCTTGGAAATCATATCTGTGCGTATTTGCTCTTGTTCAAGTTGTGATAACAAATCAACCCCAGTCATTATTTGTGGTGTTGGACCATATTCTCGAGTGCCATCGAATGATACTTTATCCCTTCTGAACCTATGCAATGGAGGTAAAAAACATCTGTGACTTGTGTAAGCCCACTTTTTTCCATGTTTTAGCCAGGTTAACTTTTTACTCTGATTGCAACAAGGACAGGCAAATTCCCCCTTCGTGCTCCAACCTGACAAATTCGCATATGCCGGGAAGTCATTGATTGTCCATAATAATGTAGCGCGAAGTTTGAACATTTCATTTCCTTCAGAATCAAAAGTCATCATACCTTCGGCCCATAATTCATTCAACTCATCAATTAAAGGCTGCATATACACGTCAATTTTATCCCCAGGGCCCCTTGGTCCGTCAATAAGAGTGGATAGGATCAGAAAAGGTTGCTTCATACATAACCAAGGTGGAAGATTGTACGGAACCAATACCACTGGCCATGTACTATAAGTTGCCCCGGTCATGGACCTGAAGGGGCTAAAACCATCTGCAGCCAACCCAAGCCGCACACTACGACTATCCAAGGCAAAGTCGGGGTGTTTCTTGTCGAAATCCTTCCATGTCGGGGAGTCCACTGGGTGGGTTAACTTTTCATCCTCCCTACCATGCTCTGTATGCCATCGCATCAATTTAGAAATTTTAGATGACATAAAAAGCCTCTTCAGCCTTGGCTTGAGTGGAAAATATTGCACTTGCTTTACAGCGACAAGCTTCCCACGATTCGAAACACTTCGCGAATTACTCTGACGATTCTGACCAACCCCATCGTCCTTCCACCTTGAAGTTTTACACACAATACACGTATCGAGGTCAGCATTCTCATTTCTAAACAACATACAATTGTTTGGGCATGCATCGAAAGTCTCATATGTGAAGCCTAAGTTTTCAGTTAACTTGCGAGCATGGTAGTAGGACTCAAGTAGCTTTGCACCGAATGGGAGCACTTTGTGCAATAGCTGGAGCAACATGTTGAAGGACGTGTCCATCCACTGATTCAAAGCCTTCAAGTGTAACAGCTCGACAATAAAAGATAATTTACTGAAATTCATACATCCAGAATATAATTCGGTCTGCGCATCATCCAGAATTTTAAAATACCTTAATGTTTCTTTATCTGCACCCAAGCGAGGATTACTCCCACCCACCCTATCAGTCTCACAGCAACTGTCTTCGGGTGCTAACCCGCATGCAATATCATTTAGCATCACGATCATCGGATCAACTGTCATAACATCGACCTCCATCTCAACTCTTTCCTCTCTGCAATAAGGAACATAATCTTCCCCATGTCTATCCAATTCTTGTAATTCTTCAAAAACCCATTTAGAATCAAATGCTCCCGTACAATATCTCGTGTGTAGTAATAACGGTTCGCACATTTTCTACAGGGACAACTGATGTGCTCACTATCAAACCCATTGGTGAAGGCAATGAACTGCTTAATCCCCTCTATATATTCCCTAGACGTCCTATTTGGCAAATCAATCCAACTCTTATCCATGTCGCTAAGTATTTCTGTGAAAGTATGAATAAGCAAATATATAGCCTAAGAGATGGGGCAAACGTAACAATTTACCTAGCCGTCAACTTGCTAGGCAATGCACGGCAAATAACTTGCTAGGCAATGCACGAACAAATAAATTAAAAAAAATGAAGATTACTTTAAAAGAAAAAAGAGTAAAAACTTTTACCGGTTAGAGTCTGCCTCACTAGCTTCACTTGACCTCCTGTGTTCTGAAAAAAGAGGAATTAAATTCAATTTACAACCAAAAGTATCTAACATGAAAAGCTAGTTCAAAGTTTAACCCCGTCAGGGAGGCTTTTGAATCTTTCACCTGACACAAGGACAAAACAAATAAATAAGTAAAAATCATAGATTGTAGAAATAACGAAAAAACAATAGCTAGAGCACTCATCTAATGTGCACTTTTCTCAATTCAGAATGGGAGACCTAGCACAAGATTTAGATTTACCCAATAAAAAACTAAACTAATTATGTAGAAAAAGTAAATGAAATCTAAAAGTAAGAAAACTATTATAGTGTGAAAATCTAGATGCTAAGAGAAAATAAAAAAATATATTATCTAATTAACAAGTAGCTTTATCCACTTGCTACTTGTTGCTACTAAGGACTATTAACTAATGCAATCAAGATGCTCCACAAGACTCCAAGAATAAAAAGAATAAATTTATTAAGAACTAAAAGAGTACATCGATTGCATGTATTAGTACTCCCTAAAGTTCATTAGGTCTTATGTAGAATGAACCACACATGAAAAAAAAAATTAAGAGCAAAAATGATTAAAATTTTCTTAGAAGAAAGAAATTTTATTTGTAGACCTGCAGTTTCTTTGTAGACCACATGAAGACCAATTCCTACTTTACCAGGCCAAATAAAAAGCCACGAAAGAAATTCATTCTGCGATTCACTCTTCCACAGCAGGAGGTCCCAAGCATTCAAAGAGACCTGGTCAAAGTGACCGACGTTAAGAGAGCTCAGCATCCATCTCACTGCTAAATAAAATGTTCATTGCCAGTAGAAACGTTTTATTTTCACTTACAATGGAGTGGAACAGAGAACATTTTAGATATCTTGTAACCATGGCGTATCTACTGTTGCTGTGTTCAAACGGGTTTACCAAATGCAAATGCCTTTCCAGAATAGGAAAAGTCTTCCTGCACTGGAGATGGTGCAGGAAGCACGCACTGGCGCGCGGTATTGGCCATGCGCCTGTGCGGATGCGCGTGTCACGGTTTATTGGGCCGTGGCGCACTTCACACACGCGCCCGCATGGGCGTGCGGCCAATGCCGCGCGTCGGTGCGCGACTTAATGCATCGGAGGCGATGCACTAAGTCCTTTCCTTTCAGAATAATATCTCGTACGGCACGGCACATGCTCCATCGGGACCACCATTTCCTTGAATTTCTTAAGGATGGGTACCCATATTATCAATCAAACTTACATGTCAATGACCTTCAATTCTCCTAAGATAAAGACTAAAGCAAGAAGTGAGACAGGGCCTTGGTTCAATTCTCTTTGAGTCCCCATGCCATTCTTTTTCCCTCTGAAATGAGACATAGGAGGTGAAATCTCAAAAAACATTTCCTATATAATCTCAAAATGTGTATGATTCTTAATCAATTAGCTCATCCCCAAAAGTGAGGATGCATGGCATCATAGATTTTCTCATTGGATCTAAATTGCATTCCTGAGTTCTTATTCTCTGTTTTCATGTTCGTGCTAAAAATTTGCGTCATGATCCATAGCTACTTCAATATATGAAGCCCACAGACACCACAGCATCCTCAACGGATGTGGTATTTCGATCTTGCCATTACAAACCAAAGCACACAGAGACAAGGCATAACGAGCCCATTGGAGTCTCGGCCAACATTCAACAAAGGGCTTTTGCTTGGTACTCAGAGGGATTCCAAGGCAGCAAAATTAAAATATAATCAAAGATGTCCCAATCAGCAGGAAAATGGAGTGCTCTTTGATTTATTGCAGCTAGGGTAGAGAAACGTTCAACAATATCATTCACTGGTATTCCTAATATCTCTAACAGTAACATTATTACATCTTTAAGCTGCCTAATAAAACAAGAAGAAAGAATTCTAGGACGAGTGCTGTATCGAAGCTAATCAACTCTTGCATCAAGAAGAAAGAAATACTCGATGAAAACAAAGAAAAAACACACAGCACGTGAAATCAAGAAACCAATCAGTCGATCAATGTAGAGCACTTCGATTTCACACCAACAACAAGAGCCGGGAGAGAGAATTTTATCATCAATGGATGGGGGGTGAGATCATCGGAAGTACCCAGTACCGTTGCCAGCGACGACGGCGGGTGGAGAAGCAGCGTCCATTCGGGAAGAAGAGAGGGATGGATCCACTGCCAAGATCCGAGAGGGGCTCGATCAGGGCTTCCACTCAGGTGATCGGGAGCGGCCTCGAGAGAGACCGCGGGACTACCACCGACGATGCCTCGACGTCGGATAGCAGTGGCGGGAGGATGGGTGGCGGAATAGCAGTGGCGGGAGGATGGGCGGCAAAATAGGGTTTCGGAAGGAGATAGCCAGTGAAATAGGGATTATAATGGGCATTTGCGACCGCCACGGCGACCGCCTGAAGCGGTCGCTAAAGGTGGCTTCCGCGACCGCCCTCAAGCGGTCGCCCGATTTCTTCTGCGCCAATGGTTTAGTGGCGACTGCCTTCCGCGACCGCCCTCAAGCGGTCGCCCGATTTCTTCTGCGCCAAAACTCCAGCCTCTAGTAGTGAATAGAGAAATAATCCTTCCTAATAAAATGTATCTTTTGTTGGGTGCTCCCTCCACGTGGGGAGGGAACCGGCCCATGATAACAAACTGCATCACAGTTTGTTACGGAGCCCATGATAACAAACTGCATCACAGTTTGTTACGGAGCTGTTTTCAAAAAGGGAAAAAAACCCGGAAATAAAGGAGGGGGAGAGAGATCCGTATGTGGGAGATACGAGAGAAGAAAAATCCCAGATTGGGGGAGAGAGCTGTGCGCGGCCTGAGAGAGATCCAGAGAAGCCCAGGCTTGGAAAAAATCCTGTGCAACCTCAGGAGGTCGATACGGACGAGTCTGAGAGCAGATTTGGGGGCACGGAAGAGCAACCACACGTTGGTGAGATCCTTCTTGTACCCACATCAACTATTATTTTAAGTTCGAAGTGTTTCCTAATTTTTGGGCAAAAAAAAAAATTAGGAGAAAAGTTGTAATCTTTTATTAAGATTAGTGAAGTGCTCTCGGAATTTGCCCCGTGGTTTTTCCCTTTCACATTGGAGGGGTTTTCCACGTAAATTTGGTGTTTTTGTGTGGTGTTTTTTTTATTCCGCATATTCTGTGATTGTGGTAGATCGGTATATTTTTCTGTGATTGTGCACGCATATTTGTTCCGAGGGTGATTGAGGGTGTATTCCCAACAATTGTGGTATCAGAGCAAGGTTGCAAGCCCAGAACAAATTATTTGAGCGTGCCACAGATGGATTCTACCACTAATACTAGCAGGATGATTAGTCTCAATGGCAGTAATTGGTTGATTTGGAAACCAAAGATGATGGATCTCTTGTATTGCAAAGATTTAGCCAAGCCGATTGAGAAGATGGGAGAGAAGCCAGAAAATATGATGATGAAGATTGGGCTACTATGGATAGAAAAGCAATCAGTGTCATCAGGCAATGGGTGGATGACACAGTATTCCATCATATTTCAAATGAAACCTCAGCCTATGAACTATGGAAGAAGTTAGAAGGGTTGTATGAGAGGAAAACTGCCGGAAACAAAGCATACTTAATCAGAAAGCTTGTAAATCTGAAGTACAAGCCGGGAAAATCAATTGCAGAGCACCTAAATGAGATGAAGAGCATTGTGAACCAGCTGGCCACAATGAAGATGCTTATGGAAGATGAACTTCAGGCACTCCTGTTGTTGAGTTCTCTACCTGATAGTTGGGAGACACTGGTGGTGTCATTGAGTAACTCCGCCCCTGATGGAGTTATCACCATGAGTCAGGCTACTAGCAGCTTGCTCAATGAGGAGGAAAGAAGGAAGGGAACTGGAGAGTCTCAAACACAGACAGATGTACTTGTCACAGAGGGCAGAGGGAGACAGTTTACTAGAAAAGAAAACAACAGAGGCAGAAGCAAATCCAGACCAAGGAAGGAAATCGAATGCTACCATTGTCATAAGAAAGGACACTACAAAAGTGAATGTAGACTGCTAAAGAAGAAGAACAATGAAGGCGGTAAGGCAGAAGATAAGAAAGATAGAGAGGTAGCAGCAGTTGCCTCAGGAGAAGACATCATTCTATTTACAGAATGTGTTGATCAGTGCTTAGCCACCACATCAAATCAGGTTGATTGGGTGGTGGATACTGGAGCTTCTTATCATGCCACACCCAGGAGAGAGTTCTTCACATCCTACAGGATAGGTGATCTTGGTGTGATCCGAATGGGAAACAATGGTGTTTCCAAAATATGTGGGATAGGAGAAGTAGTGGTCCAGACCCGTGAAGGCAGCAGATTGATACTCAAAGAGGTCAGACATGTTCCAGATCTCAGGATGAATCTCATCTCAGCAGGCAAGCTAGATGAAGAGGGATATGTTAGCCAGTTTGGGGGAGATCAATGGAAGTTAATCAAAGGTGCTATGGTGATTACCAAAGGACAGAGATCATGCACATTATACAAGTTGCAGTCCAGTTTGGTTAGGGGAGAGGTATGCGCAGCAGAGCATGATACTGCAGATTTGTGGCACAAGAGATTAGGCCATATTGGCGGAAGGGATTGCAAACTCTCGTCAGGGCAGGGGTCTTACCAGAGATACAGGACAGAGTTCTCAGTGATTGTACCCACTGTGTGGTGGGTAAGCAGCACAGGGTGACATTTCAGAGTAGCTCCAAGAAGAAGACTGGCCTTTTGGAGCAAGTGTACTCAGATGTGTGCGGACCCATGAGGGAGAAGACCTTAGGAGGAGCCTCATATTTCGTCACATTTATAGATGATGCTTCCAGAAAGGTGTGGGTTTTTGTTTTAAAGTCCAAGGACCAGGTGGCAGCAGTTTTTGAGTTTTTTCACAGGCTTGTGGAGAGGCAGACAGGAAAGAAGTTGAGATGCATTCGTACAGACAATGGGGGAGAGTACATAGGAGTCTTTCACCAGTACTGCAGAGCACAAGGCATCAGACATGAGCAAACAGTGCCAAAGACTCCACAGGAGAATGGAGTAGCTGAGAGAATGAACAGGACAATAGTGGAGAGAGTCAGGTGCATGCTCTCCCAGTCCAAGTTGCCCAAGAGCTTTTGGGGGGAGGCAGTCCAGACAGCATGTTATTTGATAAATAGATCTCCCTCATCAGCTCTAGATGGAGAGGTGCCAGAGAAGGTGTGGACAGGCAAGAATGTCAGATATGATTATCTAAGGATTTTTGGCTGCAGGGCATTTGTGCATGTGCCTAAGGATGAGAGGACAAAGTTAGATGACAAGACAAGACAATGTATCTTTCTGGGTTTGGTGATGAGCAGTTTGGCTATAAGCTGTGGGACCCAGTTGATAGGAAGGTAGTCAGGAGCAGAGATGTCATATTCTATGAGGATCAAACCATAGAAGACATCAAGAGGGCAGAGCATCAGTCTGAGTCAGATATGTATGGCCCAGTAGATATAGAGCCTGTCAGTCCTCCAGCAGTTCATGCAGATGAGCCAGAGAAACAGCCAGTACAGGGTGCAGATGAGCAGCAGCCTACACCTATTGAGGATACAGATCAGGAGATTCAGATCCCTGAGGAGGAGCTACCGACAGAGGTGAGGAGATCCACGAGAGCAAGGCAACCATCTAGTCGGTATTCAGTGCATGAATATATCATGTTGACAGATGCAGATGAGCCAGAGTCATATGAGGCGGCCCATGTCAGTGAGCAGCGGGAGCAGTGGCAGAGAGCTATGCAGGAGGAGATGGACTCTCTTCTGCATAATCATACATATGACTTGGTAGCTAGGCCCAAGGGGAGAAAGGTACTCAGAAACAAGTGGGTCTACAAGGTAAAGGCAGAAGAGAAAAGCTCACAGCCTAGATATAAAGCACGACTAGTTGTGAAGGGCTTTGCACAAAAGAAGGGAGTTGATTTCGATGAGATATTTTCTCCAGTAGTGAAGATGACCTCAATCAGGACGGTGTTAGGATTGGCAGCTAGCATGAACATGGAGGTAGAGCAGTTGGACGTGAAGACAGCATTCTTGCACGGTGACTTAGAGGAAGAGGTCTATATGGAGCAGCCTGAAGGTTTCAAGGTGAAAGGCAAGGAGCACATGGTGTGCAGACTCAGAAAGAGTCTGTATGGTCTCAAGCAGGCGCCCCGGCAGTGGTACAGAAAGTTTGAGGCTTTCATGGTACAGGTTGGTTATAAAAGAACAACCACAGATCATTGTGTCTTCATTAGAAGGTTCCCTGGAGGTGATTTTATCATCCTTCTCTTATATGTGGATGATATGTTGATTGTTGGGCAGGACTCCAGCAAGATTGCCACACTGAAGAAGGAGTTAGGGAAAGCTTTTGATATGAAGGATATGGGGCCAGTGAAACAAATATTGGGGATGCATGTATTCAGGGATAGACAAGCATGCAGGTTATGGTTGTCCCAGAAGAAATACATAGAGAAGGTGCTTCAGAGATTCAGCATGAGCAATGCCAAGTCAGTGGCATGTCCACTAGCTGGACACTTCAAGCTGAGTTCAGAGCAGAGCCCAGCCTCAGAGGAAGAGAAGCAGGAGATGAATAGAGTCCCTTATGCCTCAGCCGTGGGTAGTCTTATGTATGCTATGGTCTGTACCCGACCAGACTTAGCATATGCAGTTGGCTTAGTGAGCAGGTTCCTAGCGAATCCAGGAAAGGAGCATTGGGCAGCAGTCAAATGGATCATGAGGTACTTGAGAGGTACAACTAGCTTGAGTCTTTGTTATGGACAGGGAGAACCTGTGTTACAGACATATACAGATGCAGATATGGCAGGAGATGTTGACTCCAGGAAGTCCACATCCGGTTACTTGGTTACATTTGCAGGAGGTGCAATTTCATGGCAGTCCAAGTTACAGAAGTGTGTTGCATTATCGTCCACAGAGGCCGAGTACATAGCAGTGACAGAAGGATGCAAGGAGATATTGTGGCTGAAGAGATTTCTTCAGGAGCTGGGTGTTAGACATGATACTTATGTGGTCTATTGTGACAATCAGAGCACTATTCACCTGAGCAAGAATCCGACTTTTCACTCCAAGTCGAAGCACATTGATATGCGTTATCACTGGATCAGACAGGTCCTGGAAGAGAAGCAGTTGCTGTTGGAGAAGATCCATACAGATGATAATGGGTCAGATATAATGACAAAGTCATTACCTATCAAGAAGGTTGAAGCTTGTAGAAAGAAAGCAGGCTTGGTGGATTTCCCCACGTAGTCGGGAGGGGGAGATATTGTTGGGTGCTCCCTCCACGTGGGGAGGGAACCGGCCCATGATAACAAACTGCATCACAGTTTGTTACGGAGCTGATAACAAACTGCATCACAGTTTGTTACGGAGCTGTTTTCAAAAAGGGAAAAAAACCCGGAAATAAAGTAGGGGGAGAGAGATCCGTATGTGGGAGATACGAGAGAAGAAAAATCCCAGATTGGGGGGAGAGAGCTGTGTGCGGCCTGAGAGAGATCCAGAGAAGCCCAGGCTTGGGAAAAATCCTGTGCAACCTCAGGAGGTCGATACGGACGAGTCTGAGAGCAGATTTGGGGGGCACGGAAGAGCAACCACACGTTGGTGAGATCCTTCTTGTACCCACATCAACTATTATTTTAAGTTCGAAGTGTTTCCTGATTTTTGGGCAAAAAAAAAATTAGGAGAAAAGTTGTAATCTTTTATTAAGATTAGTGAAGTGCTCTCGGAATTTGCCCCGTGGTTTTTCCTTTCACATTGGAGGGGTTTTCCACGTAAATTTGGTGTTTTTGTGTGGTGTTTATTTTTATTCCGCATATTCTGTGATTGTGGTAGATCGGTATATTTTTCTGTGATTATGCACGCATATTTGTTCCGAGGGTGATTGAGGGTGTATTCCCAACATCTTTCACGCAATCGTCGAGTTGATAAATTAGTCGCCAAAGATGGCGAAGAAGGCGAAGGCAACCCAATGCCCAGGTCCATGGAAAGAGAAAAATGATGCGACATGTTTTGAGTTTTTTTTATTATTATTTTTTACAAACTAACGATCACATCAGTCTAGCGTGAGTTAAGCCCGACATATCAGAGTACAAAATTTAAGATAAGACTATGGGACATAAATCACCTGATCTCCAGAACCAAAAACTAGAGTTATGGGCCACCCGGGTAGCTACCAAATCAGCTGAGTTTGCTTCCCGGTAAATATGCCGAACCTAGACTCTAGAAGCCTGATGAGCAGAGATCTGATGTCACTTAGCAAAGGGTTAGTAGGCAAGGGATCGCCGGAGTCCTGCCGGAGCTAACGCACCACAGTAATAGAGTCCTCCTTGATAATAAGACGATGAATGCCCAGACTATGGATAACATAAGATATGTCAGCCCATGCCACATATAAGTCAGCTAGCGGTACTAACATGTTTGCTCGTTTGCCATGGAGCTAGCAATGCAAACAATATCAGCCAACATCATAATGGCATGCTGGAAAAGTATGGGGCTGCAGCCTTCCATTTGCTATGGCAAGCAAAGCATATCAATGCATTCAAAGCTACATCATTGGAAAGCTATAATGGATGCTTATCTTTTTGCTTGCTGCCAAGAACTTTTGAGTAATATTATTGTTCCTTATAATGATAGCAAATGAGCAGGCAAAGAAAAAGCCATCCAAACCTCCATCACCAACAAAGCGGCACTAGCAAGCAGGGCCCATCCTTGCAGGTGAAAAAACAAGCTGGTTGGCAAACATGCCCTGCAAGCTTTCAGATCAAACATCTGACATTATAATATTATATTCTACTATATGGACAATAATTTTATAATAGTATAATGTATGAAATACTATTGTTGCTACTAAAAAATATTTTATCCCTCATTAATAACTGGCACAAATATGTTTGCCTAAAATGAAACCGGATGATCTCAGGTCAGGACAAATTGGTCCAACACCATAATACTGAGAATTTAGCCATCTCTCATCATTTGCTAAATTTGCAGTGGGCTTTGCATAAAGAAAGAATTTAATTTTTGACTCTGCTAGATAAAATTACATATATATCTTCTTTACAATAGTTCACAATGAGGGAACTTCCTATAATCTAAACAAATGTATATCAGATAATAAAATATGTGTTTCATGTATTTAGTAAATATGGGAAAAAATATTTATCTTTTTCGTTGAGATAAGAAGAAAATTGTTATCAATAATACCTATCCAAAACTTTTAAAGTGGAGGGGAAGTCATTCCCTTTTGTGACAAGTTGGTAAGATGAATTTTTTGGTGTAAATATTAAAAGAGCCAAAGAATTATTTATCATGATGATGAAAGGAAAGGAGATCCTAACTAAAGAGGTTCTTATAAAGCTTAGGAATGGCAATGGTCCGGGAATAATTTGAGACAGTCTTTATCGGTCTCTATCCCGGTTGAGAAAAACCTTTTCATTTCTTGCTCCATTAAGCCGTTATAGTTAACGGAGCAGAACGGGGATAGCCGGTCAGGTAAACGAGTACTCAATGGGTACTCGTTTGGCTATTTACATAAAAAAAATAAAATTATTCCATTAAACTTATAATTACTGAAAGCTTAAAAAAATATTAATAGGAAAAGAGATCGGTTTGCTTGGTTATGGCTTTGATGCTCAGGGCAGCTGCGTAAAAGAAGTAAAGAGAATGTATTTTACTATGGTTTTTTAGTATATATGTTTTATGTATTTTAAAATTTAAATATATATATTAAAGCTAACAGGAATGTGAATGGATATATGGGGATAGGGCAAAGGATACCGTCCCCGACCGTTTATCCGTTTAGCCGTTAAATGGATAATTTTTGAACACATTAAGCCATTTAGACTGAAGATTCTTTCGGTCCATTAAAAATAGTACCGATCAGGTAAACGGTCAAATAAAAAAAATTGCCATCCCTAACAATGATGTAACCTTGTTAGAAAAAATGCAAGGAGATTATTGCCACAAATTTAACAAATGAGTTACCATTTATGAGAGACATCTAACACCGTATTGATTTGATTCTTGAAGTAAGTCCGCCAAATTTGCCATACTACCGGATGAACCTAAAGAAGAGTAAAATATTAAAAGAAAGGTAGAAGAGTTAATCCAAAAGGATTATATTCGTAAAAGTATGAATCCTTGCGCTGTTCTTTTTGTTGGTACCAAAAAAAAAAAAGGTAGTTGGTGAATCTGCGTGGATACTAAAGCAATTAACAAAATCACAACTAGGTATCTTATTTCTTAGTTGGAAGATATATATGCTACATAACCTAAAAGATTCAAAGGTATTTTCAAAGATTGACCTACAAAGTAGATATTACTAAATTCGTCTTCATTTGATGATGAGTAGAATACTATATTTAAAACCTAAGAAGGCTTATATGAGTGGTTGATGATGTCATTTGGATTGTTGAATGCTCCAAGTATTTTATGAGACTTATGATTCAAGTGCTCAAATCTTTCATTAGAAAAATTATGATGATATTTTGATGATATTTGTATTTATGGTCAAAGAGATAAGGAGCATATAATCCACCTATGAAATGTTTTTCGGGTTTTATAAGACAACAAGTTATACATCAATTTGAAGGAGTGCAATTTTATTACCAACAAGTTGATTTTTTTTTTGTTTTTTTTTTTTTTTGGAGTTTGTTGTAAGCGCCAAAGGTATTCATATAGATAATGAGAAAGTACGAGCTATTAAAAAATAGCCAACAACAAAACCCATCACAGAAAGATGCATTTTCCATGGCTTTGCTACTTTTTGTTGTTAATTTATTCATAATTTCAACGGCATTGTTGCAGCAATTGCTAATTACATGAAGAAATTTTTTTTTTTTTTTTTTTTTTTTGGAATGAACAAGTTAAAAGAAGTTTAGATATAATTAAAGAGAAGCTCGCTACAATATCTAGTTTGGCCCTTTCTAATTTTGAAAAAATATTTGAATTAGAGTGCGATGCATATAGAGTGGGAATAGATGCTGTTCTTTCATAAGGAGGTAGACCTATTGCCTTTCATAGTAAAGAATTGAATGAAGCCAAATAAAAGTATTCAACTTAAGAATTATATGCAATGATTCATGCTTCAAAATGTTTGAAACATTGTTTGATTCCGAAGGAGTTTGTAATCTATTCCTATCATTAATCGCTGAAATATTTCAAGAATCAAAAGCACCTCAATAAGATGCATGCTAGGTGGGCCTTTGTCTTAGAAAAATTTGCGTATACGATCAAGCATAAATTTGGACCTACAAATTGTGTTGCCAATGCTTTCAGTAGAAGGGCAACTTTAGTTGTTACTCTTAGCAATGAATTTGTGGATCTTCTTCAAGATAGGGTTATCTTCAAAACTTTTAGGTAGTGTTTGATAGAAAAAATATTATCCATGGATAAGTGTACGGGATAGAGTTTATCCCTCTGTTATCCCTAGGGATATTCCTTGACTATCCCATTGATCATATCAATGCAAAAAGGTAAATCCATGGGATAACTTTTTTTTACTTTTATTTGAAGGAATAACCAGCTATTCCTGCATTCTCTAGGGAATAAATTGAGGGGATATCCCATGGTTAACCATGGTTAACCATGGATTATCCCTTTGGTTAACTTTATTTCCAGCTATCCCTTATAGTTATGGCTTTTGGGAATAAGAGGGGATATCCCCTGGATATCCCCTCTTATCTTCTATTTCAAACACTACCTTAATGTTGTCGATCTGCATGAGTATTATCCTCCTAGTGTGCCACTGTGCTCGGACGATCACTAGAGGATGAGTTCTGAAAGGGATTGGTGTGGGACTAGCTTTATTATTCGAGGAGTTTTTTAAACGTTATATATATATATATATATATATATATATATATTCTCATTCCTAGGAGTTATTAGCTACTTATCCTAATAGTATTAGGAAAACTTGTCAAGCAAGTTTATTTTTCATTTTCTTAGAAGTAATAGGAGTCTTGTTGCAATAAATTTTAGTTTTTTTTTTCTTCTTCTTATGGATTCAAAGGTCGGAAGAATTCGAAGTGAAAATGTTATAGAAAAGAAAAAAAATATTGGATGGCCTGTACTTGCTAAATAGAATAAATAATTTTTATTTAATGAACAATCAAAATTATTTAAAAAGAGTTTTTGTACGTTACCTTCGGTGCAGGATGACTTGCATCAGATACGATGATTCATTCTCGTCAGAGGGTTGCTAGTAGGCTTCGCACTGCAGATATGCGGGCTCATGCGCGGACACATCATCACGCCTTGTATAAATCATCTTGTATTCAAGTAGTGTACAAAAACTTTTTTTTTTTTTTAAGGTTGGAATACCTTAGCAAAACCTAAATTCAGGCTTTTCGGTTTCTGGACCAATCACTTTATTGGGCCTCCAAATTTAGCTCAGCTTGCCTTCTTCTTGGGAGAAAGTCTTTGTACATGATCTCTAATGTAATATGGCTTGCCCTAAATGCAATAATGCGATTCATATTAAAAAATTTACTTATGAGTTCTGTATTACTGATGTGTAAATTTATGCATGAATAAATTATCGCACTTAGCACAGATAATGCTGCACCATACGGTGTATCAAGACTTTTTCTTCTTTTGGGTTTCAATCTGGCCCAAGTCGGCCCATTAACAGCCTTGTTACAAGCATCCCCCCATCGCTATATTTGTTTCGCAAAAAACAAAGGGTAGGGTTTAGGGGCCGACCCCAAAACCCTCGATGGTAAACGGCTCTCTTCCCTCTCTCCTCTCTCGAAGGTACCGATTTCTTCTCTCCTCTCTTTCGAGTTCGAGCTGTTAGAATTCTAAAGATTTATTTTCCTTCCTCCTTTCTATGAACCATAGCAACTGAGAAAGTTCCGATCTTTTCTCCCCAGATGTTCCAATACTGGAATCTCGATCCTTATCCCAAACGTCCATGCGGCGGCTCTCCAAAATCCCATCTTTTGTTCTCAAAAAACCTTGCACCATTCCCAATTCCCACCGCTTCTATTCCTCGGCATCCGCAGCTCTTATTCGAGTAGCCCCAGAGGAGAAAGAGACATCCAGCTCCAATTCTGGTCCCTTTTCACAACATTCTTGTGGGTTCTCTTCTGTTGAGGTTGTTCGAGCCTTGAGCAGACTTGAGAAGAAGCCCGACGCTGCTTTCGCCTTCTTTAACAACAGCAAGAGCCTCGGTTTTCGGCACGACCTTTCCAGCTACTCGGAGATGGTTCGCATCTTAAGCAACTCGGGTCACAAGAAAAAGCTGATATCTTTGCTCTCGGAGCTCATTTCGATGGACATAAATATGGGTTTTGAAGTTTCAGCCCTTTTTTATGCCCTTTTGCAGCGATTGCGCGAGCCAGAGATGTTAATTCTTCTGTTTGATGCGTTGATCAAGGCGTATACCATTTGTGGGAAGCCCAAGGAGGCTGCCCACGCTTTCTTCCAGCTTCCGGTGCTTGGTTTCTTGCCGTCAGCGAAGTCTTGCAATTTTCTTTTGAATTTCCTGGCTAAAGCTGGCGACTTGGAGATGGTGATGGCTGTTTTTGATCAGATGAAGAGGTTTGGAATGATCCCAGATGCTTACACATTTACCATTTTGATCAAAGCACTCTGTCGAGCTGGGCAAATAGAAGAGGCGCTTGATGTTTTAAATGAAATGAAGGAGATGGGAATTAAGCCTGATGGGATCACTTACCTGACGGTTATAGAAGGGATGTGCAACAATGGGAAATCTAATTTGGGTTATGTATTTCTTGAAGAGATTGCAAGAGAGGGCGTCCCTTTGGAGCGCATTGCTTATAATAAGGTTATTAGTGGCTTGTGCAGAGAGGAGAGGCTTCAGGAGGCTGAAAAGGTTTTGGAGGTCATGGTGAGACAAAATGTGCTCCCTGATATGTTTAGTTACAAATGTCTTATTAGAGGTTATTGTGCAAGCAAAAACCTCTTGAGAGTTCTAGATCTTTATGACCAGATGATCTCAAAGGGTATCAGGCTGAACCACATCATTGTGAGCCTTTTGCTCCAATGTTTCTGTAAAGTGGGCATGGCTTCCGAGGCTTTAATCTACTTTAATAGGTTTAAGGACTCAGGGCTTTACCTCGACAAGATTTTGTATAATATTGTGATTGATATCCATTGCAAGCTGGGAAATATGAACGATGCAGTTGAACTGCTTCAAGAGATGAAGCGTCAGGGCTTGGTTCCAGATAGAATCCATTTCACGAATTTGATAAATGGGTACTGCTGCAAGGGTGAAATATATAATGCTTACGAGGTGTTCACTGATATGGTGAACAGCAATGTGGAGCCTGACCTTGTTACCTACAATGCACTTGCTACTGGCTTTTGCAGGAATGGGCTTGCCGAGGAGGCATTTGATCTTCTGGAATATATGTTGGACAGAGGTGTTGAGCCTACTGCCATCACCTATAGTATGGTCATTGTGAGCCTCAGTAGAGGTGGCAAATTAAAGGAGGCAACTGTACTATTTAAATCCTTAGAAGAGAGGGGGATTGCTCAATGTATAGTTCTTTTTAGTGCTATGGTTTGTGGATACTTAGAATATAGTTGTACAAAAGAAGCTTATGCTCTTTTCATTAGAGTATCCAAGCAAGGGCATCTTGTGGATGAGATTGCTTGCTCCAAACTTATTTCTGAGCTTTGTAGGGAGGGAGATGTAGAGAGAGCTTCCATGGTGTTTAGGTTGATGCTTAGGATGGATGTTACCCCAGACGAAATTTCCTACACTAAACTTATTGCAGCTTATTCTCAGGTTGGAGATATGAGACATGCTCAGGTTTGGTTCAACAATCTGATTGAACAAGGACTTTCCCCTGATGTTGTTTTGTATACTACACTAATGAATGGATATTGCAAGGTTAATCGTTTACAAGATGCCTGCGAATTGTTCGTTGATATGATAGAAAGAGGGATTAAACCTGATGTGGTTGCTTACACAGTTATGTTGGATGGTCATTTGAAAGAAATCTTGCACCAAAGTTGGTTAAATCATGACAAGGAAAGTGGAAGAGCTGTAATCAGAGCCAAATCTTCCACATTGTTAAATTGCATGACCACCATGGAGATCAAACCTGATGCCATTTTTTACACTGTATTGATTGATGGGCAGTGCAAGATGGATTCTGTTCAGGATGCCCATAAATTATTTGAAGAGATGATGGAAAATGGGATGATGCCCGATGTAGTCACATATACTACTTTAGTAAGTGGCTACTGCAGTCAGGGGGAAGTAGGTAAGGCTGAAGACCTGGTAAAGGATATGCTACATAGAAAAATACAACCTGACTCTGTCACATTTTTTGTCTTGGATCGGTGGAGATTGAGGCCCATACCTTTACATCTCCGAGGATAGTTCTTGCTTTGGAAAGTTGTGCAGGATAAATATTGAACGTCTTGTCTTGGGAGACAATGCAATACGTTTTATTTATCAGACTACATAAATGTAAGTTAAGGAGCTAAACTAAAATTTCCTTTCATGACAAGCTAATTTGGTAACACAATTGATGCTAACATATAATATCATATTCAGGGTGGGCATTTCTGAATGGATGGTGCATTAACATAGTGCATGCCTTGAAGTGCAGTGGAAGATTCTACCACAGGATTGCTCAAGCTCCAGTGTAACAAAACTTCTTTGGTTTGCATTGTTGTTATTTATAAGTTGTCAGATAGGATCTGAGCTGACTTCAAGCTGGATATTGGGGCCTAAATCATGTGATTTCTATACTTTCCCTGAGCCAGTAGTGGACCAATGACACTTTTGGCTTTTCGTTTTTGCCTATGTGGTCACTTGTTGTGGTCACTTGTTGTGGTTTTAGATGTTCCTTTTGCACATCAAACAAGGTTTAATTCGAATTACCCAAAGTAATTTAGAGCTCTCCCGTCCATGGCCTTGGCATTTTTTTAATTTGAACCTAATACATTCAAAGCTGTGCATGTCCTAGTTTCTTTTGCAAATAAATTAAGATCCTATTCTAGCTAAATGACGATGAACCTGATCATTAGTTTTCCCCTATATGTATGTCAGAGGTGGTGCTAGTTCCTTTTTGAAGTATATAGACAACATAAATAACTCCAATTGCTTGTTGTTACTCTGCAAAACCTTAATATATATCAGGCAGTTCAGATAAAAACTACTTCATTATGGTCTTCTGTGACCTGGTGAGATTTACTGCACAAAATACTTCTAGCTTCGCTAGATTGATAAACTTTATCAAAATCCAATATATACATATTGGACCTAAATCATGCACTCGCTACCTAAAATAATATAATGCAACAACTTTTCGACAATGTGCAATATCTGTATGTAATGTATTATTGTATAGTAGTTTCTGTATTCTGTATCTAGTTATTGTGCAAGGTTTTGAAGGTTATGATTGCATGTCTTGTCTAGTTAGCATGACCTGTTTCTTGAGTGTTAAAAGACATGCAATATTGACTGAATTGGCATTAACTTGAAATGTTTGCAGTTCCTAATGACAATCTACAACATTAATGAAACATTTATAAATGGGGGGAACGTTATGAGAGTTAATTTCTACTGCTGCCTTATGCTATCCTTCTTTAATTTCTAAGGTTATTGGAAATTAGATCTTTATCTGTGTTTGGTTAAATTTTCATTAATTTGAGCTTGTTGTGACCTTTGCAGGCATAAGTTTCTATGTTTCTGTCCATGCTCTCTGTTGATCTTAGGCTTTGACATTGGATTGAGTACAGAAGTCTTATGCCATACACTGGGAACATCCACAAGTTTGAATGGTTAGTGTTTGTTTCTATAATAACAAATAAGATTCGTCCAACTTTCACTCTGAAAATAGATGCATTTACATGTCAATTTTTGCATGCTCTTGTCCATTCAATTTCATGTAAGCCCCTCCCAAGTCCTACAGGGATAAATATTCTTACTGGAGGCATTGGATTTCTGTCATATCCTTGTACTTGCTACTTATGACAACTGATGAGATTCCCTTTTTGGTTTTTTGATGCTTGCTTGTGTTAGCTGTCTTCTTATGATTTTCTGATTTTCCTACAGGAAATTGTATCTTCAAAATATTTAGTTGTAATCATATATAAAAATTAATGGTGAAAAAGAATTAGTTAAGGCAACCTTTAAATAGTTCTGATAAAAGCTCCTTGGTTTTGTCATGTCAAATCTGAGCATAAGAGTGGAGGGTATTTTACTTAGATTTACAATAGAATATTTTTGTTAGTGCTTATTAATTAGGTTGTGTTCTGCTGCAGGATAGTTTTGCTAGCCCATTTTAACCCACTTATTTCATGATTATACAGAATAAGTCTAAATTCTGTTTGGGTCAGAATTTCTAATTACTGGCTATAAGTCTGAATACTCTTTGGCTGGATAAGCTGGAGGATATGAAAGCAACTTTTTGGTGAACCGAACTAAATTGTACCCCTATCTATATGAAAGAAAGTTGGCTATATAAATGTACTGTTATAATAATATTTAAAGCTCCATGGTTATTTATATCTGAGTAATTTTATTTTATATTCAAATAGTTATTATTTGTATTTTAAAAAAATAAAAATGTAAAATTATTTTTTGTCGCGAATAACATCAATTTTGAATGTTATAGCATGCTTGTTGTAATGGTATACTTTACATGTAATGAACTTTTTCTTGTAGATATATAATAAGATCATGACCACTACAACAACCATTCTAACATTGTAATAACTTTTATTTAAGAACATAGACAAACTGTACCATAGGAAAACTTAAAAAACCTCATGTTACAAGTAGGGACCTTATTTCCTCTCTTTTTTTCTTTAGTTGCTATGATTTAACAATATATCAAATAAATGCGGAAATGGGTTAGCAGAAAGAATGGTGGGAGATTTTCCATCTCAATTTTTTAATTGTTAGCAAATCATTAACAAAAAAATACATTGAAGGAAGCCTTTTTTAAAAGAAAAGAAGATTGTGGTCTAATGATTACGGCCTCAAGAAGAAAAGAAGGTTATGGGCATCTTTTTTTTTACGTTTGGAAAAAGAGAAAGTGGGGTGGGGGTCTGGGTTGGTAAGAAAATGTGTATTCTTTTGGATCTATTGGTGCACACAAAATCCTCATTCTTTGCTTCACCTAGGTACAACTTTTTTAAAAGAAAACTAAATACAAAACTAATCAATGCGCAGTCATCACTTCAATGGATGGGATTACATGAAGATTGGATCAAATGGGTGCACTGTTGCATTGCAACTCCTTTTGCTTTGTTGATGGCATGCTAACGGGGTCTTCCACTGACTACTGGCTTGAGATAGAGGTGCCCCTTATCACCGTACTTGTTCATAATTTGTGTAGATGCCTTATCTTGGATGCTGAATGTTACAGTAAGAAGTGCTGAGTTACCAGCTGACCTTCTTAGCTTCACTATCTCACACTTGTTATATGTTAATGACTGTGCATTGATTACTCATGTTGCTTTGTTAAATGCCATGGTACCAAGGAATATTGTTGAGAATTACTATATTGTTGAGAATTACTATGTTAGCTTCTGTCAGCAGGTGAACCTTAGTAAACTGAAGCACCGGATAAAGGACTATCTAAACATTGTCGAATGCAATGGTTCTTGTAAATGCTTGGGAGTCCCTGTTACTAGGAGGCCAACATTTGTTTACAACTTACTAATGAAAAAGGTTCTGAATAGATTAGAGGGCTAGAAACAAAAATTCATGCTTAGAATAGGTCAAGTTGGTGCTTTACCTATCTATTTGATGGCTAACTCTATCTATCCCCATATTGGTCATCCAGGGCTTTTCTGGTAACTCCAAGAGGATATACCTGCTAACCTGGAATAACATTTGCCAACATATGCAATAGGGAGGTACAAATGTTCTTCGTGGGTGACAAGATGTGAGGCTTTGATTGCTAGACTGCTGTCAGATTTGTTTAGAACCAGATAACTTCTAGTGCTTGTTGATAAGGACAATATATGTTTCTTGGTCTCTCTCTCTCTCTCACCACACCCCCCCCCCCCCCCCCCCCCAAGTCATTCTCTCTAATTTCAAATGGTCTATTATGGATGGGAGGTCTATTAATGTGCTCCATGATCCATGGATTTTCTCTATTCCTCTTGATCGCGATCTTACCATGATCAAGCTGGCACCCTAGACAATCTATTGGTGAAAGATGTCTTATAGGGGAAAGGAGGTGGAACACTTCTCTAATTTATCCTGCTTTTAGTGAAGGACTGGCTAACAAAATTATGGCAATAGCAGTATCAATCTTGGACATACTTGAGAAATTTGGGTTGGGTATCTCCTCTTTCTCTATTATTAGACCAAGAGATTTCTTCAAGTTCTTTCAAATCAATTCTTCTTTTGATGGGGATATGGCCTGTGTTTGGAAGATTAGCACTTACTAAAAAATTGCTCGGTTCCTGTTGAAATTTGCCTGGAACTACTTACCTTGCAAAGTGTTCTCTACTGGTGTGGTCTCGAGATATCCCCGCATTGCGAGCTCTATTTAGGTGTGGAAGAGATGGTTGGCTGTGTGCTTGTTGAACATCTAAGGGTGTGTTGTGGAGATTAGCTTCCATCTCCAACGCTGCAGTCGTTCCTTCTCTTGTTAAACAGTTTTTGTCTTCATCTAAAGGAGAGAACCGCAAGAAGCAAGCACAAGAATGAGACGAATCATATGTTATATTGCATGGGAGTGGAAAAGGCTTTTTTATGCTACTATGGTCCTTGGAGCAACCCACATAGTTGAACTACGATTAATTGGATAACTGACCTGGAAGCTCATGTCAACAGTACTCATTCTCTACCATATCATTTTTGGAGGATGGCTTCCCTTTGAGGTGACGCACATTTATAGGGAAGCCAATAGTGTGGCAGATTGGGTTGCTGCTTATCTTGCTAATTGTTTTGGAAGTTTCATCTGGGACTCCCTCCTCTCTATTCCACTTCATTACAAAACTTGTTATCATTTTATTATCTTGAATGTATTTAAACCAGAGTTGTATAATTTATCTGCCTCACCAAAAAAAAAAAAAAAAGTATGTAGAGATAATCTTGGATTGTATATTTAGAGAAGCCTTGCAATTGGTTAGGGCATATTTTAACTTTGAGGCAGATTGTGATGCAATGAACTATACTCACACTAGACCTTTGGGCATTTACCTTGTCTCAAAACGATTCTTAGAGATAATCGATGACACTGCCGTATGCTAAGGAATATATGTGAATAATATACATACAATCTTCATAGAAGGTTTTTTTTATGGTTTATGGAGATTCAGTTTACCTTATCACTTTATGCAGGCCCAACCAAGCCACTAGGTGATGATTGTTTGGATTAATTCAAATGAGCCAAAAGACTTAGTTTCTCTCCTTAATTCTGATGCTGTAATGGGTTACCCCAAATCTCTTGGATATGATTTATTTATGGCAGATATTACCACTTTATGATGGTTCTGAACAGTAAATTGAATAGTTTCATCATTTAAAAGTCGAAGAGAAACAAAAACATCATTTGTTGCTTAGGCTTATGAGCACAATCTCTCACGAAACCATAGTTAAAGTCTGGATTGAAATTGATGCAAGATTCATGTATTTTAGGATATTAAAAATAATTGAACTGAATCTTAAAATGGAACTTTAAATTTTAGGATCCTAAAATAACTGAAATGAATGCTAAATTTATGCAAATATCTAAAGATACTAATATCTCCAGAAACATAAAAGAAGAAAGAAAATCCTTGCCTTAGTTGATTATATGCTTGTTGAAATTTTGTTTGTTTTCTCGATTTTAGATGTTTGCTAGTTTTGTTTGATTAATGACGTATGTATTCATGAGTTTAGGTCATTAGAGAATAAATTAAAATTAGAACTAATTAATTGTTAAACTTACCAGCATCAACATCTCAAAGCAACTTGGAGAGAATCCAGAACATATTTAAGCATTTAATATTTAAGATTCCATACATTAGCATGCTTAATGATAAAAAACCTATGTTTTTTTAATCTCTTTAGCTGTTGAAATAAACAATATTTGTTCTATCAGAAAGAATAGAGGATTACTTAAAGGATAAAAAAGATTATTATAAAATTTAAATGAAACAAAAAAAATATAATGAACTGGTTATATCATATTATTATAAATCAAACATACTAATCTTTTTGAGAATCTAATTGTTAAGTGTAAGATGAATGTAAGAATTTTAGTAATATTATAAACTAAACGCTGCCTTAAAGATTTTCTAAGGTATGGGCAACTTAAAAAAAAAATTGATAAAGAGCTTAATAACCCTATAGGACCTCATAAATGAGCCGTCAACTAGGCTTAGCTCCACATTACTTAATATAATTGCTCATTTTCCAAAACATTAAGCAGCTAATTGTATGATAATATCCTATATTGCCTGCAGCTGCCTTTCTCATCTGATCTGATGGTATCTAAGAACCACAGTGTCATCATCTTATTTTTATCATTTTCAACTTGATGTGGTATGTGTCAGAAACATTATAAGCTGTTAGTGGGAATTGCTATTTGTCTTGATGGAGCAGTAACAGTAACTGGTGGGCATATTGCATTGTCGCATATGGGGGGCATTCAAGAAGTGGTGCCCTCAATGCACCATCCAGTCTTGATTTTGGCTGATATAATTTCCCTACAGAGAAGGCATGGCAGCAAAGTGAATGATACTGGAATCCATTACATGTTATGGACTGATTGTTGGGTAAATAGGCTAATAGGTCTGAATACCCTAATGGGCCTTAAAAGCTCATCATCTTTCTTTAGTGTGTGAATGAGAAATTGTAAGGACATTTGGTCCCATATTGAAAAAAATAAAAAAGAAATGTTCACTTATATGGAAACATCTTCCTCTGAAACTTAAGTTTCTTAGGCTCACCATAAGTGAAGAGCTTGAGGGTGATGTGCGCATGTGCGAAGGGCGCCTTTCGCACATGCGCATCGTTCCGAAAAGCTTGAGGGGCTTTAAATTTTTTCTAGACCATGAGGATCCGACGATGAAGACTGATCGGATTAAGATAAGGGGCTACGATCAATTGACCGTTGATCATCGGATCAGGATCAGAACTGATCATTGATCAATCGGATGAAGGGTCGAGATGCGGCGATCAAATCACGATTGCGATCGCAATCCAACGGCTCACACCATCGATTGATCGGTCAACAGGACCATTGGTGATAAGGCGCTCGTTCGATCCTATGGTTGGTGATAAGGCATTCGTCCGATCGTACGGTTGGTGATAAGGCGCTCGTCCGATCCTACAGTTGGTGAAAAGGCGTCCGTCCGATCGTACAGTTGGAGATAAGGCGTCGCTCCGATCAAGCCGTTGTGATAAATCAACGTTTCGATCATGAAAAGACGTATCATAGCCGTGCTATGACTTATCCGATCGTGAAATTGGCTTATCTGATCGAAGAAACGACCTTTCAAATCATGAAAAGGCTTATCCGATCGCCTGATCTGAAGATCACGATGTCTAATGGGTATATCAAGGGTGATAAGCCCTTAACCCTCACATCATTTGATCATAAGCACCATTGCGGAACGAAATTGTCTTAAGGACATAAAGTATAACTCTAGTCTTAGTCTTATCAATTAGGTAGCCACCACTGCCATCCAACACTGATAAGTGCTAATGTAAGTGAAATAGCCAAAGAAAATTCATCTCGGTCACCAATCTTGCACTCTCATGAGATACTTTACTGGATTGACTCTCTATGGGCAAACACTTTATTAAGCTTTTAAAACAGCTCTTACTAATTCATTGTTCTTTATTAAAGCGGTGTTTGATGCACACACACGTAGGTGAAACCTCCCTTACCCCACAGTGAATCATTAGACCTTCCTTTGGATGTGGTCTAAACCTTGCCAAGTTCTGCCTGCACCTCTTCTTCGAGTCAAATTTTTAGATGGTATTCTAGTATTAGCCAACCACCAAAGATAAGAGGCAGCATTTTCTTCTCCTTGAGTGAACTAGTGAAATTTTTGCTTGTCTTTTGTGATGCAGTTTATAGGATATATTTTTCTTACTTTTTTTTCTTATTTATGTTGTTACTATTGTAGTTGATGTATGCAATAAAGTTCACAGTAAGCTAGATTATGATGAACTAGATATACAGGAAGCTGCAGTTACTAAGGTGCAGTTGGTGCATCTTTGTTGGTCAATTATGATCATTGCAGTTGGTGCATCTTGTAGGTCAATCATGATCAATGAGAGCTTGCCTGCACACCTGCCAAGCACAAGAAAGAAAGAAGCTTCATGGACTAGGTTAAGGATTGGTCATTGAGCTAAGCAATGTATTATATCATGACAATAGAAGATCTGATATCACTTGCTAAAACAAAAACATGAAAAGGCAAAAACCAAGAGGAAGGCAAAAGAGTAAAATCAAATAAAAGAACTGACAAAAAGGTTTATTAGCCTATGTTCATGAACGAAAGAGAGTAGAAAATTTTACTATAAAAAACCGAAGATTATAAGGATTATTCCTCATCAGACTCTGAAATTACTAAGTTTCTTTCCCTCTAGATATTCTCTCACATAAATCCCTAACCTGCAAATACCCATAGGATTCTTTCTTGAATTCTCATAATAACTCTTTTAAGTTATCCGAGATGCCTTAGGACTAGAGCTATGGAACTTGGGTCTGAGCTAAAGCTACATAATTGCTTTAAAAGCGAGGGATAACTATGTTTTACTTTTATAGGTGAAGGATATATAGTGTACTATAAGGATTATAGTCTTATCAATATATATGGAAAGATATTTTTCTTTGTGTTTTAAATTTTAATATTATATGAAATATGACTAAAGTTCTACTTGGATATGAAAAATTTTTCCTTCTTTAGCTTGTGAACTTCAAGACAAAGAAATTAATTTTAATTTTTTAGTTCTACTTTAAGGGGCAAGCTTCATGAACCATGATACAGTTGGATTAAGGATCAAGTGGAGGCCGGTCCAATCTACAAACATAGAAACCATCTAGCTTAATCCAATAATCAAATGAGAAGAGTTGTTGAACTTTCATTCACAATACCACCAAAATGCAAATACTTAAAACCAGTGAATTTGTACCATGAATCCTAGTGATTATTCTGCCGGTCGCCGACATGTTTGGATAAGGGAAAATCATCAATGACTACGATCATACAAGAGGAAGCATTAGTGATTATAGTTTATAAGAAAAAAAAGGGGAATGGATCTACAAGTCTGAACCTACGTGCTGTGGGATTCAAATCTAGATCACAAAATGACCAGCTGAATTAGTTGCCAACGACAATGCAGCTTTACCTTTAGTTGATGCTTCTCTCCCCTGGGAAAGTCTTGAACCAATAGCAGTGATCTTTTCAATGAAAGGAGGGGTCACACATGCATGTTCCCTAAAAACAAAGGAGGAGGAGGAGGAGGAGGAGAAGAAGAAGAAGAAGAAGAAGGGTTACATGTAGTGCAAAATCTCACAAACAGATTGATGATCATACTTAATGACCTTATACCAATTGTTGCCGCGGAAATCCATTCTCCGACTCGGGTGCGCTTCCGGCTTCGGGTCCAAACTCCGATCTCGACATTCGGTGTGGAACCTGCAAGATAGTCCGTGCTCGCAAAGGATTTCCTTGGGGTTGTCCTCTACGGGAACTCTCCGACGCTCAAATCAGTGGAGATTCACAGTAGGCAGATGTGAGGAGAAGACTTTTCACAGAAGAATCCCCTTCAAGCTCTCGATCAAAGCTCTAATTGAGTGATCGATTCCATAAAGCCAAGTAAATGTGTAGAAGTTTTTGTAAGGTGATTCGTGCGTACTTGAGAGGTTGAAGTACTGTGGTATTTATAGAGGATCACCTAATTCCTTGGGCGCGTTATGGGGGCCGAAAGTTGTTATGATTTGAAATAGATTCGAATCGAGTTTGTTACAAGATCAGTAGGATCTGTATCTTGTCAGTTAGAGGATCGATGGCTAGGAGAGCTGGCTGATGCCTTGGGATTCCACGATTGCGTAGCCTCTAGGCCACTCCTGGGTGTGATTCTCTGTTTGGAATCTTATTTTGTTTCAGCGAATAGGGACTCTCCGGTGCCGGATTCTGCAGAGGCATTTTGAGTGCTTCGGTCTGGCCGAGGCAGAGGACAATTTAGTTTTTCGAGGCATAAAGGCGGCTCGAGTTACCGAGATATAATCATGGCTCGTATCGTCGAGGCATGGATACCTCGGCTTACCGAGAAATAAGAATGGTTCGTATCATCGAGGTATGGATACCTCGGCTTACCGAGAAATGAGAATAGCTCGTATTATTGGAGTGATCCGACCTTGCTAAAGGCAATTGATCTTCGCTACTTGGTGGCTATGACAGCTGGCTAGCGAGATGTTGGGATTGGACCTGACCTAATTGTTAATGTGTACAGGCCTTAATGTAATGATAATTTTACCCCTCATCACATGTCCCCCACTCCCTAGTCCGAAGTGTAAATTCGGATATAGGGAGTAGAATTTCAAAATAACCTCATTCAGGGGAATCTGATGGGTCAGGTAATGATAACTCCGTAAATGACAAATTGTCGTTTCATCATCATTTTTGTCGTGGCTCGAGAAAAAAACGCCTAGTTTATCGCAAGCTATGATTGTGGGAGCTCCACATGGCGGGACTCCTTTATTTCTGGCACCCATATCGAAATTTTTCGATGTTTGGGGTTTCTTTTTGGATTTGCTATTTAAAGAAGGCTAGGGCAACGTTCCTTCTGCAACGCCTCCTTCATCCCTGCCATAGAGATTTTTTTCCTCTTTTTTAAGCCCCTGTTCGTTTGTTTGCATTTTACCCCCATTCAACCAATATGAGTGGTCCAGGCGATGGTGCCTCTGATGTAACCCTAGACGAGCTGGATAGGGTCCATCGCCATTACAGAGTTCCTCTGGATGTAGCCTTCTTCCTCTTTTCCGCGTTATTTCGAGGATATTCAGTTCGAAGGAGTCCAGCAAATCGAAGGGAGTCTGATCCCGAGATGGAGGTGCCTCTCGAGCGCCTCGTTGCTATTTATTGATCCTCCTCGGCGAGGGGGTGCAACTCTTCGTTTCTAGCGAGCACCCACTGAGGCGGTGACATGTGGCGAGCTTTCGCGATAGTTACGTTGGAATTGATAGCTCGGGCGATCGAAATACCCGCCAGAAGTAGTTTAAATACGAAAGGGGGGATGCCATCATTAATCGCCTCTCCTGTTGACCTCCCGAAATTTAGGATAGTCGGATGGCTTCTGAAAATGAAGGGGGGTCTACTGGGATGCCAGATAACGGTGATAATGGCCGTGCGGGGCAGGCCCCTCTGCGAGGGGGCCCCCACCAGAGCTGCGTTCCGGTAACTATCGACAGGGAGGACCTGTTGTTGATGCTTGCAGAGCGTGATCGACTCCAAAGATGATCGAAGAATACTTGGCTGTCTCCACGAGGGAGCACAAGCTCCTTAGTCGGATCAACAGTCAGCTGGAAAGGCAAGTGGTGACTTCCCAGCAACAAATCGCTATTCTTACCGCCAAGCTGAGTCTGCGGCATGGGGAGAGCTTGGCAGCGCCTGGTGGAGACGATAAGCCCCATTGAGGGCTCGTGTGCCTTTTTCTTTTCTTTTTATTTTTTCCTTTTATGATGAATAAAAAAAAATTTGTAACTTTCATATTCGCTGCCATCTTCAAAACGTTCGTTCTCATCATGTGAGTCTTACAAACGAACCACACCCCCTGGGGGATCTCGGGTGATCTTACCGAGACTAAGGTACGGTTTTCCCATTTTAGCCCAGGTAAGGGGAACTCATAAGTTCCAGTCGGAGTGTAGTATATCACTCGGTTTTGCCGAAGCATAAGGAGCGTTCTGTGAGCGTTGGGGCGAGAATAGCTATCTCAGTTTGGACCGAGGAACTAGGGAACGTTCGGTTTTTACCAAATCAAAAAGAGATACCTCGGTTTTTTCCGAAGTAAGGAGACTATCTCGGCTTTGAGTCGAAGCAAAAAGCGATGTCTCGGTTTAGGCCTGATGCAGGGCGATATTCAAACGCCTGCAACTCAAGAACGATCTAATCTGCGAGAAAAGAATTCGTTCTAGTTTGGCTCAAATCTTGACAAGAAAAGAGAAAGAAGAGCTTCGAATTTGATCACTCACAATCCGAAGTTTCAAAGGAAGATCAATCGAATTTCAATTCAATTGTTTGGAATCAGAAAAGAAAAGAGAAATAGCATAAAATTTTCATCGTTCAATGCCTCTGCCGCCGCCCCCAAAACCAAGCTTAAATAAAAGAGACCAAACCCTAAAACCAGAAGTTCAATAAAATTACAACTATGCCATTAAAACGAAAAAAAGGCCTAAAACTCCTATTAAACGAGCCCGGATGGCCAAAATCCACAGCAGCTCATCGCCAAAGGCAATGACTTTGAATCATCAGCCCGTTTCCATGTGACCAGCCAAGTTTGGGCACAATCCGACACAGTAACTGACCGGGTTGCTGAAACAGGACATTCAAGGTCTGGTTTGGATGATCCAAATCCTGGTCTGACTTGATGTCCTCATCAATATTCAAGGTTTGGTTTGGCTGATCCAAATCCTGGTCTGACTTGATGTCCTCATCACTATTCAAGGTTTGGTTTGGCTGATCCAAATCCTGGTCTGACTTGATGTCCTCATCACTCTCCCCTTCCTCTCCAATATTTGGAACACCAAGGTCAGGAGGTTTTGATGGCTCAACACCAAAAAAGCCAGCATTCGTCCACAGTTTAACGGAAGACACATCAGCACTACCAACAGGAGGAGATTGTTGAGACACGGATGTCTCCACTGGAGCTTCACTGCCCAACCTGGTTGGCAAACTAGGAATGCTTGGATCAGGAGACAGATCATTGTCGATGCCTTCATGACCATTTGTTCTCACGATATCATGATAATTATGTTCAGAGAAATCATTGGAAACAGAGCATTCTGGGTTCAAAGCAGAATCAGTCATGCGAGGTGACTGCACACATTCCAAACCATCCGAAGACTTTGAAAATTCTGGAGTAGGATCTGTGATTAAGCTTGGATTTGCCCCAGCAGATAAAAGAGCAGCAACCATTTTTTTCCTCTTAAAATATGCTGCCCAATGCAATGCCGTCCAGCCAGAAGCATCTCGAAAATCCAAAGACATGCCTGACAAGAAAAATAAAGGAACAGCCCATGCATAATCTAAAATAGCACACAGGTGGATGGCTCCTTGACCTTGACTATCATGTTCAATTGTTTTACAACCTTCAGCTACCTTCTCCAAAAGCCATTCTTGCAACTTATTTTTCAAAACCAGCTCAAACAAGTCTCTAGCAGCTGGTACATGTGAGGCTTCAATGCTGCCACTTAATGTAAGGAGATTCATCCAGTCCTTTTCGATTAAAGGAGAGGTGTCTAATGCATATGTTTTTGCTTCCTTCAGGGATTTTGTCTGTGTCCTGTTGGATCGAATGGAAATATTGTTTGTTGTAGAGAAAAGCAAATGAGCAAGCCTTGTCTGCACCTGAAATTCTTTCCACTTTAGCTTGTCATCATCATCTTCTGATGAAGTAACCCCTCCATTCAACTGAACACTTGGCGCTGAACGATAATCAAAACTCAAAACTTGGCTGATGGGTGTATAGCCATCCAAAATCATGAAAAAATTCACCGTGCCAGGTGGGTGTGGCATTGCACTACAGCGGTAGACACCATATTGAATCATCTCTGCAGCAGCATGCATCTCACCAAAGACACAATAGATATTGGATGCTGTTAAATGTTCATATGGTTCACTGAAGTGTCCAACAACGAGGACCTTGGTCTCCTCTGTGGAATAAGCCCATCCAGGTGAGAAGTCAGTAATACTAAAAATTTGTTCTGGAGTTGAAGACTGGTCCATTATTGTAAAAGCCTTTGATTTATCACCACTTGAACTAGCTTTAATTTGATCATCCAATAAGCAAAGAGACTCATCATTCATGCAATTCCACCTTCCAAAACTATTCTGAGCAAGGAAGACATCACCACTAAAATATCTGGGCTTGCACCGCTATTAATAGCATCTAATTTAAGGTCGGCTGCTTGAGAAGTTGAATTCAAAGTCTTAAACAGTGGTGATGGGTTCTCCTGATTATTTTCTGCTTGAAAGTAACCACAATTTATGTGGTTAATTCCAACAACCCCATTACAATCAATAACATCAGTTGGATGCTCAGAAGAAGGTACTCCCTCAACCACACCATGAGATGAAAGAAAACTACCATCATTCCCATTTCGCATATGATGGTCAGAGGATGAAGCATTACCCTCAATACATATTGCAGAATAAGTGGAAGTAGGAGGCTCCACCAGATCTGCCCATTCCAGTGTGTTGATTTCTTGAAGACTTAACTCATGATTCCAAAGCTCAGTACAATTATCAGCCTGAGATATACCAGAACCAGTGTATGATGCGTGATCCTCTCTTGAATTGATTTCTTCTGACATAACTGGAGAACCAGACAACTCTGAAACGGCTGAACCTGAAGTTGAATTCTTTGGTGTTGATGGAGAAGCATGATGAGTTCTGTTTGTCAAGGCTAAAGCATCTGTACATTTCACTGGTGTTGGAAGGTGCTGAGATGCATTGTCCTGAGTCTCCTCTGATGTTTGACGATAATGAACAAGAACTATGCGCTCCAGATCCCTTGGAAGACCAACATCATGCCTCTGTTGCTCTCTTCGAATTGACGGTGCCTCTAGATTTTCGAAACCCCTTTCCCTGCCTCCATCAATTCCATCACGTTCCTCTACTCGAACGGGTTGGGCACGATTTTGCACCTCCATCCGCGCCAGCATCGCCTGCATGGTTTGCAGCATCTGTTGCATCACCTGGTTCTGGTCTCGCATGACATCTTGCATAGCATCCCTCACGGCGTCTCTCAAGGATTGATCTTTGTTATCTTGCTCCATTGGATACGAATTTTGGTTAGGGTTTGGCGGTAATGGAAGGGATGGATCAAGGCGGTAATGGAAGGGATAGATCAAGGAAGGAACGGATCAAGGAAGGGCGGATCAAGGAAGGAACGGATCAAGGAAGGACGGATCAAGGAAGGGCGGATCAAGGAAGGACGGATCAAGGAAGGGCGGATCAAGGCTCTGATACCAAGTTGATGCAGGGCGATATTCAAACGCCTGCAACTCAAGAACGATCTAATCTGCGAGAAAAGAATTCGTTCTAGTTTGGCTCAAATCTTGACAAGAAAAGAGAAAGAAGAGCTTCGAATTTGATCACTCACAATCCGAAGTTTCAAAGGAAGATCAATCGAATTTTCAATTCAATTGTTTGGAATCAGAAAAGAAAAGAGAAATAGCATAAAATTTTCATCGTTCAATGCCTCTGCCGCCGCCCCCAAAACCAAGCTTAAATAAAAGAGACCAAACCCTAAAACCAGAAGTTCAATAAAATTACAACTATGCCATTAAAACGAAAAAAGGCCTAAAACTCCTATTAAACGAGCCCGGATGGCCAAAATCCACAGCAGCTCATCGCCAAAGGCGATGACTTTGAATCATCAGCCCGTTTCCATGTGACCAGCCAAGTTTGGGCACAATCCGACACAGTAACTGACCGGGTTGCTGAAACAGGACATTCAAGGTCTGGTTTGGATGATCCAAATCCTGGTCTGACTTGATGTCCTCATCAATATTCAAGGTTTGGTTTGGCTGATCCAAATCCTGGTCTGACTTGATGTCCTCATCACTATTCAAGGTTTGGTTTGGCTGATCCAAATCCTGGTCTGACTTGATGTCCTCATCAAGGCCGAAACATAACGGGTGGTTTGGCTTCGGGCCGAAGCAGGAGATATCGGCGTGTCTTTATCGAGGAGTACTTAGCTTCTGCGCCTTTTTTACTACTCTGCCAACGTCTTTTCTTTTTCAAGGCGAGTTGGCTTTACATGGGCGACAAGCATCCGGCTTTCATTGGGAGACGTCTCTTTCATTGGGGATTTCCCAGGCTCGTCCATATCTTGGAAATCTGTAGGCGGTTTTTCCGCATTTAAGGCTCCCGATTCGAGATCATGGGAGATCTTCTGCCTTCCATAATGACCTGAGGGGTGCGCTTGGTGCGTTCTGAAATGCGCTCTTTTATCCTGAACCGTCGCGTGGTAGCATGGCTAGGGCGTTTTAAATCTCGGGGCTTTTTGCTTTAATAACTGCTCCCGATCTGTTTGCCTATAAAATGGGGAGAGCGGGCCGCGTTAGGCCATCTCCCAAGGCCCTTCCTTTCCGTGGTTTGCAAAGGCTTCCATGGCGTCCACTTCATTGAAGTTGAGAGTGGAGAGATCGAGCTTTCCTTTTGAAAGCTGGTATGCCCCAGATAGCTGGGGTGATGAAGAAGCTACTGAAGAGCGAGCAGTCCTCAAGGGAGAAATTCTTGGAGGTCATATGGAGAGCGCACGGGAGGCCCGCAGAAGTTATATAGGGAGCGCACATATGCACTTCCTGTGTCCTTTGTTGCTGGTCATAGGGATTACAGGAAATGCACACATACGTGCCTCCCGTGACTAGCATGAATTTCACCCCCTCCCTCAGCTTGAATCCCTCAATTCATCCATCTGAGGAATCTTTCGCCATGTGAAGAGGGAGGAGGGATCTGTGGGTCTGCTGGTTCCCTGCTTATGTGCTTGGGCAGTGGCTAGCAAACTAGCATCCCATTTGGGGGGAAGGAGCCCTCAGCATCGGAATCCACAGGTCTTTGGCTCAGTTTGGGTCTTTTGGCCTATCCGTCCGAGGGATCAACGACTCGACTTGGGTCGTATGATTTTTTTGATTTCTTGAACGCTGCAGCGACACCAAAGGCCGAAGCTGCTTTTTAACCCATTTGTTTTTACTTCCTGCGCTGTAGTGCTCTTGTAATACCTCCTCAGAGGTTGTATTTCTCATTGATTAATGGAATAAAGAAAGTTTTTTGTTCTTTCTTCTTTTTTCAAATGTTTGCAGATGTTTGTTTTTCCCTTTTGGTGTGACCATGTAGTCTTGCTCATTTTAGGCGTACCGAGTCATGCTCGGCTCATAAATCTTCGATAGTGCTTGGGTAGCACTACCTTCGTTAGGCATTTTCATAGCGTTTGACCCCCTTCAGAGGAGGCACTGGTCTTTGTTCAAGTCAGAGGGAGGTCTGGGCGACCTTACTGGTTCACAAGATAGGCGTGGCCCGATAAAAAGGGGCTAAGTACGTCTTTTCCTAAGGAGGAAAGATTTGCACAATTTTGATGATGGGCAGAGAGAGGATTGCTTATTTGCGCCGAAGTATGATAAGACGTATCAATTGCGCTAAAATGTCTGGGAAACTAACCGGCCTTGCCGTTACTGCAGAATCGTCGGGGCCACTTGGCTTTGTCCAAGGCTTCAAAAATTTGATTCGGCTTTGGCTGAAGGTTCTGGTAGCAAGAGATGCACTTCGGCTTTGTCCGAGGCTTTTAATAATAACAGACGCACTTCGGCTCTGGCCAAGGCTTTTCATAATAAGAGATGCACTTCTGCTCTGGCCGAGGCTTTTCATAATAAGAGATGCACTTCTACTTTGGCCGAGGCTTTTGATAATAAGAGATGCACTTCTGCTTTGGCCGAGGCTTTTGATAATAAGAGATGCACTTCGGCTCTGGCCGAGGCTTTTGATAATAAGAGATGCACTTCGGCTCTGGCCGAGGCTTTTGATAATAAGAGACGCACTTCGGCTCTGGCCGAGGCTTTTGATAATAAGAGACGCACTTCTGCTCAGGCCAAGGCTTTTGATAATAAGAGATGCACTTCGACTCTGGCCGAGGCTTTTGATAATAAGAGGCGCACTTCGGCTCTGGTCGAGGCTTTTGATAATAACAGACGCACTTCGGCTCTGGCGAGGCTTTTGATAATAAGAGATGCACTTCGGCTCTGGCCGAGGCTTCATAGAAGATTATATTTTACTTGGCGCTGCCAAGGTACGGAGATCGCTCGACCCGGCCGAGGATTTATAAAAGATTATTTTACTTGGCACTGCCAAGGTTCGGAGATCGCTCGCCCGGTCGAGGATTTATAAAAGATTATTTTACTTGGCGCTGCCAAGGTTCGGAGATCGCTCGGCCCAGCCGAGGATTTATAAAAGATTATATTTTACTTGGCGCTGCCAAGGTTCGAGATCGCTCGGCCCGGCCGAGGATTTATAAAAGATTATATTTTACTTGGCGCTGCCAAGGTTCGAGATCGCTCGGTCCAGCCGAGGATTTATAAAAGATTATATTTTACTTGCACTGCCAAGGTACGGAGATTGCTCGGCCTGACCGAGGATTTATAAACCTGCTTCTCATTGCAGCTATTAAATAGGGCAGTAAAGGTAGAAGTTTTGCGAATTTTTAAAATTTTAATTCAATGGGCAGAGTAAATTCGAGAGGGAGAGTGTACTCTTATTGATGATACACACGGAGATTATCCGAGTTCCACGTCCGGGGAATGGATTTCCCATTTAGATCTTGGAGCTTATAGGTGCCGGGTCCGATCACTTCTGTAATTTGATAAGGACCCTCCCAATTAGGGGACAGCTTTCCTTGCTCCAGAGGTTTGAGACAGATGCCTTCCGAAGTACCAGATCGCCTGGGAGGAAGAGCTTTCCTTTAACTCTGGTAGAATGATACGGGCGACTCTTTGTTGGTAGGCCACCATACGGATCCGGGCTTTCTCCCTGACTTCTTCTATCAAGTCAAGATCAGTTCGGAGTTGTTCATCATTAGATTCTTTCGAGTAGCCTTTAGTGCGAGGAGAGGGGAGCCCGACCTCCACAGGGATAACCGCTTCTGTGCTGAAAGCCATCTTGAAGGGAGTCTGGCCCGTGGGAGTCCTCTCAGTGGTTCGGTATGCCCACAGCACATGATGGAGCTCTTCTGCCCATCTGCCTCGTGCTTGGTTGAGCCGAGCCTTAATTCCCTGCAAGAGTTCGGTTAGTTACCTCGGCTTCTCCATTAGCTTGAGGATGTCCCGACCGAAGTTAGGCGATGGAGAATGCCATGATCCTCACAGAACTCCCGGAACTTGGATTGTCAAACTGCTTCCCATTGTCGTTGATGATAGTGTGGGGAAGGCCGAAGCGGCTGATGATGGACCTCCATACGAAATCCTTAGCTCGAGCCTCAGTTATCTGGGCGACTGCTTTGGCCTCAACCCACTTAGTAAAATAATCAATTGCAACAATAAAAACTTCTTTTGTCCCGTTGCGAGGGGAAAAGGGCCAAGAATATCCATTCCCCACTTGGCAAAAGGCCAGGGGGATGATATGGAAGTTAGGTGGGCAGAGGGGAGCCTCTGGATATTTGAATGTCGTTGGCATGCATCACAGGCTCGGACAAGGTCATCTGCATCCTTCTGCATGGTCGGCCAATAATATCCTTGGCATAGCACTTTGTGGCACAGGGCGGCTGCCGAGGTGGTTGCCGCAAATGCCTTCATGAACCTCCCGAAGAGCATAATTGGCTTCGATGGATGGAGGCATTTGAGCAATGGCATGGAGAAGGATCGCTTATATAGCCGATCATCGATCAGGACATAGTGAGACGACAGCTTTAGCTTCCTCGCTTCTCTTCGTGGGTAGCGACCCTTCTTTGAGATACTTGTGCAGGGGGTCTATCCAGGATGGTTCGGTGTCAATTTGCATCATCTGATCAGCGTTGGTGATGCTGGACTTTTCCAGGATTTCCAAGTGGAAACTCCATTCAAGGTCCATTGAGTCCATTGTCGTCAAACGAGACAGAAGTCGGCGCGCGCATTTTTAGCCCTTGGGACCTGGATGATCTTAAATTCATTGAAACAAGAAGATAGATCGCGCACCTTCTGAAGATACCGAATCATGTTTGGTTCTCGAGCTTCGAATTCGCCTCGCCTGGCCCGCCACTAATTGAGAGTCAGTGTAGGCATTCTTTTTTCAACTTTGAGCTCGCGGGCGATGCGGAGTACGCGAGCAGGGCCTCATATTCGCTTCATTATTGAGGCTGGGAAGGAGAAGCGGACGCCATATTCAAAAGTAGCACCCTCCGGGCTGGTGAGGATCAGACCGGCACAGAACCGCTTGCACTGGAGGATCCATCGGCGTGAAGTAACCACGGAGCACAGGGCTTTGGTTGCCCAGGGGTGCCCGGAGCAGAGCCATCTTCGGGCATGGTGCATTCGAGGAGGAAATCCGCCAGACCTGGGCTTTGATGGCCGGACGAGCTGGTACTGAATGTCATGCTCGCTTAGTTCGACAGCCCACTTGGTCATTCTCCCCGATGCTTTCGGACGATGGATGATTGCCTTGATAGGTTGGTCGTAGGACGGTGATGGTGTGCGCTTGGAAGTACGGCCGTAGCTTCCGGACCGATGTTACTAGGGCAGAACCATCTTCTCCACCTGAGTGTACCTCGTCTCAGCATCTTTGAGCAATTTGCTGACATAATAGATAGGCTTTTGAACTTTACCTCTTCTCTAATTAGCACTGAGCCAACAGCATTCTCAAAGACCAGGTACAGGCTCAGCGTTTCACCTGGCTTTGGGCTACTGAGGAGAGGAGGCGAGCCGAGGTATTTCTTGAGGTCTTCAAAGGATTTCTGGCAATCTGAGGTCCATTGGAAGTTTTTGGCTGACCGAAGAGCTTTGAAGAAGGGAAGGCACTTTTCGGCTGATCGAGCAATGAAGCGGTAAGGGCCGCTATCCTTCCGGTGAGGCGTTGCACGTCCTTGAATGATCCAGGGGGGCCATCTGCCGTAGGGCCTGGATCTTTTAGGGATTTCCTTCGATGCCCCGCTGGAGACCATGAAGCCGAGGAATTTCCCAGAGTTGACTCCGAAAGCACATTTGGTAGGGTTGAGCTTCATTTGATACTTTGAAGCATCTTGAAGCTTTCCGCAGGGTCCTCGATATGTTGGGACGCTTCCTTGCTCTTCACCAGCATATCGTCAACATAAACCTCCATGTTCCGACCGATTTGCTCTTTGAAAACTCTATTGACCAGCCTTTGGTAGGTCGCACCTGCATTTTTCAAACCAAAAGGCATAACTCGGTAGCAATAGATACCTCGGTCGGTGATGAAGGCGGTCTTTTCCTCATCTTCAGGCACCATCCGGATCTGGTTATAGCCTGAATAGGCATCCATGAAGGATAGCATCTGGTGGCCTGAAGTGAGTCCACAAGCTGGTCGATCCGAGGGAGGGAAGCTGTCTTTCGGGCAGGCTTTGTTGAGGTCGGTGAAGTCGATGCAGATCCTCCATTTGCCATTTGACTTTTTCACCATGACGACATTTGCCAGCCAATCGGGATAATTGACTTCTCGAATGAAGTTGGCTTTGATAAGCTTTGTCGACCTCCTCTTCAATGGCTTTTGGCATTTGGGGCGAAGCTTCTTTTCTTCTGCTTGATTGGCCGAATGTCTCGTCCACGCTTGAGACGGTGGACGAGGACATCTGGCCTGATTCCAGGCATGTCTGAGCGGACCAGGCGAAGACATCGGCATTTCTCCGAAGGAATTTGATTAACTCATGCCGAGGCTTTCTTCCAGTGTGACCCGATCTTTATGGTTCGGTCGGGCCGAGCTTCGCTGAGTGGTACTCCTCCAATTCTTCGCTGGTTCTCCTCGTTGCTCGGCGAAATCCTCTCGGGCGTCTAGCCCGTCCACTTCGGGTCTTCTGGACTGAAGGCTCGTGACAAACATGCCGAGCCATAATCTGACTTCCCCGAACAATCCTCACTCCCCATTCGGTGGGGAACTTCATGGCGAGGTGGGGAATGGAAACGATGGCCTTGAGAGACATCTGTCCCGGCCTGCCAAGAATGGCATTGTATGGGGACCGAAGCTTGGTTACAAGAAAGTCCATAAGCTCAGTGGTCACACGAGGCCAGGTGCCGGCTCGGACCGTCAGGTGATGACCCCTTCGGGGATTATGAGTCGCCTGTGAAGCCCACTAGGTGGACTCCACGGCTCGAAGACTTTCTACCCGGAATTTTAACCTCAAAAGGCATCAAAGTACAAAACATTAACGGAGCTTCCGCTATCAATAAGAATCCGGCTTACATCATAATTGTTTAGATTTAGAGATACAACCAGAGCGTCATCATGGGGGTACTGTACCTCTCGAAGGTCTTCATCAGAAAAAGTGAGTTCATCAACTCGAGCTTTCTTTGACGGGCCTTCATCATCGCCTGGCCAGGAGCGGGAATCGGCCGCAGCTATCACATTAACATGGACGATAACTGGAGGGTTCGGCGGTGGGAGTTGGCGAGGTTTAGGTTGGTGATTCACCTCATTGCTCGGCTCAGGAGGCCCTCTGAACCGGTCCAGTCTGCCTCGTTGGATCAATCGCTCAATCTCATTTTGAGCTGCCACAGTCCTCGGTGTCATGCCCATGATCCCGATGAAAGCGGCAGTACTTGGCAGGATCTCTCCGAGCTTCGTTGCCTCGAAGAGGAGGAGGTCGAGGAATCTGGCGCTCGATCTCCATCAGAATCTGCGCCCTTGGCGGGTGAGGGGAGTGTAACGATCGAACCTTCGAGCTGGGCTCCGGGTTCGGTCTCGCGGCGGAGGCGGAGGAGCTCTCTAGCGGCGAGGCGAGCTAATGTGGCAGTAGGCTTGCTGTTTGTCTGGGCCCTTCGCCTCCTTCTTCAGCTTGCTCGAGCTGACCTCCTCGATTCCTCAACCCTTGCATACTTATCCGCCAGGGACATCATGTCCAAAAAGCTCTTCGGGTAATTAACCTCTAGAGCCAGGTAAAAGTCTCCCTCCTTGGATACTCCTCCGCCAGGGCGGACATTGCCACCTCATGATTGAGGTGGTCAACTTCTAGGAGGGCCTATTGAAGCGGCCGAGATAACTCTTCAATGATTCCCCCTCTCTCTGCTTGACCTCGGAGAGGGAATCGGATCTCCGTCGCTGGCGATGGCTGCTGATGAACTGGCTGATAAGCAGACAGCTCAGCTCATCAAAAGAATCAACGGAACCTGGTTTCAAGCTGTTGAACCAGGTTCGGGCAGATCCCTTAGAGTGGAGGGGAAGGCACGACAGAGGATCGCATCCGAGGCTCCATGGAACATCATGATGGACCTGAAGCTGCTCAGATGATCATCGGATCGGTGGATCCGTGGTACGGCTCAATGGTGGAAAGCTTAACATGAGGGGGAATGACTTCCCTCATGATCCTCTCGGAGAAGGGGATGCCCTGTTCCGCTTTCGGCTGGGATGGAGGAGCTTGCTTGGCGGCATCTAACTCCCGATGCCATTCTCGCCGCATCTCCTGCATCTATTGCCTGATCCCTTCATTTAGAGTGACATAAGGGATCGGGCGAGGAGAAGATGGCAGCGGTGTCGAATCTTGAGAAGACACCGGGGAGGGGGAGCGAACTCGCCTAGATCTGAGCGGGCTTTTCCCTCCAGCTCGGTGCAGCACTAGCTTCACCCTTGCAGGCTGGTGATCACGATCCGCCACTCCAGGCGGATCGAAGAGGAGATCGCAGGCGGAACAGGGGCAGCGGCCTTCTCACGAGGCTAGAAGCAGGAACAGCAGGGCCAGGAATCGCCTGGAATCCCTGAACCAACCGGGTCAATGCTTGGACCTGCTGAACCAGAGTGGTGAACTGGTCCAGGGTCACCGCCATTGCTGGTGGCGAAGGAGTTTCAGCTGGTGGTGGTAGCGGAGGTGCTACATCACTAATTGGATCAGGCCTTTGAGATGCGGCCTGATCTCGAGCCTCAGAGGTGGCTCTCTTCCGATTGGCCATCAGAGGATGCTTCTTCTGGTTTTTTAGTCTTGTCTCCTGGATTACAAGTTTATGGGACTTGAGGACCCTTCCTCTAGCGCCAATCTGTTGCCGCGGAAATCCATTCTTTGACTCGGGTACGCTTCCGGCTCCAAGTCTGAACTCCGATCTCACGTCCGGGGTGGAACCTGCAAGATAGTCCGCGCTCGCAAAGGATTTCCTTGGGGTTGTCCTCTGCAGGGGACCCTCCGATGCCCAAGTCAGTGGAGATTCACAGCAGGCAGATGTGAGGAGAAGACTTTTCACAGAAGAATCTTCCTTCAAGCTCTCGATCGGAGCTCTAATGGAGTGATCGATTCCGTAAAGCCAAGTAAATGTATAGAAGTTTTTGTAAGGTGATTCATGCGTACCTGAGAGGTTGAAGTGCTGTGGTATTTATAGGGATCACCTGATCCCTGGGCGCGTCGTGGGGGCCGAAAGTTGTTATGATTTAAAACGGATTCGAATCGAGTTTGTTACGAGATCAGTAGGATCTGTATCTTGTCAGTTAGAGGATCGACGACTAGGAGAGTGGCTGATGCCTTGGGATTCCACGATTGCGTAGGCTCTAGGCCACTCCTGGGTGTGATTCTCTGTTTGAAATCTTATTATGTTTCAACGAATAGGGATTCTCCCGTACCGGATTCTGCAGAGGCATTTTGAGTGCTTCCATTTGGCCGAGGCAGAGGACAATTTGGTTTTTAAGGCATAAAGGCGGCTCGAGTTACTGAGATATAATCATGACTCGTATCGCCGAGGCATGGATACCTTGGCTTACCGAGAAATAAGAATGGTTCGTATCGTCGAGGGATGGATACCTCGGCTTACCGAGAAATGAGAATGGCTCGTATCGTATCCGAGGTATGGATACCTCGGCTTACCGAGAAATGAGAATGGCTCGTATTACTGGGGCGATCTGACCTTGCTAAAGGCGATTGATCTTCGCTACTTGGTGGCTATGACAACTGGTAGCGAGATGTTGGGATTAGACCTAACCTAATTGTTGATGTATATATGCCTTAATGTAATAATAATTTTACCCTCATCACAAATCAAATTTGAAGGCTGAAACGTTGATCCAACTTATCCTGTAAGAAAATAAATTTTTAATCTTGAGACTATGGTTGTGGCAATACTATCTAGCACTATTTAATTGCTGGCTGGAATAGACAAATCTAGTATTTTAGTCTCCAATTTTGATTTTTTTAATTTCCTTTTTTTTCAGTTGGAACATTGTTAAAAATGTTAATTGCATGGGTTTTAAAGTGCTGAGAAGAAAAATAATGAATTGCAATTAAGTTCAAGAAGGGTGTATGAGAGAAATTTATATGACTGCTTGCATGATTTGCTCTAAGTCCAAAAGTTGGTGTTAAATTGTACAAAACTAGGAAGTAGAACTTTGCATTGTTGAGGTTGAGTTCAATCACAAGTTGTGAGATAGAATGGTTGATAATAAGTTGTACAGACCTAGGAATTAGAACCTTAATTTTAGGTTGAGTTCAATCACAAGTTGGTGAGATGGAATAGTTGGTGTTACGTTGTACGGACCTAGGAAGTAGAACTTTTCCTTTTTTAGGTTGAGTTCAGTCACAAGTCGGTGAGATGGAATAAGTTTGTACCATGCTAGGCCAAGGATGGGCTTCGGATGACAAAGATTGGGCATGGATCCTCCCGAGGTAGAGCAAAAAAAAAAACCTCATAACTCAAATATATGCATTACCAATTAATTTTACTCAAGACCACATAATTTCAATATATTAATAAGTTAATTAAATCAAAACAAGCTTAAAGCATTATGTATCGTATTAGGAGCCAATTCGAATGTACGAAAGTTAATGAAAATAAAAAAAGATTATTCATGAAATGATGGTTGAGTCTTACTATGGTATGAAATCATCCTTGCAGCATCAATGATCCGATTCAAGTAAATTCTAGCTAGCTTATAGCGTGTTATGAGAACATCGCATTAACAAAAAAAAAATTATAATATCAACAACAAAAAAAATAATCTCATATCGGATTTAAAAAAAAAAAAGTTTAAAGTGCAAGTTCACCTGTTATCAATTAGTTTTCACTCAAACTTTTAGTGCACATAATTTTGGTTCTTTAACGGAAGTAGATAAGTTTGAGGCATTATAAAAAGTGTTTTGCAAATTTGGAAGCTGCCATGAATCTTATTTCAGTGACGGACGATCATAATATAGTTGAAAAATAAGGACGTGTTTATTAAATATCATACGAGTGATGGATTATGAGTGAGAGAGATTCGTATTCGAGATGGAATGCAAAGCTACCATCCAAACAAGCACAGGACTCCTGGGGTCTGAAAATTTGCATGGTGAACAATACTATTCCAAAGAAATAAAGTCTGGGACCCGCGTGAGAGGAGGAACATTTGTTGGAGGGCCCACATACAAGGATTGGTTCACTGCACCGACAATGCGATGGAGGATCCACTGTTGCATCACTAGATCTCTTTTCTGGGTTTTTTTAGGTCCCAGTGAAATGTTTTTTTTTAAAGTACATACGGATTATTATATCATTCTAGGATGGGTCACATCCGATATATCAAAGTACAATAACTGAGAAAGAATAATAGGGCAAGGATCGTCCTGCTTCCAGCTTCAAAAATTAGAATGAGAGGTCATCCGATCAGTAGCAGCATTGGCTCACGTAGACATACCGAATATGGATGTGACGAGCTTTCATAATAATAGAGCGGATGCGCATATTAAGAGAATAGAAGGCAAGTAGGTGCTGGACTCCTATCGGATCCAATGAAACAGTAATAAAATCATCTTCAATAATAAGACTACGGGCGCCTAGATTCCGAACGGCATAGGATATACCTACATAAGCCATGTACAGCTTGATAAAAGGCACTGAGGAGCAAGTAAGCCAAGGCCTCCAGTGAAATGTTCTTCGTTCTTTCGTCTATTTCCATTTTCCACCATGCATCCACCTGTCTCTATAAGGGCAGCAGGTTTTAGATTTTTATTGAATTGATAATTTTAATTTGTTACCATCATCGTTTATGAGGAGACTGTAGCATCGGATTCTCGTAAAATGCCCAGCAATAATTGAGAGGCCGTTGGAGAAACATTGGCCATTTTGGAAACGTTCTCCTGCCAGCCTTCAATAATTTAAAGTTCATATCAGTCTTGGCACTACATCCATCCTCATCTTATTTTTCCAATGTCCATGCTCTAGTTTTTAAGTTGGATTCAATAATTGACGCACACATCGTTTCATTAAGATGGATTGAATCACTACAGGTTGGAGATGCCCTCTTCCAAGGGTTAAACGACACCCTGCATTTTGTGGGCAGGCATATAGAAAAATAAATAAATCAAGTAACCCAAATCTTCTTGCAATAAGCTTGCTTTTATATTTATTTTTTAATTCTTTCTAATTGTCATACTCAAGAATGATTATTGAATCAAGTCATATCCAATAAGCTCAAAACTAATATTCGATGTATATTGATTAGATACTGAAATAATATCGACTTTTGATATAATGAATCTTGATCATAATCATAATGTTTGCTTAAGCTTGAGATATGATTTTAAAAGAGCTAAAATAAAAATCATTTTACGTAGCATAAACTATAGAGTGTGATTTCTCAACTTGATGAATTATGAACGGCCAACTTCTTATATTTATTGACAAATCATCGAACTCTTTTTTTTTTTTAAGAAAAGTTTTATATTCTGAAACTTTCATTTTGCAGAAGCTCCTTGCCTGTTATGCAATGCATCACGATGATTGCATTTCTGCAACTTAATAATTAGAGTTTCCTGTTCTCACCCATTAATTATGAATCATCGTTGCACACCGGAAGCCATAATTACTGTACTCATGTTTTGCATTACATTATTTTTTTTTTGCTTACTTTTGCGCTGTTCTCGTTTTTAGTTTAGCCTTTCGGAGGATAAGTCTCAAAATTTTCTATGCTACTCCGATTTTTGTCAAATCATACTCTGATTTCAACAGAATTATTTCGATCACTCTTTAAGTAATTATCGGCTACAGAATGCTTGATCTTCATTGCAAATCTATTCAACTTGACTGATTAGATTGCAAATAATTTTTGCCCTATTTCATTCAACTCAATTTTCTGATCTATCCAATCTGACCTGCACTGGATGTGATCATCCGTCTTAAAACATAAAAAAATAAGGGATAAGTCTCAATGCTTCAGAGGGAATAAGCCAGGATCTGAAGGGTCATACGGTCGGTCGGTCGCCCAGACAAACAAGACCAGCCAACAACTCATTAGACTTCGCTATGCACCCGCTCGGCTGCTTCCATTTCCAGCTCACCAGCCTCGCTGTCGTTCGCTAGTCCATCTCAACAACATCTCACATGGATATGAGTGCCTTGGTATTATTTTATTCAAGCACATCCAAATCTGGATCCCTCTTCCAGGAAATCTCTATTTGCACCCCTCAAATTTCTCAGTATATCCTTTTTTTTTTTAATTTAAATTTCTAAACTACGGTTAAATCGTTACCATTCAATTTTTTTTCTCTCTTCACCCCTCCCTCACCTCATCTGATCGGCACTTTTTCTTTTTTATTCCTCTCTTTCTTCTATCGGCAATGATGACGATTGCAATGGTAATGGAGCGATGGCAGCAAGCGAATACGATGGCATTTGTTCGAGGTTCGAATACCATCAAAGCAGAACGAAGATCATTGTTTAAAAATTTAATTTTTTTAAAATTAATGGAGTATACCGAGTAATTTGAGCGGTGCAAATAGAAATCCCCCTCTTCCACCTTTCCTGCCAACCAAAAAAAAAAAAAATATCATATCCCACCCAACAAATCTTCTCACATCTACAAAACCCACCCTCCTTGCAAGCCTTCCTTGATTAATTCCTCTCTCTCCTCCCTGCCAACTTTTTTCCATCCTCTATTCCTCCATCCAAATATCTTCCAGTTCCATCGATCCTTCAGTTAAATAGAGTACCGCATCATCCATCGACCTTCGTTCCGACGAAGAACATTTGAGCCATGAGGGAAATCCTCCACATCCAAGCAGGGCAATGCGGCAACCAGATCGGGAGCAAGTTCTGGGAGGTGGTGTGCGACGAGCACGGGATCGACCGGAAGGGCAACTACAACGGCGACTCGCCGCTCCAGCTCGAGCGGGTGAACGTCTACTACAACGAGGCCAGCGGCGGGCGGTACGTGCCGCGGGCCGTGCTCATGGACCTTGAGCCCGGCACGATGGACGCCCTCCGCACCGGCCCCTACGGCAAGATCTTCCGCCCCGACAACTTCGTCTTCGGCCAGTCCGGCGCCGGCAACAACTGGGCCAAGGGCCACTACACCGAGGGCGCCGAGCTCATCGACTCCGTCCTCGACGTCGTCCGCAAGGAGGCAGAGAACTGTGATTGCCTCCAAGGTATACATCCATCGAGTTAATTTTAGTATATTTGATCCGTTCTTCTTCGATACTATGCTGGTGTGTGCGTGTATGCGTGCAGGGTTTCAGGTGTGTCACTCGCTGGGAGGGGGGACGGGTTCGGGGATGGGGACGCTGCTGATATCGAAGATCAGGGAGGAGTATCCGGACCGGATGATGCTGACGTTCTCGGTGTTCCCGTCGCCCAAGGTGTCCGACACGGTGGTGGAGCCGTACAACGCCACGCTCTCGGTGCACCAGCTGGTGGAGAACGCCGACGAGTGCATGGTGCTCGACAATGAGGCATTGTATGACATCTGCTTCAGGACCCTCAAGCTCACCAACCCCAGCTGTAAGTGCTTGCGTATTTTAATTTCTCTGGTTGATTTATATTCTAAATTGTTACCCCTTTGTTGATCGATGATGATAAAGAGAACGAGATCTAAGGTGGTCATGGCTTGGAACGGCTATATAAGGCTTTTGGTTCAGCAATAGGGTGAGTTTCTTAGTCTGGCTTGAACTTTGGCTGGAGTTCAGGTGGGTCATGTAGAGTTTGACCAGGTTTGAGTCCAAGAATCAAAATTTGAATAGATCTGGATAACTTGGTTCATTTAGATCTTTTTGGACCAATTCAAGCAAAGTCAGGCCAAGTCTAATTATCTGTTCACTAAGAAAATGAAAGAAGAGGAAGGCAGTTCATATTTCATAAGTCTCACACCATTAGAGTTTATTATTTTACAACAGGGGACAATAGATCTAAATTTCAGTCATCTGTTTGCTTGATCCATTCATTGATTATTTGATTACTAATGCCAGCTTGATATTGCAAAGTTAGATCTACATCATATCTGGGTGAAAACCGGAAATATTGAAAGATTAATTCAACAGATCAATGACTCAAGAGATAAAGAAGTATCATTAATTTTTTTTAATGCTCCTCCAAACTCCATGTTCTTACACAGTCTTTTTCATAGAATCACATCTTTTTTTTTTTCTGCAAAAGACTCTCCTGCTTGATATCTGATAGTAAAGTATTTCATGATCCTGAAGTGATCTTAACTAATTAAGATTGCAAACCTCAAAGTTGTCTATTAGAAGCTGATCTAGTTCTATTAGATAGTTTCTGCAACTGATGTATAGAATCTCATTGCTAAGTGCTATACGATGAAACGCAAGGTTGTGAATCTCAATACTTTGTTAGAGGTTGATAATTAATCGTGTAAACTCTACCTTGCATTAGAATTTTGTTGCAAAAAAGAAAAGACAAGGGGAAAAAAGGCTTATTAACACTCAATCTTCACTGAATTCAGCTATTGATGGTCCAAAAGAAAGGCTAGCTAGAATCATCATTTTACCTTCCAGCTTACCCAAAATACGTTGTAAGCTACAAATGAACATTACAGAACTCCAACAGCCCTTATTTTTCAGCAAGAAGCCTGTTCTTATTAGGCTAGCATTACCACCAGATATCATGAATTAGTTTGTCTAAGAACCCTTTCTAGTTCAGAGCACTAACATGATAATATATTGAACAAGCAATACTGCAATATCCTTAAAATCTGAGGGCATCTTGTCCTTGATTGATGGTGTATTGGGTTCATCTAAGAAAAGCAACACTAACTACTCTTCTCAAATAAATCCACCACATTAAAGTCCTCACTGCCATTTGAGCCATATAGCAATGGTCTCTGTTTTGACAAGCAGAGATCCTTCAAGCCCTGATCGCTAAAAACCACCAGCTCTCTCTTACTGCAGTGCACAATTCACTCCATATTCCTCTATAAAGACAATAGCTTCAACTAATTACTCACAACTTTGCATAGTTCTTATGCAACTAGTTACATCAATATATATATATATATAGAGAGAGAGAGAGAGAGAGAGAGAGCATGGTTCATCATGAATGGATTTAGAGTAGCACACGAGCACTTTTAAGTGTTATCCTCAAGCAAGATCCATGGTTGATTACCTGCATGCACATCAACAGTCGGCGACCTGAACCACCTCATCTCGACGACGATGAGCGGCGTGACGTGCTGCCTCCGGTTCCCGGGGCAGCTGAACTCGGACCTCCGGAAGCTGGCGGTGAACCTGATCCCCTTCCCCCGGCTCCACTTCTTCATGGTGGGCTTCACCCCTCTGACCTCCCGCGGCTCCCAGCAGTACCGCGCCCTCACCATCCCGGAGCTCACACAGCAGATGTGGGACGCCCGCAACATGATGTGCGCCGCCGACCCCCGCCACGGCCGCTACCTCACCGCCTCCGCCATGTTCGCGGCCGGATGAGCACCAAGGAGGTCGACGAGCAGATGATCGCCGTCCAGAACAAGAACTCCTCCTACTTCGTCGAGTGGATCCCCAACAACGTCAAGTCCAGCGTCTGCGACGTGCCGCCCGCCGGCATGACCATGTCCGCCACCTTCATGGGCAACTCCACGTCCATCCAGGAGATGTTCAAGCGCGTCTCGGAGCAGTTCACAGTCATGTTTCGACGGAAGGCCTTCCTGCATTGGTACACGGGGAAGGGATGGATGAGATGGAGTTCACCGAGGCGGAGAGCAACATGAACGACCTGGTGTCGGAGTACCAGCAGTATCAGGACGCGGTGGCCGACGACGAGGAGTACGGTGCTGAGGAGGCGGAGGAGGATTGAGAAAATTTTCATGATTTAATCTGGGAGGGAGGGTGGGCTGATATATATTACATTGTTGTCTCTGCCGTGTGATTGCTGCTGGTTGTGGGAGTGGGCTTGGCTTGTCGCTCTGTTGCATATACTGTGAATTGTGATCTGTTTTCTTGTGCAATTCTTGTGATTTGTTTCTTAATCATAATTACTTAAAGTTGATTGAAAGTAAACATAAAATAAAATCTTGATGATAATTTCTTTATTTGATCCATCAAATGCTGCCGCCTGCTTAAACTGCAAGAATTTTCTGTATATTACTTCAGGCCGTAGAAGATTTAGAGCTCCTTTGATGGCACTTGAATTGATCGTTGTTCCATTTTTCTTTGATTGCTTATTGTTGATATTAGGAGTGGCAAAAACGAATCTAACCTGATGATATTCCAGTTTGGATCTTTTCCATTTAGATTTTTGAACCATTTTAAATGATTGGAGGTTTGACCATATTAATTGTTTAGATTCAGAATTTTGCAAGTTGGTTTAGGCCTTGGCAAGGATATTGGATTCGTTCCCTATTCCATGTGATTATTTTGGGTGCAAATTTATCTCCTTCCATGCATGTTGTTTCCATCTTGCTGGTGCTAAATGGTCAAAAGAATACCAACAATGTTAACCGTGGTAGATAAGATAAGTTCCCAGCAAAATAAATTTTTGCTTTTATTTTCTTTTTCAATTTATATTGAATTGCATCCTTAGACTTATCTCATAACTATTTATATAGCGTGGCTTAAATTTATGAATGATGTAGCTCTTGATTAATATGGCAAAGTCAATTTTCTCTTTTCTCTTGAGATTTTGCTAAATTCTAGTAGGAAAAGAGACTCTTAACCCCTTTCTATTTAATAGTATATGGCAACAAAATGATCATAGTTTCAGATTCAATATCCAAATAAAGGAGTAAAAAACTTTTACTAGAGAAGAAAGATGATAAATTTAAACACAATATTCTCTTCAATTTCCTTTTTCATTATCTTATTCTTTTGATAATTGATTATGCATTCTTTCTAAACATTTGGATTAATCCTTAACCAAGTTATAATGCATGGTCATATTACAAAAGTTTTTGAATTTTGCATTTGACTACATATCAAGAGGTCATCGATTCTAACTTAATTGAACCCTTTAAGGCTGTATTTGGTACAGCCACATGATAATATAGAATACCAAATAAGTCCTAAAACTTTTAATTGTTGTAGTTATAAAATTTTAGTTTTTTGAATAGGAAACTGTGTTTTCTCATTTTAGGGCTATTTCTAACAATGATGGACATTAAATTATATTCTTCAATCTTAGATTCTAATCAAACTTTTCTCATTTTTAGTAATCAATTTGTGGTTTATCTTTAAGATACTAATATAATTTTGACCTCGTTTGTCTTTTCATTTGAATATATTAATACCTAGCTTTTATATTAGAATCCTAAAACTTTTAAATTAAGAATTCTAAAATTTTTTTTTGAATATTAAATTATATTTTCCCCAATTTTAAGCTGTCTTAGAATTTTAATCCTTTTAATGTATAATTATTAATTCTGGATAATCTGATTATTTTCATTTGTAGCAATCAGTTTGAGCTTTCACTTTGAGATATTAACCTGCTCTTTTTCTTTTGAGTACATTAGTTCCAAATTCTATCATAATTCATGATTTTTTATTTTTCATTTTGAACGTATAAGCACCAAAATCCTGCTATTACATTATATCAATTTATGCTTTGATTTTAAGTATTAATTTATGCCTTCCCATAGTTTCTTCTCTTTTTCTAACATGTTTGGGCAAGTAGATAAAGATGGTGATATTACTTAATTACCATTTTCACCAATCTCAAAATTTCTCCTACTAATTAAGTATAATATAGATGGATTTCTAAATAGTTCACTCATTGTGGCTCTCTTATTTTTCTTTCATTTTTAGACATAAATTTGTGCTTTTCTATTTGAGTATATTGCCAAATACTTCACTGGTTCATTATCTTTCTTGAATTTAGATATCAATTTATTGTTTTTTATTTTGAACATATTAGATTCAAGTTTTGCATGAGTATATTAACATATATGAATTTATATTTTTAATGCATTTATATTACAATCAAAACTCTTTATGGTTTTCTTTTTTATTTTTTATTATGATAAATACATAGAAGTACTGATATTTCTCAGCATTTTCACCAATTGATTAAAAATACCACATCTTTATCCAACTCTGCAGGCTAAATCTCTCTCTCTCTCTCTGTCTCTCTCTCTTTCATACATTTATTTTTCTGTTATGTGTGTCAGTGCTAAGATTTTCCAAGCTCTCTATTTTTCCTTTGCAGCCCTTAAATTTAGGCATTAGTTTGACTTTTTACATATATAATATTTATTTACCATTTATGCTTCTTCTATAGCACAATTCAACATGTTGCATGGACAGAGCCACATCTAAAAAATAATGGGATCCAATTATAATATTTAAATTTAGTATTTGTACCCATTTGTATTCTAAGAGGCTTAACTTGTATGTAAGTGCACCGGTGCCATGAATAAGAAATTCAAAATCTCATTTCCAATGCAATTTTTTCATTTCATGTTTCATCTTGTGATATTAATATGTGCATTCTCATTGCTAAAAAGAAGAGCCTTCTGATTTGAATATATCAATATCAAAGTCTTCCTAGTTTTCTCTTTTTTTCAAAAAGATCACAACTAACATGCAAAGATATTGATATTGCTCAATATTTTTGCCTATCAATCTCAAAATAGCCTATCAAATTACAAACATTATCGACAAATTCATGGAAATCTATTTCTTATCTAAATTTGTGTCATAACTGTTGCCCAGATATACAACCCAAGAGAGGAGGGAATTGGGTTATTAAAAAATTAATTACTATGCAAGTATGTACTTAAACCCTAATTTTGATTTGCAGCGGTGTAGTGGAGTGTACAGAAAGATAACAATGAAAAATCAAACAACCACAAACACACAAGTTTATAGTGGTTCGGTGCCAAACTCAGCACCTACATCCACTCCCCAAAACCTTTGGGAATTCCACTAATCGTATCACAACGATTACAACCTCTAGCCGAACCAGGCTAGCCCTCTTGTTTATACGGCACAAGGCAGCCAAAAACCCCTAACCAAACCTAGGCTAGTCCTCTTGTTTCACGGCACAAGGAAGCCAAATCCCCTAGCCAAACTAGGCTAGTCCTCTTGTTTCACGGCACAAGAAGCCCAAAATAATCAGGTTAACACTAACCCTTTTACAAAAAGATCAAGGAATGATAAGAGAAGCTCCTAAATGCAAATATCAGAATATACTTTACAATTTTTGAAGCAATAAACTCAGCAATAAATGAACGAGGTCAAAGTAGCTGTAGTCTTGATTGCTTGAATGCTTCAAAGATCCGGACGACTTTTTGGAGCAATGAATGAACTTGAATGCACAGCAACTCTCTTATCAACCACTCAAATATGCAATATAAGCTTTTTCTTGGATTTCTTTCTCTTTTAAAATCTCTCTTTTTCAGAATCATCATGGTGTGCTTCAATCCCACCTTTTTATAAACATCCAATAAGAAAATATCTGTTAGATACATTAGGAACAAATGGAAATAAAAACGGAAAGAAAATATAACCGTTATAAATGTTTCCCTTAAGCATTGAATGCTGATCTCCATTTGAGGAAGGAAGAGCATTGCAAAAATTCAAAAATCCAAAAGTTAAATGTAGCTCAAAATAGCAATAGAGAGAGAGTAAGAGAGGAAAAGCAAACTCAAGAACTCAGCGGCAGTTGGCTGGAAATAACTCAGGCAGCTGAAGTCAGCATTCGGCCAAGAGATAATCAATACCTCAGCTAGCTAGTCAGCTAGCTCACAAGAGAGGCCATAGTGAAAAAGACGTCCAGAGGCAGCTCCATAGCTAGCTAGAATGGTTGCTAGTTAGCTCTCCAGCTAACTAACAGAAAAAATAAACGCCAGGAGAAAAAGGTGCAGAGCTCTTAGTTAGCTCACAGCTAACTAAGCAATCGATATTAGCTCTCCAGCTAACTAACAGGCAAATCAAAAAGCCAGAAGAAAGAGCCGTGCAATGCTAGTTAGCTCCCCAGCTAACTAAAATTTTAAAGCTCTCGGCTGCAAAAATAACAGGAGAAGTGGAGTTAGCTTAGCAGCTAGCTAAATGATAGCAGTTAGCTCACTAGCTAACTAATTTAAAAACAATAGAAACCGCCCAGCTTAGTTAGCTCTCCAGTTAACTAACGAAAAGATAGCTAGCTTTCCAGTTAGCTAAGCAGAGAAAACAAACGGCCAGAGAGAGAGAGGTTAGCTCTTCAGCTAACTAAATTTTCAAACCTCACGGCCACAAGTCACCTGTGAAAAATAGTTAACTAACCAGTTAGCTCAGGATAAAATAGTTAGCTAAGCAGTTAGCTAAAGGAACCGCCAGCTAGCTAGAAGGTCTGGCAGCAAGCTCAACAGTTAACTAGAATTTACGTCCATTCGGCCAGGAAAGTTAACAGGAAACTGGAGTTAGCTAGAATGAATTCAGTTAGCTAACAGGCATCACAAGCTAGCTAACCAGCTAGCTAGAATAAGAGGGTTCGGCCAAGCACTGTGACGAGCAAATTAGTTAGCTGAAGGAACTCCAGCTAGCTAACAAGCTAGCTAACCAGCTAGCTAAAATACAAGATGTTCGGCCAAGCACTGTGAATGTTTCCCAGTTAGCTGAAAGTCATGCCAGCTAGCTAAATGGAATAACAAACTAGCTAACCAGTTAACTCCAAACCAATAAAATTTTCTAAGACAAAGTAAATGAAGTACTTTCTTACCAATTTTTTGCATGCAGATACTTACTTGCAAGGCGTCCGAACTTCCCTGTATCAAGCTTAGAGTTGCCTAATGTTTTGTAATCATCAAAATCAATCTGGGGTCAACAATCTCCCCTTTTTGATGATGACAAAACCTTAAGCACATAAGGAGCAAATATAGGAAGTAGACAGGAGTGTAATCAGAAAAACGTTAATTTCTCCCCTGTCAATCTGAATAAGTGAACTCTTTTTCTCCCCCTGAATATATGGAGTTATTACTTTACTCCATTCCTTAATGTATGCAATATTCTTCTCCCCTTTTTGTCATTAATCAAAAAGAAGTTTGAAGAGTTTTGCAATAAATTTAAGCATAATATATCAAGGAGATGTAAGCAATCATACATAATTTGAGCAGTCATTCAGATCATTACAAAATAGAGTAATACAAACATTACACGCCATGGTCTCAAGTCATAAAACATAGTCATAAACATGCATCACAGAAACAGTACTAAGTACGGTCACAACATAAGTCAAACATAATCACTTGTCGTCATCAGAAGAAGAAATATGCACTGAAGAAACATTTGGCTTGTTTGAAGATCCAGGCTTGTTGGAGGAAGGCTGTGTCGGTGGAGTCCAGAGGTGCGGATGAGAATAAGAAGCATCAGGCGCAGAGGTGGCAGAAAGAGTGATGTAAGTCTCGATGAGTTGACTCAGCCTTTGAAGGATGCGGTCCAATGGTCGACAGCGTTTGCTGCATCCCGGGTCTGGGTCTCGTGGATCTCATTCGGTATTCTACCCACTCTGCCTTAGTTTCAAAATTCTCAAGCTTACCTTTTAGGAAATTAATCTCTTTTAGGATCCGTTCCATAACAGATTCATTGATGAAAAACTCTTCCATTGAGAATGTTCACATCATGGACAAGTCGCTCAAGAATAAGTTTAAACTGAGATATGTTTTCAAAAACAGAAGAAATATGTGGTACGAGAGTCTGATCATTGACAGAAGAAGCACTGTCTCCAGAGCTTCGACTAGAAGTGGCAAGGGTCAATTCATTGATAATAAGACGAATTTGATCATCACTTATACGAACTACAGGAAGAGGAGCAGGAGCTTGATTGTCATTCCGATAAGAAGGTAGGAGCATTCATATTGGGTGGATCAGATTGAAAAGGATTTTGATCATCAGACATAGCAGCAAGGTAAGGATTCGGATGGTTGAAGTCAAAATTGAAGAAGTTCTGAGGAGAACAAGCAGATTGAGTCACAGTTGGCGGTGGCAAACTAGACTGACCAGTTCTAGACCTAACTTTAACCAAATACCATCCCGTTTGGCAAAGTCCATACGGTGCAGTGAATGTGCATTAAAAATCAGAGTGACGTAATGCCACTGCAGTTTCTCCCTTAAGCTTAATATTGAAAAACTCAAATACATAAGTGAGAAACATTCCGTAGGGCAATGCAGCCTTAGATCTAGACAAGGATTCTTCATTACGGTCATCATTAGTTGAGGTAGATCAACAGGGTCTTCTATTAAATGTCATACATTATACATATGTCCCTATCATTTACTACATTAAACGAACCAGCACGTGGGGCAAGGATTTTGGCGATGATACTGTGAAATAATCTATTTTCTATAACATGTTGGCATCTAGAATTTTAATATTACTAGCTTCACTATCATCAATATTAAGGATTAAACCTATTTTATATCCACGTTCACTGGGTAGGACTTCTAAGAACCATCAGATGGAATATTAAGAGCACATCCTAACGTTTTGCAGTCTAGGTCGATTTTAGTCTTTTTCACAAAGGAAGAGATAGTCCACACCAAAAGAGATATTTTCATAAAATTCCTAATAAGCTCAGGATAAATAGGTCTCTTGGTAGATAGAAGCTTATCCCAACCTTGATTAACTAAAAGTTTTCCAATTTTAAAACCTTCTGTTCTAAGAAGTTAAAATCAACTAACCTTCCATGAGCAAAGGATTTAGATGCAAGAAGGGAGTTGATATGGATGAAGAAGTAGAAGACTTCCGGCGAAGATCACCACAATCGTCATCTCTTGCGATTGTCTTCTTCTTGGGAGCCATCCACTATCTTCAAGATGGATTGATGGAAGAAAGGATTGATAGGTTGATTGATGTGAATGGAAGGATGAGAATGAGAGGAGAGTGGTGAAGACGCTCGGCTTGAAGTGAGGAAGAATGAGGGAGACGGTTGAATGAAAAATCGTTTGGTGAAAAAGGTTATATAGGGAGATGGCTTGATGGTTAGCTGGCCAGGTGACTGTTTGGTTGCCTGGTAGTTGCCTGCCATGAATAAAATGAAAAAGGTTTCAAATCGGTTGGTGGATGAATTTATGGAGTTATGCTTCATAAAGATGAAAAAGCTTAAAGCTTGCAGCATACTCAAGCAATTAATTTGATAGATGTTCCCTTTAATTGATTTGATTTAAAAGATGTCACATCAATTAGATATATATCGATTCATTAATTGATTCATTAAATGGTTGGATCAAACATTCCCAATTCTCTTCTGATTTCATAAAATTTTGTTTCATCAAGAGGCTTAGTGAAAATATCAGCAATTTGATTTTCAGTACTTAAAAATTCAATAACAACATTTCCATTATTTACGTGATCTCTAATGAAATGATGTCTAATTTCAATATGTTTAGTTCTGGAATGTTGAATAGGATTTTAGTTAAACTGATTGCACTTGTATTATCACATTTTATAGGTATAGTTTTTTGTTTAATACCATAATCTTCTAGCTGTTGCTTAATCCATAAGATTTGAGCACAGCAACTTCCAGCTGCAACATATTCGGCCTCGCCGTAGACAGTGCTACTGAAGTTTGCTTTTTGCTAAACCATGAAATTAAGTTAACACCTAGAAACTGGCAGGTTCCAGTGGTTGATTTCCTATCTAATTTACATCCAGCAAAGTCTGAATCAGTGTATCCTATTAAGTCAATGCTAGATTGTTTGTCATACCATATACCTAAATTTATTGTTCCATTTAAATATTTAAATATTTTTTAACAGCAAGCAAGTGTGATTCTTTAGGATTGGCTTGATATCTTGCACACATGCAAACACTAAATAAAATATCTGGCCTACTAGCAGTTAAGTATAATAATGATCCAATCATGCCTCTATATAATTTTAAATCAACAGACTTTTCAGAATTATAGGATTCAAGTCTACATGATGAGCTCATAGGGGTACCGATACTCTTGGATGTCTCCATGCCAAACTTCTTGATCATTTCTTTATATTTGAAGATCCATCTTTGCTTTGTTTAATTTGTAGTCCGAGGAAGTAGGTCAGCTCTCCCATCATACTCATCTCGAACTCTCCCTGCATAAGCTTAGCAAATCTTTGCACAAAGAATCATTAGTGGCACCAAATATGATATCATCAACATAGATTTGAATAATTAATATATCTTTATTTTACTTTTAATAAATAAAGTTGTATCCACAGTTCCTCGAATAAAATCATTACTAATCAAGAATTTGCTTAACCTTTCATACCATGCCCGGGGCGCTTGTTTCAAACCATATAAAGCCTTGTTTAATTTGAAAACGTGATTTGGAAACAAGTGATTTTCAAAGCCGGGTGGCTGTTCCACAAAAACTTGTTCAGCAATATATCCATTCAAGAAAGCGCTTTTAACATCCATTTGATACAATTTAAAATTCATATAACAAGCATAAGCAAAAAGTAATCTAATAGCTTCTAATCTAGCAACAGGGGCATAAGTTTCATCAAAATCAATTCCCTCTTCTTGATTATAACCTTTAGCTACTAATCTTGCCTTATTTCTAATTATATTACCATGTTCATCTAATTTGTTTCTATAAACCCATTTAGTTCCAATAATTTGATGATCATGAGGTCTTTCAATAAGAGTCCAAACATTATTTCTTTCAAATTGGTTAAGTTCCTCATGCATGGCATTAATCCAATCAACATCATTTTTAGCATCATCATAACATTTAGGTTCAATTTTAGATACAAATGCTAAATTATTACAAGCATCTCTAAATGACGATCTAGTTCTAACTCCTTGAGAAGGATCACCAATAATTAGATCTTTGGGGTGACTGAGAACATACCTCCAACCTCTTTCTAATTCATCATTACCTTGTGAGGCTTCAGGTAGGTCAGCGTTCCCTTCTCCATTTACCTCTTGTGTATCTGTGTCGTTCTTATCCTTCAGTGTGATGTCCTTGAATTGATCTTCAATGTCATCTGCATCATTTATACCTTTTCCCTTCCTTGATGGAAGATCATTAGATTCATCAAAGATAACATGAATTGATTCTTCAACTACTAAAGTCTTTTTGTTGAATATTCTAAAGCTCTACTATGTAAAGAATATCCAAGAAAAATTCCTTCATCAGACTTAGCATCAAATTTATCAAGGTTTGATTTTTCATTATTTAATACAAAACATCGGCATCCAAAACATGAAAGTAACTTATATTAGGTTTTCTTCCTTTCCAAAGTTCATATGGAGTCTTTTTCAAAACAGGTCTGATTAATGCACGATTTAAAACATAACATGCAGTGTTAATAGCTTCTGCCCAAAAATATTTTGGAAGATTGCTTTCACACAACATGGTACGCGCCATTTCCTCTAATGTTCTATTCTTTCTTTCAACTACTCCATTTTGTTGTGGTGTTCTTGGTGCAGAAAAATTATGTTCAATTCCATTTTCATTACAAAATTCTTCAAAAGATTTGTTTTCAAATTCTTTTCCATGATCACTTCGTATTGACAAAACAGAAGAATTCTTTTTGTTTGTAATTCTTTTAATATTTTTGAAATGCTGAAAATGCTTCGTCTTTACTAGATAGAAATAAAACCCATGTAAAGCGAGAGAAATCATCAATAACAACAAAACCGTATCTTTTTCCTCCTAGACTAGTTGTTCTTGTAGGACCGAATAATCCATATGCAAGAGCTCCAAAGGTCTAGTGGTTGAAACTAAATTCTTTGATTTAAAAGAAACTCGGGTTTGTTTTCCAAATTGACAAGCATTACAAATTTATCTTTTTCAAAAACAAGTTTTGGCAAACCATGTACTAAATCCTTCTTAATTAATTTAGATAGTAAATCCATGCTTGCATGAGCTAACCTACGATGCCATAACCAACTATTATCAGTTTTATTATTTGTAGCAACTAGGCAATCAATATTTTGATCATGCAAATCATTTAAATTAACAATGTATACATTACCATGCCTATGACCAACAAATTTCATGTTTTCATTAGCAGGATTTTTAACAATGCATAGAGATGATTCAAAAGTACATTAAATCCTTTGTCACATAGTTGACTAATGCTAAGTAAATTGTGTTTCAGTCCTTTCACAAGCAAAACATTATCAATATAAGCATGAGGTGTGATACCTATTTTTTCAATGCCAATTATTTTTCCTTGGCCATTATCACCGAAAGTAACAGCACCTCCATCTTTTGCTTCTAAAGTGATGAATTGCGATTCATCACCGGTCATGTGTCTTGAGCACCCGCTATCCAAGTACCATTATCTTTTAATTGCTCGGGTTGCAAGACACACCTGCATACACAATTTCAATTTTTGTTTTTAGGTACCCAAGCTTTCTTGGGTCCTTTAGGGTTAGTCAAGATGGTTCCTTTTGGAACCCATATTTTTCTTATCTTTTGTGTTTGACAAATATAAGCTTTGTGTCCAATTTTTTCACATTTAAAACATGTAATTTTAGTAGAATCATCAGCATGCTCATAAATATTTTTAAAAATTTTTATCTTTCAAAAGTATTGTATCCAAGACCAGCTCTATTGTAAACAGCTCTTTGACTATTTAAAATCATTTCTAATTTTTCTGAACTTAGACTAAATCTATCAACAATTGGTTTTAATTTATCCACTTCATTTTTCAAATCTTGGTTTTCCTTTAACAATGATTCATTATCCTTTGAAATTCTTTCTTTTTCAAGAGTAAGATTTTTGATTTCATTTTTCAATTCTTTGCTTTTTGAACTTAAATTTGCAAAATCATCAATAAGTTCATAAAATACACATTATAATTCATCAAAGGTAAAGTCATCTAAAAAGTTAGGGCTTACCTCATCATTATCAGCCATGAAGCAAACATTTGCAACTTCAGTTTTCTCTTCATCTTCTGATTGCTTCACTGTCGCTCCAAGTAGCCATCATTGCTTTTCTTTGTTCTTTTAGATCCTTTCTTTAATAGTGGACAATCTGGTCTGATGTGTCCAGGCTTCTTGCACTCATAGCATGTAGGAGGTTCACTCTTTTCTTATCTTTGCTATGGTCTCCTTTGACAAATTATTTTCTTTTTCCAAATTTCTTTCTCTTCATGAACTTTTAAATTTTCTTGAAATAAGTGTCATTTCATCATCTTTCTTACTGTCACTAGTGGTTTCTTCACTTTCATCTTCTTGAGTTACACTCTTCAAAGCCATAGTCCTTTTCTTCTTTGATTCATCTTCATCGATATGTTGTCGTTGCTGAAGCTCATGAGTCATCAAAGAACCGACCAACTCTTCAAGTGATAAAGTGTTGAGATCTTTTGCTTCTTGAATTGCAGTGACTTTTGCTTCCCATGTCCTAGGTAAAGATCTTAAGATTTTTCTAACAAGATCACTGTTAGCATAAGATTTTCTAAGACTTTTCAATCCATTAATAATGTCAGTAAATCTTGTAAACATATCAGTAATATTTTCAGCAGGATCCATCTTAAATAATTCATACTTATGAACAAGCATATTTATTTTGGATTCCTTGACTTGATTTGTACCCTCATGGGTGACTTCAAGTCTATCCCATATTTCCTTAGCAGACATACAAGTAGATATGCGATTAAACTCATTTGCATCAAGAGAGCAATAAAGAACATTCATAGCCTTAGCATTTAATTGAGCTAATTTCTTGTCTTGCTCATCCCATTCAGATTCAGGCTTTGCAATATTAATATTTTCAATCATAATAGTGGGTGTGTGTGGTCCATTAATTATGATTCCCATAAATCATAATCTAGTGCTTGAATGAAGATTTTCATTCGTGCTTTCCAATATGTAATTTGTTCCATTGAACAAAGTGGTCTATTAGTTGATTGTCCTTCAGTCAATATAGAACTCATTGGGATTACTACTGATCTTTGGCTCCAAGCTAATCAAAGCTATAGGAATCAAGAGCACTCTGCTCTGATACCACTTGTTGCCCATGTAGCAACCCAAGAGGGGGTGAATTGGGTTATTAAAAAATTAATTACTATGCAAGTATGTGCTTAAACCCTAATTTTGATTTGCAGCAGTGTAGTGGAGTGTACAGAAAGATAACAATGAAAATAAACAACACAAACACACAGAATTTATAGTGGTTCGGTGCCAAACTCAGCACCTACATCCACTCCCCAAAACCTTTGGGAATTCCACTAATCGTATCACAACGATTACAACCTCTAGCCAAACCAGGCTAGCCCTCTTGTTTATACGGCACAAGGCAGCCAAAAAAACCCCTAGCCAAACCTAGGCTAGTCCTCTTGTTTCACGGCACAAGGAAGCCAAATCCCTAGCCAAACCTAGGCTAGTCCTCTTGTTTCACGGCACAAGGAAGCCCAAAATAATCAGGGTTAACACTAACCCTTTTACAAAAAGATCAAGGAATGATCGAGAGAAGCTCCTAAATGAGCAAATTCCAGAATATACTTTACAATTTTTGAAGCAATAAACTCAGCAATAAATGAACGAGGTCGAAGTAGTTGTAAGTCTTGATTGCTTGATATGCTTCAAAGATCCGGATGACTTTTTGGAGTANATCCGGACGACTTTTTGGAGTAATGAATGAACTTGAATGCACAGCAACAACCACTCAACAATATGCAATATAAGCTCTTTTCTTGGATTTCTTTCTCTTTTAAACTCTCTTTTTCAAAATCGTCATAGTGTGCTTCTAATCCCACCTATTTATAATCATCCAACAAGAAAATATTCGTTAGATACATTAGGAACAAATAAAATAAAAAAGAAAGAAAATATAACCGTTATAAATGTTTCCCTTAAGCATTGAATGCAGATCTCCATTTGAGGAAGGAAGAGCATTGCAAAGATTTAAAAATTCAAAAGTTAAATGTAGCTCAAATAGCAATAGAGATAGAGTGAGAGAGGAAAAGCAAACTCAAGAACTCAGGTGGCAGTTGGCTGGAAATAACTCCAGGTAGCTGAAGTCAAGAAAGCATTCGGCTAAGACATAAGCAATAATCCTCAGCTAGCTAGTCAGCTAGCTCACAAGAGAGGCCACGGCTGAAAAAGGCATCCAGTGGCAGCTCCATAGTTAACTAAAATGGTTGCTAGTTAGCTCTCCAGCTAACTAACAGCAAAAGTAAACGCCAGGAGAAAAAGGTGCAGAGCTCTTAGTTAGCTCACCAGCTAACTAAGCAAACGATAGTTAGCTCTCCAGCTAACTAACAGGCAATTCAAAATGACAGAAGAAAGGAGCCGTGCATTGGTAGTTAGCTCACCAGCTAACTAAAACTTTAAAGCTCTCGGCTGCAGGAGTAACAGGAGAAGTGGAGTTAGCTCATCAGCTAACTAAAGATAGTCAGTTAGCTCACTAGCTAACTAATTTCAAAAATAGCATAGAAACCGCCCAGCTTAGTTAGCTCTTCAGCTAACTAACCAAAAGATAGTTAGCTCTCAGTTAGCTAAGCAGAGAATCCAAACGGCCAGAGAGAGGGAGTTAGCTCTTCAGCTAACTAAATTTTCAAACCTCACGGCCACAAGCTCACCTGTGAAAAATAGTTAGCTAAGCAGTTAGCTCAGGATAAAATAGTTAGCTAAGCAGTTAGCTAAAAAACCGCCAGCTAGCTACAAGGTCTGGCAGCTAGCTCAACAGTTAGCTAAAATTTAAGTCCATTCGGCCAGGAAAGTTAAAAGGCAACTGGAGTTAGCTAAGATGAATTCCAGTTAGCTCCAAGGCATCCCAAGCTAGCTAACCAGCTAGCTAAAATTAAAGAGTGTTCGGCCAAGCACTAGACGAGCATACTAGTTAGCTGAAGGAACTCCAGCTAGCTAACCAGCTAGCTAAAGAATTAAGGACGTTTAGCCAAGCACTGAGTTAGCTTCCCAGTTAACTAAAAGTCATGCCAGCTAGCTAAATGGAATAACAAGTTAGCTAACCAGTTAACTCCCAGGCCAATAAAATTATCTAAGAGTGAAGTACTTTCTTACCAGTCAATTTTGCACGCAGATACTTACCTGCAAGGTGACCGAACTTCCCTGTATCAAGCTTAGAGTTGCCTAATAGTTTTGTAATCATCAAAATCAATCTGGGATCAACAGTGCCGATGGTACATCAGCTTTAAGTGCCAACCAAAATCGAGCTTTAGTGCCGATGGTACATCGGGCTTTAGGTGCCGAGCTAGAGTCGGGCTTTGAGTGCCGAGCTGGGGTCGGGCTTTGAGACGCCAACACGAGATTGGTCTTGAATGCTGATGCAGAGTCTATCTTCCGTGCATGACATTTTCAAGTATCAATGAAAGAAATACTGTTAAGTGTGGTATACTTAGCTCTTGTAGCACCCTTGTTTCCCTCTGCTAATTTGGGTACTTATTTCCGCCGGTGGTCTGCCCCCAGAATCAAGATGATTGGAGTGGAGGTGCTGGTGCCCTTGCTTGGGCCTCCCCCGGTCGCCGTCCGTAGGAGAGTAGGCCGCTTGGGCGGCGAGTGGTGGCTCTCTGAGTTTTAAGTTGCTGATGAGCTTGACGACGGTGGATCTCCTGCTGGGGAGATTTTCGGCGGGATAAATGATGGCTGGCTCGAGTAGCGACCAAAGAGCGAGCGGAAGCTTTTGCTCGCTGTTACGTGGCCATCAGACGTCGCTTCTGGAGCTTTTGGGCAGTTGTCGTCAATGCTTGGATTTGCAGGATGAGGGTGGCAGGATGTTCTGCTTGAATGGTCCGAGATAGTGGGGATGGTGGAACGAAGAGCTGGCCTTCTGTTGCTTAGCCCGTTGAAGGTGCCCCCCAACATAACTGGCAAAAGCTTCTTGGATCTGGGGTCATCGCCATCTTTATGATCCACCATTTTGATAAAGGGGGATGAGGATCTGCAAACTAGCATCGCTGACCGCCCCCCTACTTGGCGCCAATCTGTTACTGCCAAATCACTTTTGATGAGCGTCAGGCGACAAAAATGCTTCGTAGGCCTTCAGAGGAATGATAGGGACCGCCTCCTTCAGCCGGGAACCTGCAAGAAAAGTCCCGGATCGGTGGTTCCGGCGGGGACCCTCCGATGCTCAAGTCAGCGATTTGGAGAACAGGATTTGAATGAGAATAGAGATTCAGCCCCCCTCCTTGGGGGTCGGGGTCTTTATATACTGTTCGGGGGTCCCTCTTACCCTTCGTCGATAATAGTCGAATCCTTCCGTTAGGATCGGCTCAATAAGCGGTGGGTGGGTGCGCAGTTGCTAAGCACGCATCGTAGATATCGACAACTGCCCATTATATATCAGTAACCGCCCGTGATTTTGGCAGAAAGCGGATTAGCGGGTCTACGTGGCAGTCTTAGGCACTGTGGAGCTTACTCCCATGCGACTTGTCAGGCTGCAAGCCATGTCCCGTCAAAGTAGGTAGCTACAGCTGGATGGCAGGTGCTGCTTGGCTTGAACAGTTGTTGCAGACTGTTGCAGGGCATGGCGACTGTTACGGCATTGGCCAGACGTGTCCTCCACGCCACCTACTTGCAGTCCTTGTAGAGCATTGATTATGGAGTGCTTGTATGGCACTATTCACGTGCAAGGCATTATTCATGGCCAAGGCCGAGGGGGCAGTCGAATGCCGAGGCCGAGGCCATGCGAGGCCGAGGGAGCAGCCGAGTGCCGAGGGGAGCTCACGTGCAAGACATTGTTCATGGCCGAGGCCGAGGGGGCAACCGAGTGCTGAGGCCGAGTGGAAGAGCCGAGGCCGAGGCCATGCGAGGCCAAGGGAGCAGCCGAGTGCCGAGGGGAGCTCGGTGCTGGGAGCTGAGGCCGATGCCGAGTGGAAGAGCCGATGCCGAGGCCGTGCGAGGCCGAGGGGGCAGCCGAGTGCGAGGCCGTACGAGGCCGAGGGGGCAGCAGAGTGCCGAGGGGAGCTCGGCGCTAGAAGCTGAGGGAGGCCGAGTGGAAGAGCCGAGGCCGAGGCCGTGCGAGGCCGAGGGGAGCTCAGTGCTGGGAGCTGAGGCCGTGCGAGGCCAAGGCCGTGTGAGGCCGAGGGGAGCTCGGTGCTAGGAGCTGAGGCCGAGGCCGAGTGGAAGAGCCGAGGCTGAGGCCGTGCGAGGCCGAGGGGAGCTCGGTGCTGGGAGCTGAGGCCGAGGTCGTGCGAGGATGAGGGGGCAGCCGAGTGCCGAGGGGAGCAGGTCTGAGGCCGAGCATGAGTTGAGGCCGACTGGGGCTGAGGCCGACTGGGACCGAGGCCGAGCACTGTTCATGGTGGCCGAGGTCGAGGCTGAGGTGGCCGAGGGGGGCTCGGCAGAAACAGTCGAGTGCCGAGGCCGAAGGGAGCCGAGGGGAAGACCCGAGGCCGAAGCCGTACGAGGCCGAGGGGAAGCTGGCTCCAGGCGAAGGAGAGAGAAAAGATGGCGGATGGGGGAAGGCCGAGTTGCCAAGTCCGGTGCATCATTGTGGCCCATGGGGGCCCACTGGCCCCATCACCTCTGTTCCTGGTCTTCTCTTGTGGTTCAGGGGTAGCTCTCTCACAATACATGAAGACTGATAGGAAACAATAGTAAATCTCTCCATTTATTTATTTCATCAATAATGGTGAAAGAATCGAAAGAAATGGTGCAAGACTTTTCCATGTCAAATTTTGAACAACAGCTCACAGTGCTTGACAACAGGAGCTCCTCCAGTTGAGATGGTGGTATCTTATTGCCCATTCTGTGAGGTGGTTGTAAACAGGTTCTTAAAATATTAGTGTCACCAATTACTGGCGTTGACGGATGGTTTATCTAGACGCTGCTGCGCGTAGGAATGTGGACCGTGGGAGAGCAACTTGCAACAGCTCGACTGATGGAAGACTGCATTTTTCCTTGACTGCATTTTTTTCGGAATTCTTTTGGATTATTTTTAATAACTTTGACGTGTGATGCATGTATGATGCAATGTGCCAAAAAAAAAAAAAAAATCCCACAAATTAGTCATTAACAAGTTCCATATAAATGAGCGTTACATAAGCTCTCCAAATTAATACCCCAATGTTCTTTACTGGACCATATCACCAGAATCCAAACGCAACTAATCTTTTCTAAAGCTATGCCCGGTTGAAACTAAGACACGTCTAAAAGATAAAGAATAAAAGGCTTAACTTTTATGCACATACCCGGCTCTAGCAAGCCATTGGGCCATGACACTTGCTCGACATGATCAACATGATGACATTATGAAATCTACTTCTACCATGTGCATGCAGCAGTTGCTGGATGATCCTTTTGTTACATTAAAAATTAAATTGATAAACCATTTTTCCTTCTAATTTGGTCAACAGAGTATTTTGGGATTTCTAAATTTTTTTTATCTATTTCTAATGGAATACAAGTTTATTTTCATGTTATCCAAACATCATTTGAAATAACACTACATTAATTGCACTGAAATAATGTGAAATATCAGATCTTAAACCAAACAGAAATCTAAAATAACAATGAAAATAAGCTATTCTTGGGATAACTTTTTGGCATCCAAACCATAGTTATCAAATCGGATTGAACCAGCCGATTGAACCAGGACCCGAAGGCCAAGTCGGTCTGGTTCTAACATAAAATCGGATGTGTAAGTAATCCGAAATAATCTGATCAACCTATTCGATTCATCCATGAACCGATCAATCCAACTCGAACCGGATAAAATCAGGAGTTTTATTATCATGTTAACCTTAATTTTTTATTAAAAATTAATTAATATTATTATAAATATATTTTTTATATTAAAATAATAATTAAATTGGTGTTCCGAGTCCTTGTCGGGTCAATGTTCGAGCCAGATAAGCTAAGTAAAATTAAGTCTTAATTAAAACCAACTCGTTAAACTGATTTTTCTTCCTTGTGGTGGATGGAGAGAGAAAATTCAGTGAGGACGATCGAAAGTGGGAGGGGGGAACAACAGTCGTCAAGAAGCCAACACTTTGTTTCTGATTTCTGAATCAGGCTCTGATACCACTTGTTAGGCTCTGATACCACTTGTTGGGGTTTAGTCTCTGATGAATAGCAGTGGATCAATCTCGTTAGAGAAGTAAGTACTCTGGGCTTTCATCCTTTGTTGCTAATAATCAGATTGATGCAGCGATAATGCGCTTGCCTTTGAATCCTTTGATTTCGGATTCAAAACATGACAGCCCTTTAATTCTTCGCTTGATTTATTATTTTTGGTTTGCTGGAATGCTACGTGAGTCTTCCCAGCACCCAGCACCTTCACGTCCCACGATGAGTCTTCCCTTCATGCGTTGACTCCTTGAAATCCCCCAATGAATTCCTGGGTAAGGAATCACCTTTCTTTCTTGGAATCACTGTGCTTGTTCCTGGGTGGCTAAAACACCATGAACCCCTCACGTGACCGAGAGTTCTTCCCACGTCATGGTGGCTTCGTGCGTTTTCCTTGGCCGAGCGCTCCACGCGCGGAAGCCCCTCCACGCGATGAGGTTCTCGCTGCGGTTTCCTAGCGCTCTCTGGTTTGACCCCTATGTCACAAGCCATGCACGAAAGCTTAGGATTTATCCCCCTCCCACCGTGCTCCTGGAACACCAGAACGGCGGGAGGGAGAAGATGAAGAGATAGGGCTGCCGCATATGATGAGAGAAGGGATTGGAAGAAAAGAATCTGTTCTCTATTCCTTCAAACCCTAGAGACTAGAGTTTAAATACATCCACGAAGTGGGCCAGGCCCAAACTCAACAAAAACTCCATGGACTAACCCTATGAGATTAAACTAATCCCCAAGCCCGTATACACCCGTGACTTGATTTAATCTCAACCCTTGGACTAAAACTCAGCCCAATACAAGTTAGCCCACCTGGGCCTTGATAGCACCACACCAGGCCAAACAATCTCCACCTTGGTGCTTTCAAAGGCCTCAGCACGTCCACCGTGTCCATCAGTTGCAATCCCTACGAAAGCTGTCCCATGGAAAAACCTTGGTCAATGTATTGCTGGGTTCTCCTTGGTATGTACCTTCACCAGCTCCACTCCACCTTCTTCCACAAGCTCTCTGTAGTCGAAGCCTTCCCTCCGAAAGTATCCTCTGGCCACTAGTCCTGCCTTGTACCTGATACCTCCTTGCTCTGAAGGCCCTTTCTTGCGCTGATAAACCCATTTGCAATCAATGGGTTTCTTTCTTGTGGCAGCTGGACCACCTGCCACGTGCCAGTCCTGTAGAGAGACTGCATCTCCTCTGCCATAGCCTGCATCTCCTCCATAGCCTGGACCCACCTATCTCTATCTGGCTGTCCTGGCTCTCCACAGCCTCCTCATAGGTGTAAGGGTCTCATTCGATGTCATCAAGGCATATGACACCGAATCCTCGAAGCCGTATCGAAATGGTGGTCGCACGTTTCTCCTGGGCCTGTGCAGTGCGATCCCAGTATCAGTCCCTTACCCAGCTGCATCCTGCTGAACTTCCTGGCTTCTTACCCCTTTGTCAATCCTCTCCACTTGAATCTCAAATCCTCCTGGTCCACTAGCAAATGGCATGACTGTGTAGGAAGTCATCTGACTAGTGTTACCGTATTCCTCCTCTTGTAGTCCCTGCTGTGCATCTGTACCATCTCTGCTCTGAAGGATCGAGCTCTCATCGAAGGTCACATCCCTGCTGATGACAACCTTCTTCTCAAGGGGTCCCACAACCGATACCCCTTGATTCCATACGGGTAGCCCAGGAATACCATCTTCTTAGACCTGGCATCCAACTTACTTCGCTCCCAGCACCAACATGCACATATACCGTGCATCCAAACACCCTTAGATGGTTCAGGTTTGCCTTCCATCCAGACCATATCTCCTCTGGAATGCCTCCATCCAACCTGGTGTGCGGTGACCGATTGACCAAGTAGCTAGCTGCACCTACTGCGTCAACCCAGAACATCTTTGGAAGCCCTGCCTGCAGCCTCAAGCACCTTGCTTTTTCCAACAGTGTTCTGTTCATTCTCTCAGCCACCCCTTCATGTTGAGAAGTTCCATCACCGAGAAGCCTTTTGATGCCCCACTCCTCACAAAATCTCTGGAACTCCCTGCTGGTGTATTCCCCACCACTGTCTGAACTCAGACACTTCACATTCCTACCCTGCTCCTTCTCCACCTCAGCCTTCCAGATTCTGAACTTGGTGAAGACCTCTGATTTCTCCTTCATGAAGTAGATCCATTGCTTTCCTAAGAAATCATCTATCAAGGTAAAGAAGTATCTGACCCCATTCCTTGTAGAAACCGGGGCTGGTCCCCAGACATTCATGTGTACTAACTCCAGGGGTTCTACACTCCTAGCTGTGCTGACCAAGAACTGCACACTCCTCTGCTTCCCATCTGATATGGCTCACATATCTCCATGACTCCACCACTCAGGTCCGAAAGTAGTCCTCTCTTGCTCAGTTTTTTCATCCCCTGTCTCCATGTGGCCTAGGCAGTAATGCCATATCCTATACACATCTCGAGGATCCTATTTCACAGCTGCTACCTCAGATTCCCTTGTCACCACAGAGCCCTCCAACCTGTATAGGTTGTTCAGCCTTCTCCCTCTCATCACCACCATAGCTCCATTGGAGATGTTCAGAACTCCACCCCTGGCATGACTGCTGAAGATGTATCCAGTCTGCTCCAGGTACCCCAGTGACACCAGATTTTTCTTGAGTTATGGGACATGCTTCACGCTGGTGAGAATGCGCACCATGTCATCAAACATCCTCACCCTCACTGTGCCAATCCCTGCCACCTTGCAAGGGTGATCATCTCCAAGAGTCACACACCCCTCATCAACCTCTGTGTAAGTACTGAACCACGACCGGTTGGGAGTATAATGATGAGAACAGGCTGAATCCAAGGTCCACATCTCTGTACTGTGACTATGACCATCTGATACCACCAAGAGGTCATCCTCCACCTCCTGACCTGCAATTGTACTCACAGATTCAGATCCTTCCTTTTCTTCCTTTTTCAACTTAGGACAATCCTTTTTAAAATGTCCTACCTCACCACACTTGTAGCACTTAGCCTTCTTGGACTGTAACCATCCCCTAGGCCTGCTCTTGTCCCTGCCTCTGCCTCTGCCTGACCTTTCCCCAACTGATAGACCCTCCTGTGGAATAGCTTCCTTGGTCATCCTCTCCTCTGCTCATTCGTCCGAAGTATCGAGACAATATCTTCATAGAACAATGTCTCCTTCCGTAGAGCAGCGTCGTGACTAATGAGTCATGTGATGTGGGCAGCGAACACAATAGCAAAAGTGCCTTATCTTCCTCCTTCATCTTAACCCCGACATTCAGCAATCCATTGCTCACCTGGTCAAACACATGGATGTGGCCCAGCACATCTCCACCTTCTGACATCCGAAGGCCGTAGAGATGCTTCTTCAACATCAACTTATTGCACATATTCTTCCCCATATATAGGGCTTACAACTTCGACCAGAGTCCCTTCGAGGTCTTCTCCTCCAACACTGAATAAAGGACTGAATCCGTCAGACATCCCCTGATAATTGAGCATGCCTTCTTTTCTAACGACATCCACTGCTTATCTGTCATCCCATCTGGTCTTTCCTCCAAAGCCAGATCTAAACCCAGTTGCACAAGAAGATCCTCTACCCGAACTTTCCACATGGAGAAACTTCCCTTCCCATCAAACTTCTCAAACTCTAATTTTATGCTACTACCCATGGCCAGATCTCAACCAAAAATAGCACAAAATATTCCAGAAAATAGAGAGTACCTGATGAGGCCCTGCTAAAATTTTTTCAGCCCTTGAAGATCTCCAAACAACTTCTTTTTATTCTGAACCAGGCTTTAAGATCTCCAAACAACTTCTTGTTTCTGAACCAACTAGGCTCGTTCTTGAACCAGGCTATAAGATCTCCAAATAACTACTTCTTGTTTCTGATTTCTGCTCTGATACCACTTGTTAGGCTCTGATGCCACTTGTTGGGGTTTAGTCCCTGATGAACAGCAGTGGAATCAATCCTAGGCTTTCATTCTTTGTTGCTAATAATCAGATTGATGCAGCGATAATGCTTGCCTTTAAATCCTTTGATTCGGATTCAAAACATGACAGCCCTTTAATTCTTCGCTTGATTTATTATTTTTGGTTTGCTGGAATGCTATGTGAGTCTTCCCAGCACCCAGCACCTTCACGTCCCACGATGAGTCTTCCCTTCATGCGTTGACTCCTTGAAATCCCCCAATGAATTCCTGGGCAAGGAATCACCTTTCTTTCTTGGAATCACTGTGCTTGTTCCTGGGTGGCTAAAACACCATGAACCCCTCACGTGACCGAGAGTTCTTCCCACGTCATGGTGGCTTCGTGCGTTTTCCTTGGCCAAGCACTCCACGCGCGGAAGCCCCTCCACGCGATGAGGTTCTCGCTGCGGTTTCCTAGCGCTCTCTGGTTTGACCCCTATGTCACGAAGCCATGCACGAAAGCTTACGATTTATCCCCTCTCCCATCATGCTCCTGGAACACCAGAACGGCGGAGGAAAGAAGATGAAGAGATAGGGCTGCCGCCTATGATGAGAGAAGGATTGAAAAAAAAGAATCTGTTCTCTATTCCTTCAAACCCTAGAGACTAGAGTTTAAATACATCCATGAAGTGGGCCAAGCCCAGACTCAACAAAACTCCCATGGACTAACCCTATGAGATTAAACTAATCCCAAGCCTGTATACACCCGTGACTTGATTTAATCTCAACCCTTGGACTAAAATCCAGTCCAATACAAGTTAGCCCACCTGGGCTTGATAGCACCACACCAAGCCCAACAAGATATTCTAATTAAAGAGTAGGAAGAATCATCAGAGCGAGGCAAGCTTCTGGGGAAGTTCAAATCATCTCTGGACACGCCGGCAAGGTCGAGGTAAATTTTCCCTTCCTTTGTTTTTCTGTGTCAACAAAGAAATTAATTTTAATGAAGCCTTGGGGTTTGAAGGAGAGGGAGGGGGGCTGTTCTTGTCAAGAACTATCGCCGGAGGAGCGGGAGCGCCGCTGCGGCCACCACGATGGCCGGAAGCGAGGTGGCACGTGTGAGCGAAAGGAGAGAGACAGGAGAGAGAACAGGAGAGGGAGAGAGAGGGAGAGAGAACAGAAAAAGAGAAGCGTCGGGCTCGGAGATCTCGTCGGAGGAGGATGACGCCGTTGCTGCCATGGTCGGCGACAAGCGTGGGTGGCGCCGTCGTGCAAGAGGGGTTGGTGCGTGAGGTGGAGAAGAGGGAGGGCTCTCGCGCTGAATTAATGGGAAGGGAGAAATCACGAGAGGAGAAGGCTACTGCCTTCTTTTTGGGCTGTGCTTGGCTTGGTTGCTAGACTTGAATAAGTGGGCCATTGGTTCAAGTAAGTCATGGGCTGATTTTTAAATTAAAAATAGGAAGAAAACCTTAGGATTTAATTATAGAATTCATAGGGTTTGGCTAATCTCACTTAGTGGGTTCAAATCTGAGTTTAAAGATGTATAATCTGAGCTCTATTCCATCAAATATTATATGATGTTATGTTGGGTTGAAATAAAATGGGTTACATGAGCTTAAGAAAATGCATTTATTTAAAATTATATTAATTAAATTTGATTTTGGAAACTGAACCATGGTGATGGCAGTGAGTCTAGTTTTGATAATGATGTTCAATTTGCATAATGACGTATCCTTATAGATATTTGAAATTCCATCTCTACTTCATAAATATACAATTTGCATATGTAATATTATAAATGATTTCTTTTTTATGTAAAACCTTATAAATACATGACACTATGTGTATGTCCTACAAATTTTTTGTATTAATGTTTATGCATTTTGAATTCAACAAGGATAGGCTTGCAAATAGAAAATTTTGAGCGTACACGCTTAAATAGTAAAATTCAAATATTCACACTCAAAAATAAAATATATATATATAATCTAAAAATAATTTTTTATACGTCCTATAAAATATAATATTTATATTATCATTATATATAATATTATTATAATATAATTAATGTTATTAGAATATATTATAATAATATATAAATTATGATAATATATCATATAATTCTATTTTAATTATGATAATAATATTATAATATTATGATATTAAAAGTGACTATTTACATATTTTGAACCTATGGTCCAATCAAATAGTTTTCTAATGCATTTAGAGAAGAGCTTTTACCAAAGCCTCTAATCTGAAGCTTTTCCTCAACATATTGTTTTGGCTTTTGGAGGAGTCAAAATTATTTCAAAATTTACTAAACTTGATGAAATCATCGATCTAAAGAGGAGGAAGAAATTCTTTCATCCCACTTCATTTGAATATTTTAATAAAAAAGAAAACAAAAAAATTAGTAAAAGCAGGATGTAGGTTTTTTTATTTTATTAATAAAAAATAAATTTGAGTTATACAATCTTATTTACATTAGTGAGGTCTGCCTTTTCATAATTCAAATTAGATTTCTCCTGTAATAAAAAGTAGTTAGTGCTTTTGCAAAATATATCTGATTAGTAGAAATAATCATGAAAAATAAAAATTTTACAAGAGTCTTTAATTACTACGATTATTTCTTTCTAAATTAGGAGATACTATTTGTTAGAAAAAAAAATTGCTTTGATCAGCCTATTTCAAGGTTGAAAATATGAAATTTGGCCTAGATTGCTTAATATATTACATCAAGGTGGCAACATGGTGCAGTAAAAATATTACTTGATTTCAAAAATTAAAAAAAAAAAAACTTCAGTTGTATGTATGCCATATGGGCAAGTTAAGGCTTCTAAATTATCAATGGGGCAGAACTCAGTCCTAGACCCAATCTACTCCTCTTGCAATGGTCAACCGTCCACGCCAGACCTTAGAAAATTAGCCTCTTTGACGACGGGTCTTCTCGTTTGGTGGATTTAATACCAACCAAATTAATCTACGTACGTCAGCTTGCTACCATGGAGTCTTTGCACGAGACGGAATTGGCCGTCAAGGCTTGACGTAAAGAAAGGAACGGCGTAGAAAATTGCGATATTCGTAATCCGGAGTTTGAAAGCTGCATCCCTCCCACGCTTCCTATCAGACGAAGACAAGGGTGGTGGGGTCCTCCTATATATATATTGCGCCATTAGAGCACTAGTCACCCATGATTTAAAAATTAAAACCTTCTTTCCAATAATGTTTGAAAGAGAAATACCAAACGGTTGGCTCACAGGTGCTGCATTAAAGATTAAATGAGTCACAATATTGGTCATTTCAACCCTAGTGTCGACTATAGAAACCAGATGGTTGACTGACTTACAAAGCATGCCAGTGGACAGATGGATGGCTTTCTTTCTTAGTTAATTAATCTACGTCAGCTTGCTACCATGGAATCTTTATGCAAGAGGGAATTGACCGTTAAGCCTTGACGTAAAGAAAGGAGCAGCGTAGAAATTTGCAATATTTATATTCGTAATCCGGGTTTGGAAGCTTTATCCCTCCCTAGCTTCCACGTGGTTTCCTATCAAACGAAGCTAAAGTTGGTGGGGTCCTCCTATATTGTGCCATTAGAACAGGGGCGCCTGGTCTAGTTATCCACGATTTAAAACCTTCTTTCCAATATTGTTTGAAAGAGAAATTCTAAGGAAACTTAATTAGGTGCAATTTGGAACAAATAAATTTTACAATTTGTATGAAATTCATTTAGACTTATTTTTTCAAAAATATAGTAAATCATGGGTTAGAAATCTCAACTATTAATTATAAAATTACTTTTTTTATTGCAAATTCTATCAATTTCGATAGAATTTATAAATAAATTTAAATAATTTTTTTTAAAAAAATTATCCCTATCAATAGTCAATATTTTTGTTACTATGATAAATTATCATTATATTAATAATTATTAATATAGTTCTATTAGTAATATATTGCAATATATAATATGATATGATGTTATGATATATTACAGTATTATAGTGCATTATAATTTAAAAATATAATGTAATAATATATTATTGTGGTACTATAATTTATGATAATATTATTAAATTTGTTATTAGGAATTATTTATTATAATTAATAGTAATATATTATATTATAATGATTATAATAAATTTTAAATTATAATCATTATTATATCTAATTATGTGTTAATTAAATGCAATCATCATTTATTAAATTATAACTATTAATTATAATTAAATATAATTATAATAATATAATTAAACATGATTTGAGAATATAAGTAACACAACAACTTTCACATCATTATTTCCAACTAATCATGAAATAGGGAAAACTTAGGAAAGTGACACATTAAAACTAATTTTCATTTGTTTCAAACATAGAATTTATCTTAATTCTTCACTTTTATATGCAGCCTATGTAATCCATTCCATTTGCAAATGGAACCTTTGGTTAAAGCAGGTTGTTACTTCACGACTGTTTTTCTCAAAATGAATTTTCCCAAAAATAAAAATCTTGAATTTACTTTCAAGAAAAGGTCTGGTCTTGCACCATCATTCCTCTATTAAATGGGCTTCATGAGCTATGAGAAATGACTCAAATGAGAATACGCCATGCCTTTGAGTGTCGGTGAGTGATATTAATTAATCCCTTTTTGCGTTATTCTGGGTTTAAGAAAAGCTGTTTGCCTGTGTGTGTGTTTGAAACGGCAGAACCTGCTTGAAATTCCTGGCCTCGTTTAGCTTGGCTAAGAGCATGACTGGGGCATGAAGAAAATAGAAAAGAAAGAAGAGCAATGGAGTGGCCTCTCCTCTTTATTACCATCTTCTTGTTATCATCGTCATCTCATCTGCTCTTTTGTGCTTCAAATGATTTGCTATCTGCCGGTGAATCCATGTCCCTGAACGAGACCTTAGTCTCCGACGGCGGAGCCTTTGCTCTGGGTTTCTTCCCTCTCGGCGATTCAAAGTCTCATTTCTACCTTGGTATATGGTACAACAATATTTCTCGTGGAACAGTTGTATGGGTCGCCAACAGAGATAAACCGATAAATGATTCTTCAGCGACTCTCAAAATCTCAAACGACGGCAATCTCCAAGTCATCGATTCAGAAGGTGCTATCTTTTGGTCATCCAATGTCTCCAGAACCAGTTCATCAAAAAACAGTACTGCTGCTGTCCTTCAAAACACTGGCAATCTTGTTCTTAGGGAAGGCGGTGATACCATTTTATGGCAGAGTTTCGATCATCCTGGTGACACCTGCCTTCCTGGCATGAAGCTCGAATTCAATTATAAGACCCACGAAGGTACTAGGTTCACATCTTGGACCAGTCCGCAGGACCCCTCCCCTGGGAACTTCTCTTTTGGTCTTGACCCTAACACTTTTCTCCAGCGTTTCATATGGCGGGGTTCCGAGCCTTACCAGCGAGGCATGGTGTTGCACGGGACATTTTTTACTAGAGATCAAGTACAGGATTCCATCTTCATAACAAGTCAAGTAACCATGCCTACGGAGTACGAGGTCTACATGACATTTAGTGTCCCCGATGGTTCATCGAATACGAGGTACAAACTAGACCATTCAGGCCAAGATCAACTGCTGGGATGGAATGATATCTCGAAGAATTGGAGCATTGTTAGACAATGGCCTTCTCCTATGTGTGACAAATATGGCTATTGCGGTCCGTTTGGGTATTGTGATGGTACTGAATCAGTGCGAACATGTAAGTGTTTGAGAGGATTTGAGCCTAGGTTTCAAAGTGATTGGAATAGAGGGAATTTTTCAGGAGGTTGTGTGAGAAATACAGCTTTGGAATGTGGTAATAGGGATGGGTTTTTTACTCTGGAGGCCATGAAAGTGCCAGATCGGTTCTTGTTTCTGAGGAATAAGAGTGTTGACGAATGTAAGGCAGAATGCGCTGCCAACTGTTCTTGCACTGCATATGCTTATTCTTATTTGACAGTGGGGACTGGTAATTTTTCCCGATGTTTGGTTTGGATGGAGGATTTAATAGATACTGAGATGATTACCAATGGAGGGGAGGACCTCTACTTGCGTCTGGCAGGCTCAGAATTTGGTATGTTCAGCTCCTGCTCTCTTTCCATTAATTTTTTTGCAAGCAGTACCATATTTTAGCAGTCAAGCATGTAATATAAGTCACTGTAAGAATCCGGCACATTTGATCAATTCTTGACTACAATAGGACGATGATGTTAGTGCATATGCTTCTAACACTGTTTCAATGGACAGCAAACCATCGCCTCTGCATCTGGTTCACTATATTCTTAGAAGATACTGGACATATAACTATTTTTCAGGTGACTACTGCATCTATAACTATGAAGTTAAGGTTCTGAGTTAGCTCAATTTTGTGCGATATATCATAGATGGACTTACCCATAATTTTTTAGAATACCTGACATAATTTTTCACTGAACATATTGAAAAACTAAAGGAAGAAGAAGGAACCACAAGTCAATGAACTCTCGAGAATTAATGTATTGTGGGATGCCATGTCACCACTAAAAAATAGAGAGGTGGTGGAGATTTTCACGTTAACTGAAAAGAGAGGTGGTAGAGTCTCCGGCATAAATAATCAGCGGGAAAACCTTTCTCTGATCTTTGTTCTGTTCGACAGGGGAAAAATTTTGTACTGCAAGGTGTCTGAGAATAAAACTGAATGGGCTTGGTACACGATTGCATATAAATATGGACTGGAATGCACGGTTGACATTCACTACTGAGTTCGGTGATTGCTGCAATATTTGCCGATATTGATTAGATTTAATTCAATAAATATCTATGAGATACTTTCCTGAGGAGCACATCTGCCAACATGTGAAGGAAAAATATGAAAACAGTACCCCCAAAAGAAAAGAGTTTGATAAGCCCCTGGGACTTTGATCCATCCATTTGGCACCTCTCTCCTGATGACACATCACTCTTTCATTCTTCATAATTTGAAAATAAAATTTATGTTTTGGTTGTTGACTTGTATTTTGTTTGAACACCAATTATTATGTTCTTAACTTTTCCACTTGATATGCCATCAGATTTGACCTCCACTAATTATAGTTGTCTCAAAGATTCTGAATAGTCTACACCATATTGTTATACCGAGATGGAGCTGTCATTTTTTATTTGCATGGCACTTTCCTGCCGATATGGCCTGGTACACTCTGCTCCTCAATCCTTAATATAAATCCTTAATGTAAACAAGGCAAACTTGTCCCCAAGTAAAATAAATTTATTTGGTAGAGGCTAAATTAAATTATTATCTAGCCCTTCATGCTGTTTGCAATGACTTGTGCTGCTTTAAATTTTCCAGAATGTTCATGAAAACATGTAACTGACATCCAGTAGCTGCTTAACTTCTGCTTGAATAGAGGGAGGAGCTTGTAATACTTTCTTCCTTTTCTTCTTTTTAATAAACTAGGTGGGTTAAAATCCTCCTTTTCCCTAAAAAACTAGAAGAAAAGACTTATTGAAAGTTTAGATTAAACTTGCTGAAACTTTGCTTAAGCACTCCTTGCTATGATTTTGCTACATTCTTATTATTTACTATCCATCAGTAATGAATTAACTTTAGAATTTCATTCAGTTTACCAAGCTTTTCATCTATGCAACTCAACTGCAGTTGTGCTTTTGATCATATCATTATATAAAGACTTCTAGACCATTATATTCAAGTAATGATTTTCTCTTTTCATTTAATTATACATTTCAGATTTTTAAAAAGAAATATGAAAGAATGGTCTGAGGTAGGACAAAATGGTCTTATTTAACATTTATAAATTTGTTGCCACTTACAGGAAGCAAGAGAAATATAAGGATAATGTTTCTCATAGCAACTATTTCTAGAGCTTTTTTTTTATCATTTTTACCTACTTGGCAGCTGACAAGATTTTCAAATGCATTTCGTTATGCTTCTAAAGTTTTTTCCTTTTTTTTTCCTTCTTTCTCTCCAGCAATAGGCAACAAGAAAAAGACAAGGATAATATTCATTACAGCACCTGTTTCTGGAGCAATTCTTTTGATCATTTTAACTTGCTTGACGTTCAGAGGTAAAATCAAAGGTAATAATACAATGAAACAAATGTTGCTTATTTGTCTTAGTTGAATATATCGCAGTATTTAAGCAGCCTATGTGTCCTACCCAGGTATATGGAAGGCTGGAAAGAATCAAGGGAGGCTGCCTGATGATCTGAGTTTAAGTACAGAATTTCCAAAGGACTTACATGTTTCTAGTAGATTTGGAGAAGAGAAGCATGGTCATTGCTCTGAACTTCCATTAATAAATTTTGAAAGTATATCAATTGCCACCAATAATTTCTCTGATTCACATAAACTTGGACAAGGAGGATTTGGCAAAGTTTACAAGGTAAACGACAGAATTATACTAGAATACCAGATTTTGGACATAAATGAACTTTTGTTGAATGAATTATGTATTTGTTGTTTGATATAACTTATCACCACCTCCCTGCATCAAGTTCAGGGTGGCCCTTCATCTTCAATCATGAATTTTGAAGTTGCCTCTTCTAACACCAAATAGTCTATATATTTATGATAGAATAATGCTTACAAGAAAGGAAAAGGAATACATTCCTCAATATTCACAAGACAGCAGAACTATTTCTCGTTCCCATTTAAGTTAATGAAGTACACTGTGACATGTTGAAATGATACTTATTTTTCAGGGTCAGCTGCCTAATGGGCAAGAGATTGCTGTCAAACGACTTAGCAGAAATTCTGGTCAAGGGTTGGAGGAATTCAAAAATGAAGTTTTATTGATTGCCAAATTACAACATAGGAATTTGGTTAGACTTCTTGGTTGCTGCATTGAAGGAGAAGAAAAATTATTGCTCTATGAGTACATGCCGAATAATAGCTTGGATGCCTTTCTCTTTGGTTTGCTCCTTTTTATGTTCATTCCAATTTTAATATCTTATTAGCAATCCACATGGCACATTTCTTTATATTTTACTAGAATATCTTAACATTGCACAGATTAAAAGCTTGGATGTTCATTAACAAAATTTATTATATATTTTTCTTAATAGATCCGGCAAAGAAACAACTATTAGACTGGAAGAAATGTTTTAACATAATCAAAGGAACTGCTCGAGGGCTTCTATATCTTCACCAAGATTCAAGATTAAGAATAATTCATCGAGATCTTAAAGCTAGCAACATTTTACTAGATCACAATTTGAACCCTAAGATTTCTGACTTTGGCGTGGCAAAGATCTTTGATGGTGATCAAAATCAAGCAAATACTAAACGAGTCGTTGGAACTTAGTGAGTAATCTAGACACTGCTTTTCTTATTTAATATTTCTATATAGATATACCAAACATATTTGTATATACATCATATAGATATAGATATACCCCCACCTCCCCTACCCCTTTGGGCCCAATTGATTTTTCTTTTTTTTCCCCTATTAAGACTAATCAAATTTCATTAACAAACAAATATTTACTTACGATATTAGTTTTTCATTAAATCTGTACATTTATGTGATTCAGTGGGTATATGTCTCCTGAATATGCAATGAGAGGAATCTTTTCTGTGAAATCTGATGTCTATAGCTTTGGGGTATTGATCTTGGAGATTGTGAGCAAATTACGAAACAATAATTTTGATCTCACCATGGACTCTCCAAGTTTGCTAGCTTATGTAAGTAAAAATAATTCTCTCTCTCAATAGTGATTCTATTTTTCATTCTGTTGTGAACAAAATGGTGACTTCGTGTTTAATTGTGCTTAATGATCAAATTCCAAATTGACCTTGTTTTTTAAATGATTCAGGCATGGAAACTGTGGAATGAAGGCAATGCAAAAGATCTTGTAAACCCATCTATAATGGAGTCATGTTCACTCGATGAAGTATTAAGATGCATACATGTAGGACTCTTGTGTGTGCAGAACCATCCAAATGATCGTCCAGCCATGTCATCTGTTGTTTTTATGTTGGAAAATGAGACCACAATACATGTTAGACCTAGACAACCTACTTATACCATGGAGAGAAGCCAATATGAATATGATGCCCAAATGCAAAATCTTCATATATTTTCTGTAAACAATATAACTATTACAATACCAGAGGGACGGTAGAATCTTAAGGATTCTCTAATGTCTAGCTTCACTAATAGCATCCATGTCACCAATGGAATGATTAGCAAATGTTGGTGGAAAATTTCATATTGCTTAGCTTTTTTATTTCTTTTTTGAGTTATTGCTCTCATGAGAATTTCTTGTCACTGTTTCAAATCCTTTATAACCCTAATCGTCTTTCATCTTTTCTTGTTAAAATGTTAAAATTCCATGAGACTAACCCCACTTCATTATACCAAATTGATTGGCTGGTTGCCTAGTCATTCTTTTCAGGATCGAGGCCTCTATATTGAGCAAGCTCAGACTAACATTTTGTGAACGGTTTTCTTTTCCTTTTTTTTTTTTTTGAATAATCTGAATGCTTATATTTTTGCAAAGATAAGGGAAAAAAAGGTATGCCAATAATTTGGGTAAAGACTGAAGAGGTTGCTCCGCAGTTGGTATCTCTAGGCTATTTGTGAAGACATCCAACTGAGGACAGAAGAGTGATGTGGTTATAGTAGGAGAGAGCATTCCAATTGAGAAGTTAATTGGCTTACTATTATTCAGCCTTATGCATCTTATTATAATTATACACAACCAAGAATCGTTGCATTCTCATCATATAGGATCAACTAAAATTAATGAAATAGCTTAAGTTTCTAATAATTTGTTATATAAGATAAGTGGTAGTTCACGTGTTTGCATCAGAATGGCGCATCAATTATTCTACTAATTTTAACTAAGCCAATGTAATGAAGCATCATAAATGCAATATTTTTAAAAATTAAGGGACTAAATTTGAACACCAAAAGAATATTTTAGCCTTCAAATATCTAGCTGCCTAAAGAGTTTCAACCAAGCAGGCGGGCCACATTGGTCTTGCCCAAGTCCGTGCTCTTTGTTTGGTAGTAGAAAAAGTTTGTGACGATTGATGCACGATGCATGCACACATACTAAAGGTAAAAATAATTTTTTTATTTTTGACATGCGTATGCACTGCGCACCAATCTCGGGCGTGATGCAGCTGGCTGCATCGCACCAAGACTTTTCCTTTGTAGTAAGAGTTCTACAGCAAGCCAATCTGGATGCATTCGCTGAACCGCACCAAGACTTTTCCTTTGCAGCAAGAGTTCTGGATTCATTCCCCAGTGTTTGAGCAGCCAGCTAGTTTTCGGACTGCCGGCCGAGGACTTGTTTCGAATGGGTTCTGGCCCAGAGTAGTTTATTAATTTCATGATGTTTTTGGAGGATGAGAAAGAATGAAGGATGAGTAAATGACAAAAGGGGCTGCTTTTGGACCTAGCTTGTAGACGTGCTCAACGCTTGCACAATTAAAATAATAATATTACTTGTTATAGAACCACAAATTGGTCGATTTAGCTTAGGTAACGCCCAGATCTCTAGCTTGACCTGGTCCCTATCTTACTTGGATATGGGAGTTCAGGTTATAGAATCGTTGCTTATTCATAACAATCATAGTGATGATTAGGTTTCATACTAAAATTAATTATACATGATTCTCAATTGCAATAGGCCATTTAAAAAGACAACAAGAGAGTCATAGGATGCGTGATTCTCGTCTTCAAAGTACCCTTAATATACAAAGGGAATCACTTACAGGTACTTTTGCATATAATCATAAAAATCAAAGAAAATTACTTGTAAAATGGATAGTTAAGGATGAATTTACCTTTTAGTTTATGTGAATCTTTTAATTTTAAAGAATATGTTTAATTAGCTCTACAACATGCTTATAGAAGAACTAATAGGCGTACTTTTAGAAAAGTAGTTATGACAAACTTTTAGCAATGAGACAGTTTAATTAAAACGCTCTCTATTTTAAATACAAAAGTTTCTTTAACTTCTGGTAAATACAAAAGTTTCTTTAACTTCTAGTATTTGGTCGGTATCTGTATGTATAATTATTTTATTGCTATTACTACTCATTATATTGATAATGATTAGCAATTAAATAAATGTATTCTTACTTTTCGTGCTTTTGATTTTTTGATGGGCAATAAATTTTAAATGCTATTTATCAATCTGCATGCTCATATAATATTAATGATAAAATTATGTCTATTACTTTTAATAATGCATCTAATAATAATTCTATTGTTGCATTATTGAAGGACTCATTGCATCCTATATTAAATAAAAATTTATTGCATATTAGATGCGCATGTCATATCTTAAATCTTTCTGTTCAAGCTGGCATGGGCATGATTCAAGATGTTATTTCAAAATTTAGAAATGTAGTTTCTTTTATTCATGCATCAAGATCAAGACTTCAAGAATTTAAGCAACTATGTATAGATCATGGTAAATATTTTAAAAAATTTAAACTTGATGTAATTACTCATTGGAACTCAACATATAGTATGATACATGATGCATATCCATATAAAAATTTATTAAGTACATATATTAATGATCATGGATTAGGCTTTACATTGACTGAAACTGATTGAAGTAAAGGTAAAATTTAAAAGATTTTTTGGTTAGTTTTTATAATGCTACTAATGTTCTTTCTGGTATTTATTATCCAACTTCATGTTCATTTTTACAACTAGCATATATAATTAGTCAAAAATTTACTGAACATAGATATGATAATGTTTTAATGTCATTATTGAACAAATGAAATCTAAATGAAATAAATATTAGGATAAGATATGTACTATACATAACTTAGCTGCTATATTTGATCCCAGAGTTAAATTAAGTGGCATACTAACTTGATGAATATTATGAAAATATGACTCAAGATCCTGAACCTACTAAAATTGAGGTAACATAACATGATATTTACTTTATATGTTGAAAAAATTTATGGATCTATAATACCCGCACAAAGCTTTGTTTCTTTTTCTAGTTTTGTTCATCATCTATTTTTTCATTCATTGCACAAAAAAATACACATATGCTTTAAGTTCATCTTTAATTAAGTAGTAAACTAGAATTTTATTTCCTTCTCTCTTTCATTCTCACGATATCTCGGCCAGTGAACCACCATTCGAGGGTGTAGTTTGAACCTCCTTCACCGTGGAGCATTACTGGAACTGAAGTTTACGTTGTCGGTGAGGTAGAGAGGCTGAGAAAATGTCGCGTTATTTTCCTCTGTTTTGTTTTCTATTCCTCTGCTCAATGACCATTCCTTTGATTCCGGTTGATAGGGTGCAAGATATTCTAATTAAAGAGTAAGGAAGAATCATCAGAGCGAGGCAAGCTTCTGGGGAAGTTCAGATCGTCGCTGGACTCGCCGGCAAGGTCGAGGTATTTTTTCCTTCCTCTGTTTTTCTGTGTCAACAGAGAAATTAATGTAGTCTTGGGGTTTGAAGGAGAGGGAGGGGGGCTGTTGTCGTCAATAACTATCGCCGGAGGAGCGGGAGCGTCGCTTCTGCCGCCGCCGCCACGATGGCCGGAGGCGAGGTGGCACGTGTGAGAGAAAGGAGAGAGACGGGAGAGAGAACAGGGAGAGGGAGAGAGAACAGAGAAAGAGAGGCGTTGGGCTTGGGGATCTCGTCGGAGGAGGTCGTCGTCGTTTCGCCGTGGTCGGCGACGAGCATGGGAGGCACGAGCGTGGGTGGTGCCGTAATGCGGGAGGGGTTCGTTCATGCGAGTGGGGAGAAGAGGGAGGGCTCTCGCGTTGAGGTGAATGGGAAGGGAGAAATCACGTGAGAAGAATCAGCCTTCTTTTTGGGCTGTGCTGGGCATGGTTGCTGGACTTGAACAAGTGGGCCATTGGTTCAAGTTATGAGCTGATTTTTAAATTAAAAATAGAAAGAAAATCTTAGGATTTAATTATAAAATTCTTGAGGTTTGGCTAATCTCAGTTAGTGGGTTCAAATCTGAGTTTAAAGATGCATAATCTGAGCTCTATTTCATCAAATATCATATCATGTTTATGTTAGGTTGAAATAAAATAGGTTCATGAGCTTAAGTATTAAGAATGTATTTATTTAAAATTATATAATTAAATCTGATTTTGAGAACTGATGAGCAGTGAGTCGCAAAATGTATTTATTTAAAGACTCGCCGAGTCAATGATGTCGTAATGATGTAAATAATTAAAATTTCCTTCCTCTGTGTTTTCTATTTGAAACAAATAAATTTCACATTCTCAAAGCTACCCATGTGTTTGTTCACGGAACCAAACGGTTGGCTGACAAGTGCTGCATTAAGGATTAAATGAGTCCCATTGGTCATTTCAACCCAGTGTCGACCATAGAAACCAGATGGTTGACTGACTTAGAAAGCATGCTAGTGGACAGATGACTTTCTTTCTCAGTTAATTAATCTAAGTCAGCTTGCTACCATGGAATCTTTTACACACGGAGAATTGACCGTTAAGCCTTGGCGTAAAGAAAGGAGCGGCGTAGAAATTGAAATATTCGTAATCCGGGGTTTGGAAGCTGCATCCCTCCCTAGCTTCCGCGTGGTTTCCTACCAAACGAAGCCAAAGTTGGTGGGGTCCTCCTATATTGTGCCATTAGAACAGGGGCGCCTGGTCTAGTTATCCACGATTTAAAACCATCTTTCTAATAATGTTTGAAAAGAAATTCTAAGGAAACTTACGTGCTTTTTGGAACAAATAAATTTTACAATTTGTATGAAATTCATTTAGACTTATTTTTTTAAAAAAATATAGTAAATCATGGGTTAGAAATCTCAACTATTAATTATAAAATTACTTTCTTTTATTGCAAATTCTATCAATTTCGATAGAATTATAAATAATTTTTTTAAAAAAAAACTATCACTATCAATAGTCAATATTTTTGTCCAAAAATAACATTAGTTACAGTATTGTTACTATGATAAATTATCATTATATTAATAATTATAATATAGTTCTATTAGTAATATATTGCAATATATAATATGATATTATGATATATTACAGTATTATAGTGCATTATAATTTTAAAAATATAATGTAATAATATTATTATGGTACTATAATTTATGATAATATATTATTAAATTTCTGTTATTAGAAATTATTTATATTATAATTAATAGTAATATATTATAATAATATAATAAATTTTAAATTATAATCATATTATATCTAATTATGTGTTAATTAAATGCAATCATCATTTATTAAGTTATAACTATTAATTATAGTTAAATATAATTATAATAATATAATTAAACATGATTTGAGAATATAAGTAACACAACAATTTTCACATCATTATTTCCAACTAATCATGAAATAGGGAAAACTTAGGAAAGTGACACATTAAAACTAATTTTCATTTGTTTCAAACATAGAATTTATCTTAATTCTTCACTTTTATATGCAGCCTATGTAATCCATTCCATTTGCAAATGGAACCTTTGGTTAAAGCAGGTTGTTACTTCACGACTGTTTTTCTCAAAATGAATTTTCCCAAAAATAAAAATCTTGACTTTTCTTTCAAGAAAAGGTCTGGTCTTGCACCATCGTTCCTCTATGAGAAATGAGAATACGCCTTGCCTTTTAGTGTCGGTGAGTGATATTAATTAATCCTTTTTTGCGTTATTCTGGGTTTAAGAAAAGCTGTTTGCCTGTGTGTGTGTTTGAAACGGCAGAACCTGCTTGAAATTGCTGGCCTCGTTTAGCTTGGCTAAGAGCATGACTGGGGCATGAAGAAAATAGAAAAGAAAGAAGAGCAATGGAGTGGCCTCTCCTCTTTATTGCCATCTTCTTGTTATCATCGTCATCTCATCTGCTCTTTTGTGCTTCAAATGATTTGCTATCTGCCGGTGAATCCATGTCCCTGAACGAGACCTTAGTCTCCGACGGCGGAGCCTTTGCTCTGGGTTTCTTCCCTCTCGGCGATTCAAAGTCTCATTTCTACCTTGGTATATGGTACAACAATATTGCTCGTGGAACAGTTGTATGGGTCGCCAACAGAGATAAACCGATAAATGATTCTTCAGCGACTCTCAAAATCTCAAACGACGGCAATCTCCATGTCATCGATTCAGAAGGTGCTATCTTTTGGTCATCCAATGTCTCCAGAATCAGTTCATCAAAAAACAGTACTGCTGCTGTCCTTCAAAACACTGGCAATCTTGTTCTTAGGGAAGGCGGTGATACCATTTTATGGCAGAGTTTCGATCATCCTGGTGACACCTGCCTTCCTGGCATGAAGGTCGAATTCAATTATAAGACCCACGAAGGTAATAGGATCACATCTTGGACCAGTCCGCAGGACCCCTCCCCTGGGAACTTCTCTTTTGGTTTTGACCCTAACACTTTTCTCCAGAGTTTCATGTGGCGGGGTTCCGAGCCTTACCAGCGAGGCATGGTGTGGCACGGGACATATTTTACTGGAACTCATGTGCCGAATTCCAGCTTCATAACAGTTCAAGTAACCATGCCTACGGAGGACGAGGTCTACGCGATATTTAGTCTCTCCGATGGTACATCGAATTTGAGGTACAAACTAGACCATTCAGGCCAATTTCACCCGCTGTTATGGAATAATATCTCGAAGAGTTGGAGCATTGTTACACAATGGCCTTCTCCTATGTGTGACAAATATGGCTATTGCGGTCCATTTGGGTATTGTGATGGTACCGAATCAGTGCCAACGTGTAAGTGTTTGGAAGGTTTTGAGCCTAGGTTTCAAAGTGATTGGAATAGAGGGAATTTTTCAGGAGGTTGTGTGAGAAACACAGCTTTGGAATGTGGTAAGAGGGATGGGTTTTTGACTCTGGAGGACATGAAACGCCAGATCGATTCTCATTTCTGAGGAATAAAAGCGTTGACGAATGTAAAGCAGAATGCGCTGCCAACTGTTCTTGCACTGCATATGCTTATTCTTATTTGCCAGTGGGGACTGCTAATGTTTCCCGGTGTTTGGTTTGGATGGAGGATTTAATAGATGCTGGGAAGGTTGATTTGGAAGGGGAGAACCTCTACTTGCGTTTGGCAGGCCCGGACTTGGGTATGTTCAGCTCCTGCTCTCTTTCCATTTCTTATTACTTTTCCTCCATTAATTTTGTTGCAAGCAGTACCGTATTTTAGCAGTCAAGCATGTAAGAAAGCCATAAAAGTCACTGTAAGAATCCGATACACTTGATCAATTCTTGACTACAATAAGACGATGAAGCAAGTGCATATGCTTTTAACACTGTTTCAACAGACAGCTAATCATCGCCTCTGCATCTGGTTCACTATATTCCTAGAAGATACTGGATATATAACTATTTTTCAGGTGACTACTGCATCTATAACTATGAAGTTAAGGTTCTGAGTTCGCTCAATTTTGTGCGATATATAATCAATGGACTTTCCCATAAATTTTCATAATTTTTTTAGAATATCTGACATAATTCTTCACTGAACATATTGAAAACTAAGGAAGAAGAAGGAACCACAAGTCAATGAACTCTCGAGAATTAATGTATTGTGGGATGTCGTGTCACCACTAAAAAGCTTTAGTTTGTGGTTTTCAAGTTTAACTGAAAAGATAGGTGGTAGAGTCTTTGAAATAAATATTCAGCGGGAAACTTTTCTCTGATCTTTGTTCTGTTTGACAGGGGAAAAGTTTTCTACTGCAAGGTGTCTGAGAATAAACTTGAATGGGCTTGGTGCATGATTGCATATAAATATCGACTCGAATGCATGGTTGACATTCACTGCTGAGTTCCATGATTGCTGCAATGTCTGCCGATATTGATTAGGTTTAATTCAATAAATATCTGTGAGATCCTTTCCTGAGGACCACATCTGCCAACATGCACACAAATGAAGGAAAAATATGAAAACAGTACCCCCAAAAGAAAAGAGTTTGATAAGCCCATGGGACTTTGATCCATCAATTTGGTACCTTTCTCCTGAGGACATATCACTATTTCATTCTTCATACTTTGAAAATAAAAAGTATGTTTTGGTTGTTGACTTGCATTTTGTTTGAACACCAATTATTAAGCTCTTACCTTTGCCACTTGACATGCCATCAGATTTGACCTCCACTGATTATATATATCTGAAAGATTCTAAATATACTATATTGTTGTACAGAGATGGAGCTGTCTTTTATTATTTGCATGGCACTTTCCTGCTGGTGTGGCCTGATACACTCTGTTCCTCCTTCCTTAATACAAATCCTTAATGTAAACAAGGAAAACTTGTCCCCAAGTAAAATAAATATATTTGATAGAGGTTAAATTAAATTATTTGCTAGCCCCCTCAAGCAGTTGGCAATGACTTGTACTGCTTTTCAATTTTCCAGAATGTTGATGAAAATATGTAACTGACATCCAGTAGCTGCTTAACTTCTGCTTGAATAAGAACTTGTGATACTTCTTCTTCTTCTTCTTCTTCTTCTTCTTAATAAACTAGGTAGGTTAACACCCTCCTTTTTTCCTTAAAAAATTGAGGAAAAGACTTACTGAAAGTTTAGATTGAACTTGCTGAAACTTTGCTTAAGCACTCCTTGCTATGATTTTGCTACTTTCTTATTATTTATGATGCATCGGAATGAATTAACTTTAGAATTTTGTTCAGTTTACCAAGCTTTTCATCTATGCAACTCAACTGTAGTTGTGATCTTGATCATATCATTATATAAAGACAGATCTAGACCATTATATTCAAGTAATGATTTTCTCTTTTCACTTAATTGTACATTTCAGATTTTTAGAAGGAACTTTGAAAGAATGGTCTGAGGTAGGACAAAATGGCTTTATTTAACATTTATAAATTTGTTGCCACTTACAGGAAGCAAGAGAAATGTGAGGATAATGGTTCTCATAACACCTATTTCTAGAGCTTTTTTTTTTTATCATTTTTACCTACTTGACAGCTGACAAGATTTTCAAATGCATTTCGTTATGCTTCTAAAGTTTTTTCCTTTTCTTTTTTCCTTCTTTTTCTCCAGCAATAGGCAATAAGAAAAAGACAAGGATAATATTCATTATAGCACCTGTTTTTGGAGCAATTCTTTTGATCATTTTAACTTGCTTGGCATTCAGAGGTAAAATCAAAGGTAATACTATAAAACAAATGTTGCCTATTTGTCTTAGTTGAACATATTGCAATATTTAAGCAGTCTATGTGTCCTACCCAGGTATATGGAAGGCTGGAAAGAATCAAGGGAGGCTGCCTGATGATCTGAGTTTAAGTACAGAATTTCAAAAGGACTTATATGTTTTTAGTAGATTTGGAGAAGAGAAGCATGGTCATGGCTCTGAACTTCGGTTAATAAATTTTGAAAGTATATCTATTGCCACCAATAATTTCTCTGATTCACATAAACTTGGACAAGGAGGATTTGGCAAAGTTTACAAGGTAAACGACAGAATTATACTAGACTACCAGATTTTGGACATGAATGTACTTTTGTTGAATGAATTATATATTTGTTGTTTGATATAGCTTATCACCACCTCCCTGCATCAAGTTGAGGGTGGCCCTTCATCTTTAATCATGAATTTTGAAGTTGCCTCTTCTATCACCAAGTAATCTATATATTTATGATAGAATAATGCCTACAAGAAAGGAAAAGGAAGACATTCCTCAATATTCATAAGACAGGAGAACTCATTTCCCGTTCCCATTTAAATTAATGAAGCACACCTTGACATGTTAAAATGATACTTATTTTTCAGGGTCAGCTGCCTAATGGGCAAGAGATTGCTGTCAAACGACTTAGCAGAAATTCTGGTCAAGGGTTGGAGGAATTCAAAAATGAAGTTTTATTGATTGCCAAATTACAACATAGGAATTTGGTTAGACTTCTTGGTTGCTGCATTGAAGGAGAAGAGAAGTTATTGATCTATGAGTACATGCCGAATAATAGCTTGGATGCCTTTCTCTTTGGTTTGCTCCTCTTATGTTCACTACAATTTTAATATCTTGTTAGCAATCTACATGGCACATTTTTTATATTTTACTAGAATATCTTAACATTACATAGACTAAAAGCTTGGATGTTCATTAACAAAATTTATAATATTTTTTTAATAGATCCCGCAAAGAAACAACTATTAGATTGGGGGAAATGTTTTAACATAATCAAAGGAACTGCTCGAGGGCTTCTATATCTTCACCAAGATTCAAGATTAAGAATAATTCATCGAGATCTTAAAGCTAGCAACATTTTGCTAGATCATAATTTGAACCCTAAGATTTCTGACTTTGGCATGGCAAAGATCTTTGGTGGTGATCAGAATCAAGCAATTACTAATCGAGTTGTTGGAACTTAGTGAGTATTCTAGACACTGCTTTGCATATTTAATACTTCTATATAGTTATACTAAATAGATTTGTCGTATGCATGATATAGATATAGATTACCCCCCCCCCCAATTGGTTTCTTTTTTCCCCTCCATTAAGACTCATCAAATTTCATCAATAGACAAATATTTACATACGATATTAGTTTTTCATTAAATCTATATGTTTATGTGATTCAGTGGTTATATGTCTCCTGAATATGCAATGAGAGGGATCTTTTCTATGAAATCTGATGTCTATAGCTTTGGAGTATTGATCTTGGAGATTGTGAGCAAATCACGAAACAATAGTTTTAATGTCACCATGGACTCTCCAAGTTTGCTAGCTTACGTAAGTAAAAATAGTTCTCTCTTTCCATGGTGATTCTATGTTTCATTGTGTTGCGAACAAAATGGTGACTTTATGTTTAATTATTCTTAATGATTAAATTCCAAATTGACCTTGTTTTTTAAATAATTTAGGCATGGAAACTATGGAATGAAGGCAATGCAAAGGATCTTGCAGACCCATCTATAATGGAGTCATGTTCACTCGACGAAGTATTAAGATGCATACATGTAGGGCTCCTATGTGTGCAGGACCATCCAAATGATCGACCAACCATGTCATATGTTGTTTTCGTATTGGAAAATGAGACCGCAATACATGTTACACCTAGACAGCCTACTTTTACTATGGAGAGAAGCCAAGATGAATATGATGCCCAAATGCAAAATCTTCATATATTCTCTATAAACAATATAACTATTACAATGCCAGAAGGACGATAGAATCTTAAGGATTCTCTAATATCTAGCTTCAATACTAGCATACATGTCATTAGTGTACAATGGAATTATTAGCAAATGTTGGTAGAAAATTTCATATTGCTTAGCCTTCTTATTTCTTTTTTGAGTTATTGCTCTCGTGAGAATTTAAAAATGTCACTGTTTCAAATATTTTATAACACTACTCATCTTTTAGCTTTTCTTGTTAAAATGTTGAAATTCCATGAGACTAACCCCACTACATTCTACCAAATTGATTGGCTGGTTGCCCACTTTGGTCTTTCTTTTCAGGATCGAGGCCTCTATACCGAGTTAGCTCATAGTGATATTTTGTGGATGGTTTCCTTTTCTTTTTTTTTTTGAATAATCTGAATGCTTATATTTTTGCAAAGATAAGAAAAAAAAGGTATACCAATAATTTTGGGTACAGGCTGAAGAGGTTGCTCTGCAGTGGGTATCTCTAGACTATTTGTGAAGACATCCAACTGAGGACAGAAGAAGTGATGTGGTTATAGTAGGAGAGAGCATTCTAGTTAAGAAGTTAATTAGCTTACTATTATTCAACCTTGTGCATCTTATTATAATTGTACGCAACCAAGAATTGGTATTTATTCACAACAATCATAGTGATGATGAGGTTCCATACTGGAACAAGATAGTAAGAGCTGATAGCAATGCAGTGATGCCTAAAATTTTTAATCTCTTACATTATGCCTTTTGGTATGGATGCTAATCTCGATTTTTTGACTAGTTCCTTTGGATGGAAAGGATGTTATATTGTTACTGGTTAATACTCTCTGTATTATGTTTGGTTGTTCAATAAACTTCAAAAGTTGTGAGGATGACGTTCAAGTTGTAAGCCATGTTATTTTCACGTGCTCTTCTTAGCGATGAAAGAAAAATTTCAATGCTCAATTACAGAAATTTTCTAGCGTCAGGAAGAAAATGACCCCAACATTACTTAATTACTAGGAAGAGCACTGAAAATGGGCCTAGATGGGCCGCGGCCTATTAGGCTAGCCTGGCTTGGAGTTGGGCTTTTTGGGCTTGGTCCTAGAGGTTCACGTTAGCTTTAGTTGCTTTCTAGACCTAAACCAATTGATATTCTCTTCAACTCAATCTAGGTTAGAAGCTCAACATAGAGTAGCCAGAGAATATTGCCCAAACCCTAACCCTCACCACCCACCCTAATCCCATTAAATTTGAATGACTTCCGTTCCATGCCACATGTTTCTCTCGTCACGCTGCCTTCTTGTTGCATCACCACCACATTCTCCTCCCTTTCGCCACTCCGTCCTCATCCTCCAAACCCCTAAATCGCCACTTAAAATTTTAATTATATTAATTTTAGTGAAGCTTTCTATTTTAATGGTATATATGCATTGGATTGAAGCATTACAATATCGGAATTAGATTAACTCAAGAGTCTAAAAAATATTTAGAGGCCAAACTTGGGAACAAAGAAAGCCCAGCTTACTTCCAACCTTCCTAAAAAATCAATGATTGCACAAAATTAAGGTCTTTAACTATTGATGTTATGTAATTCAATAAGATTTTAAGTAAAATAATAAGACAATGAAAAATAAGCTAAAGAAAGATTAATGTTTACCTTCTATATGTTCATATTCCTTTAACATGTTCATGCCATGGTTCTATGAATACTTTTTTCTAATGTAAAAGTCATGAAATAGTGTGTTATTATGTACTAAAATAGAAAGCAACAATACTTATTCTTCCGAGCAATATGGTGTGAATGCAACCATCAGCCTTCGAAACCTTGGCCTCTCCCAAATCAAGAGCAAGGCAACAAACTAGTGAGAGGTGAGTAACAAAATTATTTTCTACAAATTAGTCCTTGAGATCTTGCAACTTGTTACTTATACATTCCTTGGATCAAGTTAACAAGATAAGAACAAAATATTCCATCTTAATTCTTCTAATGGTTAATTTTATATCTTTTAAATATGTCTTATATGTGTCTTAAATTTAGCCAAACTATTAATCTATACTTCTCCACCACAGATCCCTTGGCACCGAAGTCTCAAGCGAGATAACTGCAATACGGGTGAGAGGAAGCTAGGTAACGAGCTTCAAGTACCATCATGATAAGGGTATTTTTCACTTTCTACAACCCAGCTAATCCTAACAAGGTTTCATTTAGTGAAAACAAATAGGACTGATTGGTATACAGGAAAAGCTTTACCAAGATTTCTCTATAGATATTGATACAACAATACTTGTAATGGTTCAGGTTCATTTTATGGGTTGCGTAAGTTTATAGAATTATACTTCTTTTGACTTAGATAATATAATCTAACATTGATGATTCGAACAGTTAAATATGATCAACTATCTCTAAACTACTTAAACACTAATTTAAATAGTTTAAATAATATAAAAAATACATATTTTTTTTATGAATAAAACTTTTTAAATCACATGATTTTTTATATGTAAATAATTTAAAAATAAAATATTATATTTAATAATTTGGACTATTAATGTGGGATTTGAATTATTGAATTCAAGAAAATGTATAATTCTATATGAGCAATATTTATTAGGTGTAACTTAATCCAAACCCTACTTGTACTAAGGGTATTGAAAAAATTGATTTAAATGTGTCATACAAAGAAGCTTGACAGAAGGTTCTCTGGAGTCTGGATGGAAGGTTAAGTTGTTATCCGTTGGCAATCGATTAACTTGTCTAGTGTTGTCCTTTGTCAAGTATTTAATGTCAATGGATCATACACAAAATTAATAAGATCTATCAATCTTTAAACTGCCAATGCCTACTTCACATTGAAGATGTATTGTCAGGATCATGTACCATGGTAGAAGAAAACGCTCAACTTCCTCAAGCCCCCATCTAGGAAGATGATATTGGTGCTCCCTCTCCTCTCGGATTCTTATTCTGAGAACCGGTCCTAGTTGAACTGAACCAACCCAGCTGGTCTAGACCCAATTTGAATAAAAAAAAAAAACTTGATGAACGAAAAAAAAAAAATCAATGAAACACATCTGATGAGATAGAGGCTCAAAGCTTCTCCAAATTGAAATAATAGAAAAGATGAGGCTTATCCAAGCATCATCCTCACCTGTAAACCCTTTCTTCTAGCATCCAACGAGGAAAACTCGGATTGTAGGAAAGAGGATGAGAGAAAGATGAAAGAGTGAGGGAAGAGACGTTGTCTTCTACGTCTGCTCCATCGGTAATTCAACAACCAAGTCCAAGGCAGTGAGCTCCCAATCCACTTATATTTGATTTGATCATAATAGGTGGGTTATGTACTCGTTGATCATATTTAACTCTTGCAATTAGCGATATCATGATAAGTTAACTTGTTCATGGCTAGAATCATTATGGAAATTATTAAAGATTTAAATCTTATATTCCAATTAATTACTTGAAAATCCTCGATTAGTTGATTATATTGAATATCATATATTAAAAATTTATATGTTTAGGATTTATTATAATGGCTTTCTTAAAAATAAATATATATGAAATGTTATCATGCTTAAAATTTAATTTTAAATATATGTTTATCCAAGACATATATTAGAATTTTATAAGCTAAATTATTAGTTTCATAAATTTTTATTTATGTATAATTACTGAAAATTGGTTCAAGTAAGCACATATATTTGTCATATTACTTGTGTGCCTATTAAGGTTTCTGATGAATTATGAATTCTTATTACAATTTGCTTTTAAGTTTATTTGTTAGTAAAATTTATGTACTAAATTAAGTTTTATGAAATCTAAGTAAATTACAATTCATTTACGTATGAAACAAGATATGATATATTGAAGCATAAATATGGTGATCCATTCTGATCCTATTAGAGAGTTTATATATGGCCATGGTTATAACTGTAAGGTTATTATCACAATTTGAAATAAAATATTTAAATTTATAATTTTTAAAACTAATTTTGGTACCTCATATAATATGCATTAATTATTATTGAAATTCCTATGATCATCTTATTTAAAGTATTTTATCATGCATGTTCTTTGAACTATATTAATATACTTACTTGATCCCTCTTAAGCATGATTAAGGATTACATACTGAGCTTTAGCTTATTAAAATTTTGTTACTATTTTTTTCAGAAAAGAGCCTTAAGATGGTGTCGAGTAGAAGGTAGCCAAGTTTTCTTTACTTGAATTAGTTATAAAGTAGATTTCATTTATTATAACATATTTAGCATTTTCCACAATAGTTCTCTATGTGATATTGTAGTCATGAATATTATCCACTTACTAACATCGTGTTTAAGCTTGTTGGTGGTTCGATGAAAATTTTGTTTACTTTAATAATTAATTATATATAATTGCTTTGAATAAGATGCTTTGCATGTTGGGGATTTATTTTTTAACTGTGCAGTGGATTGTCATATCTTCAATTTACCTTGGGTCTGAAACGTGACACTTACTATCCTTTAGTCTTGGAAATAGTAAATTGATTTGCTTCAATATCATGGTCATCTTGGCAATCTACCCCTGAAAGGTATTTTCTTTCTCTTACTGGTTTTGGTGTTGTTGAGAATTCCATTTTGTTGCTAACTAGTGGACCAAAAGATCTATCAATGAAAAATAGAGTTTAGGACTTTGACCCAGGAGCAGGAAATCGATGGTGTCAATCCAGACATCTTGGTGGCATTTTTCCCAAACAATCACTCTTATATAAACTTGTTTACAAACTTGAACCATCCTAGAAATTTTCTTCAAAGTCCTGTTATAATTTCATTGATCATGGTGGTATTAACTTCTTATACTGTATTGTTTGCAAATCACCAGCCCTGAAGAAGATAAGGATTTTCACATATTTCTCAATTGAAAGTTTAACCACATTAAGGACGTAATGACCAAGAAAGGGTTGATGATCTCAAAGTGGATGCGCCTTGCGTGGTTTCTCTACTGATAATATATACAAGCCTTTTGGAGAGTGTGTGCTCGGTCTTTGACAACGGACTTTGGTCTTCGAAGTAGTGCTTGTAGTTTATCCTCCATAGCGAGAGAGACCACAAGCAAGCTTTACCACTCGATTCTTGGCATCTAAATTCTTGTTTCATTCTCATTTTATTAATAAATATTTAATAAATTCTTGCTTGGAAACCCTCATCCTTTGTTTTTACTTAAGCTTATCTTCCTTTGAGACATACTTAGAAATAAAGACATTCACGCTCCAAGTCTCATCTAAAGCATTTTGATTTGGCCAAACTCAACAAAGAAGGAATTGAGAATATGATGAATCACAGACTTATCAAGAAGGGTGATGTCATAGGCTTTTAGCTTAGTATAAATATATATTATTATCATGATAAAGTCCCTAACGCTGACAACATTATCATATTTTATACCCTTTAGTTTGCTCATTATGTTTCCTACTAGCTAGGTATATGGAATATCTAGTATCTTTATTCTATAATAATCAGGAAAACTTTGGCATTGTTGATTTTACAAAATTGACTCATAAGATATTCAAAAACAGAACTTTTCCTTGGCATGTAAGCTTAAACAATTTGACATCTTCTATTTAAAGTAAAATTCTTTATATTCAACAATGCTCTCGTTAGTAGGGTAAAAAGGCTCATGTTCATACAGAATTAGCTAGGTCAATATCACTAATTTTCAAGGCAAATTCTATATTGTCTTTTTATCTCTTATAGTTAGAGCTAGTTAATTAGGATCTCAATAGTAATATGATTATTATTTACATTAAAGAAAACTATTAAATATAAAGAATATAGTATATTAAAAATGCAAGCAATAAATAACAAAATAGTTTCTATGCAAAATGACTATATAAACATACATATATACACACATGGAGTTTGTAACTAGAATTAGACTTGGATTTGGATTTAGAATCTTAATCTAATGAGGATGTCAAGATTTAAATGAGGGAAATATGTGAGAATTCATATTGATATATATTCAATTCTATTAGTCATGCACTAAGTAGATCTTTAATATTTATATTTAGCAAACAATCCTAAATTAAACTATTTTAGTTAGCCTTTTTTAGTTGAGGACCTTGGTTGTTAAATCTATCCTCTTCATTGTCTTACAAGAGAGGCCTTGCATCACCTGTTAAGTAAGAGCCACCGTCTTTCTAACTAATAACCCATTCTCCAACCAAACAACATGAGCTTGAATATATTCAACCCAACCCCTCTATAACTCAGTGTATAGGCAAATGGTGTTGTGGTGCAAATTCAATTAATAGTTAAAAATAACACAATTCGTTGCTTTCTCTTTCTTGCATCCTATCCCATGCCATTTCTTCACAATAAAATTGAGGTCTTGTTTGACATTGCCATAGGTAGCAAAACATTTGACTATAGAGCTTTCACAGTGAAGCTTCTAATAAAAAGCCATTGTTATTTAGTAATTATATTTTTGAAGTGTTGTAGAATCTTAGCATCTATCTAGCATCAAATTAAGAAAGTATTTTTAGCAACAAAAAAAATGATAAAAGAGGATATTGCAATATACTTTCAATTGCCTAATTTTTATACCAAAAATAATTACTATATATTAATGTTAAGTTAGATTATTTTAAAATTTTAATATGAATAATATTAAAAAGTATTTTTTGCATATGTATCCTTGCAGATATTTGAAATTGCATCTATACTTCATAAATGTCCAATTTGCATATGTAATATTATAAATAATTTTTTTTTAATGTATAACCTTATAAATACATGAAACTGTGTATGTCCTATAAATTTTTGTATTAGTTTATGCATTTTGGCAGTGTTTGGATGTTTTATTTCTGATTGAAATAAGGCCTTATTCCATATTTTCTTCTAAACAAGCAAGAAAAAGTTAGTGAGCCTTTCAGGAATTTTTATTCTTCTCAAACGATGGTATTCTCGTTTGCTATTCCATGCTACCCAGAATAGCTGTATTTTCACTTACGGTATTCTAAGGGCATCCGTGGAAGAAAAAATGGAAATAAAATGTAAGCGATTCGGTCTTCATCCATTCCCCTAGCGGCGATATCAGGGCGACCGATCTCGGCTTTCATAGGCTATCCAGTATCGTCCTGGAGGTGTAGACTTTCGATCCACCTCAGGCGTGAAGTGCACAGTACCATAGGTACGTCTTCGTTCCCGATCCCTCTTCCATCTCCGAAGGTTTCTGGCTCCCGCTACCTGCCAAGAACTGGAATCGAGAGATTTTTCTTCCTTTCGAGTCGAAGCGACGGTGCCGTCGGTTTCTTGTTCGATTCCGGTAGCGGGGCTCTCGGACAATCGCTGGATGGGACTTGGTGGGCTCACGCTGCTGTGAGTTTGGGTCTTTGAGTAGCGAGAGAGGAAGTATTTATTCCCGGGGAACTTCTGGGCCCCAGCATGTCGGATTCGGCGTCAGCCATGGTCGCGACCATCGAAACGCGATTCAGCAATCTGGAGCTCATCGGGAAGGGATCGTTCGGCGAGTCTTCAAAGGGTAATCTCTCAGTTTCGGATTCGCGGTAGATTATCTTTCATTGTACTGTTTCCCCGACTTTGGACTATCTGGAAATATATGGATCGCGACCTTATCATCTGATTAGGCCGGAGAAAGATAAAGGAAATTACAGGGCACGTAGGAGAAAAGGATAAATGTAACTAAATTATCCATCTTTAACTTTTTTATGAAAAGATATTATTTATTAAGTTCTTAAATGTGAAATTAAATGTTAAAACATGTCCAAAACAAGTTAGTTTCATTTCAATACCCAAATCCTAACAGTTTCATAAGCTTGCTTCTGGCATCATTATGGTGGTAATTATTGGAGGAGTCCAACTCTCCGCTGATCTTTAAAAGCTATAACCGAAGGATTCAGTAGATATCTTTGTCTTTGAGTGGCCAACTCACTGATACATATTTGACATGGATTTTTCAAGCTGGACAACTGTCCAGCTAACTCAGTTCCCTAGTCCATTTAGGGTCATGCAATGGACTGTTGAATGCTTTTATGCATATAATGCATGATTGAAATGTAAATGGAACAGACTTGGTGTTCCTTTGATGCATTTTCTTTGCAGGTATGGAGCTGGTTTAGAATCCTTTTATATATTTATTTATTATTTTGGTGGGGGGAGAGGGTCATTTGTGTGCAGGATTATAGACTGACCTCCTTTAAAAGGAGACGATTTGTCTGTTCCAGTTAGATAAGCAAATTTTTAGATAGAAAAAAATAAGATCTATATTCATAAAAAAATGAAGAAGCTCTGAGCAAGGTCCAGAGATGTTTTTCTGCTGCTGATGTTGAGCGCCATAAGAAGTGGTTTGCAGAGTTTGGATCAGCTTGATACTCATGAGTTTCTGGAGCACGTTGATTTGCAATTATCAAAATCCATGGGCCTTTTCTGTACGACTATATTTTCTCTATCATTTTCTGGGCTCTGTATCATTGGAACTATGCTTCGTACTAGTGTAAATTATTGACGCTTGAATCTCTTATATCAAAGTGACTGAAGGTGCCTAGTGAAACTATTCGAAATTATTGGCTGAGTGAATTTTTCTTTTTCAGTCATATATCACATGAGACACAAGCCTTTCATTGTACATGCATGTATAAGCACATACATATTCCATGCTTTGTTTCAGGAATGGACTTTATGCATTTGTACTTGTACTTTATGGGAAACATTTGGTACGCCAGTCCAAATTAGAAGGCAGTAGATCCCAGAGTCTAAATGTTTAGTATTCATTACCTCTGTTCCTGATCTTCTTTTGTGGTTCAGAGGTAGCTTTCTCACGATACATGAAGACTGATAGGAAACAATAGTAAATCTCTCCATTTATTTATTTCATCAATAATGGTGAAAGAATCGAAAGAAATGGTGCAAGACTTTTCCATGTCAAATTTTGAACAACAGTTCACAGTGCTTGACAACAGGAGCTCCTCCGGTTGAGATGGTGGTATCTTATCGCCCATTCTGTGAGGTGGTTGTAAACAGGTTCTTAAAATATTAGTGTCACCAATTACTGGCGTTGACGGATGGTTTATCTAGATGCTGCTGCGTGTAAGAATGTGGACCGTGGGAGAGCAACTTGCAACAGCTCGACTGATGGAAGCCTGCATTTTTCCTTGACTGCATTTTTTCCGGAATTCTTTTGGATGATTTTTAATAACTTTGACGTGTGATGCATGTATCATGCAATGTGCCAAAAAAAAAAAAAGTCATTAACAAGTTCCATATAAATGCGCGTTACATAAGCTCTCCAAATTAATACCCCAATGTTCTTTCGTGGACCATATCACCAGAATCCAAACGCAACTAATCTTGTCTAAAGCTATGCCCGGTTGAAACTAAGATAGTGTTTGATAATAGGAGAATAAGGGGAATATTCCCTTGAATATCTTTTCTTATTCCCAAAAGTCATAACCATAAGGGATAGCTGAAAATAAAGTTAACCAAAGGGATAACTTTTTTTACTCTTATTTGGAGGGATAATCAGCTATTCCTAATTTTCTATAGAATAAATTGAGGGGATAACCTTTTTGCATTTGATATGATCAATAGGATAGCCAAGGGATAAACTTTATCCCATATATTTATCCATGGATAATATTTTTCCTATCAAACACTACTGGCACGTCTAAAAGATAAAGAATAAAAGGCTTAACTTTTATGCACATACCTGGCTCTAGCAAGCCATTGGGCCATGACACTTGCTCGACATGATCAACATGATGACATTATGAAATCTACTTCTACCATGTACTGTAGCAGTTGCTGGATGATCCTTTTGTTACATTAAAAATTAAATTGATAAACTATTTTGCCTTCTAATTTTGTCAATAGAGTATTTTTGGATTTCTAAATTTTTTTTATCTATTTCTAATGGAATATAAGTTTATTTTCATGTTATCCAAACATCATTTGGTACACTACATTAATTACACTGAAATAATGTAGAATACAAGACCTTAAACCAAATAGAAATTTGAAATAATAATGAACATAAGCTATTCCTGGGATAACTTTTTGGCATCCAAACCATAATTGTCAGAACGGATTGAACCAGCCGGTTGAACCGGGACCCGAATGCTAAGCCGATCTGGTTCCAACATAAAACTAGATGTGTAAATGATCCAAATAAGCCGATCAACCGATTTGATTCATCCGTGAACTGATCATTCCAACTCAATTCAAATAAGATCACGAGTTTTATTATTATGTTAATCTTAATTTTTTTATTAAAAATTAATTAATATTATTATAGATATATTTTTATATTAAAATAATAATTAAATCGGTGACCCGAGCCATTGGCCGGGTTAATGTTCGGGTCTGATCCAAACACTGCCTTTGAATTCGGCAAGGATAGGTGTGACAATTAAAAAATGAAGATTAAGATAAGCTAAGTAAAATTAAGTCTTAATTAAAACCAACTCGTTAAACTGATTTTTCTTCCACGTGGTGGATGGAGAGAGAAAATTCAGCGAGGACGATCGGAAGTGGGAGGGGAGAACAAGAGTCGTCGAGAAGCCAGCACTCTTTCCTTCCTGTTTTTCTTCTCCATTTCACTTCTCCTTCTTCTTCTTCCTTTCCTTCTCTCTTCCGTTCTCACGATATCTCGGCCGGTGAACCACCATTGGAGGGTGTAGTTTGAACCCCCTTCACCGTGGAGCATTACTGGAACTGAAGTTAACGTTGTCGGTGAGGTAGAGAGGCTGAGAAAATGTCGCGTTATTTTCCTCTGTTTTGTTTTCTATTCCTCTGTTCCGTGACCATTCCTTTCATTCCGGTTGATAGGGTGGAATATATTCTAATTAAAGAGTAGGAAGAATCAACATAGCGAGGCAAGCTTCTGGGGAAGTTCAGATCGTCTCCAGACACGCCGGCAAGGTCGAGGTAAATTTTCCCTTCCTCTGTTTTTCTGTGTCAACAGAGAAATTAATGAAGCCTTGGGGTTTGAAAGAGAGGGAGGGGGGCTGTTCTCGTCAAGAACTATCGCCGGAGGAGCGGGAGCGTTGCTGCCGCTGCGGCCGCCACGATGGCCGGAGGCGAGGTGGCACGTGTGAGCGAAAGGAGAGAGACGGGAGAGAGAACAGGGAGAGGGAGAGAGACGGGAGAGAGAACAGAAAAAGAGAAGCGTCGTGCTCGGGGATCTCGTCGAACGAGGACGACGCCGTTGATGCCGTGGTCGGCGACAAGCGTGGGTGGCGCCGTCGTGCGGGAGGGGTTCGTGCGTGAGAGGGGAGAAGAGGGAGGGCTCTCGCGCTGAGGTTAATGGGAAGGGAGAAATCACGAAAGAAGAAGGCTTCAGCCTTTTTTTGGGCTGTGCTGGGCTTGGTTGCTAGCCTTGAATAAGTGGGCCATTGGTTGAAGTAAGTCATGGGCTGATTTTTAAATTAAAAATAGGAAGAAAACCTTAGGATTTAATTATAGAATTCATAGGGTTTGGCTAATCTCGCTTAGTGGGTTCAAATCTGATTTAAAGATGTATAATCTGAGCTCTATTCCATCAAATATCATATGATGTATGTTGGGCTGAAATAAAATGGGTTATATGAGCTTAAGAAATGCATTTATTTAAAATTATATTAATTAAACCTGATTTTGGAAACTGAGTCTAGTTTTGATAACGATGTTCAATTTGCATAATGATGTATCCTTATAGATATTTGAAATTGCATATCTACTTCATAAATATACAATTTGCATATGTAATATTATAAATGATTTCCTATGTGTATGTCCTACAAAACCTTATAAATACATGAAACTATGTGTATGTCCTACAAATTTTTGTATTAATGTTTATGCATTTTGAATTCAACAAGGATAGGCATGCAAATAGAAAATTTTGAGTGTACACGCTTAAATAGTAAATTCAAATATTTACACTCAAAAATAAATTATATATATATATAATCTATTAAAAATATTTTTTTATACATCCTATAAAAATAATATTTTTTATATTATGTTATATAATAATATTATTATAATATAATTGATGTTATTGGAATATAATATTATAATAATATATAAATTATGATAATATATCATATAATTCTATTTTAATTATGATGATAATATTACAATATTATGATATTAAAAGTGACTATTTACATATTTTGAACCTATGGTCCAATCAAATAGTTTCTAATGCATTTAAGTAGTGTTTGCATGTCAAAAAGTTATTTGGGAATAGAAATACGAATTTTCTAGGAATAGCTTATTCTCCTTGTTATTCCATATTTCTGTTTGGATAAAAATTTGGTATTTGTTATTCCAGTGCAATTAATGCAGTGTATTCTAAAAGTATTTAGATGACATGGAAATAAATATGTATTCATGAAGAATTTTTAAAAAATTCAAACATACCCCTTGACCCAATGAGAGTTTTAAATGGTTTATAAATTTAAATTTTAATGTAATTAATTAAATAAATTATTTTATTAAAAATAAAATAGAATTAAGGCTCTAAGCCCAGCAAATACATCAACATCTCCATGCATTGAAAAACATTTGAATTTTTACCACATATAAAACTTAAATAATTATTAAATTAAAATAATTTATAATTAGTATTCAGCGAGGTTTAGTGGCTGGAGTGGATATTTAAATTCTGATGATGGAATTTAGAGCGAAGTTTATGTGAGGTGATTTGTGATTTTTTAAGTTTGATTAGCCTATTAGTTGGTGGTGTGGGAAGTCAAAATATATGAACATGTCATTATTAACATGAACTCCCAATTTAAACACTCCGCCTCCTTCCTTTTTTTTTTCCTATTTATTATGATGTTTCGTTCCCAAAAACTCCTCTTTTTTATCCTCTTCTCCCCCTTCTCTTTCGGTGTTCAATCTTTCTTCGATCCTGATCCTACACTAGACCCGAGGCCGGAGATTGCCTCGGTCCTTTGTCTAGGGTTTTCTATGAACTTTCACACTTCATCTTGGCGTTTCTTGGGTTTCGATTGCAATTATCGCTTTTCAAAGCTTTATGAAGAGGTCCAAGAGCATGGAAGCCTTTGGCGGCCGGCGGTGGAGGTTCTCCCACGCCATTCTCGGCGTACTTCTTCGCCTTGGCGGTGTCGACCTAGAGGCCCTCCTCAGAGAGGAACAACGACATGATCCCTAGGCTACGAAAATCGTTGTGAGGAGGAGAGGGCATGAATGATCTCCGGTGGCAGGCAGTCGGGTCTCGTGATTCCTCTTTCCTTTTTTTTTTTACACTTATGCCCATTGAATAAGGTAAAGCACGAATACGCCTATTCCATGGGTCCCCAAGGAATAGAAAAATGGGAATACGAGGACTAAGGGGAATATGAATTTCTATGGGGCCCATTTGCTTTTTTACATCTGTTTGGAGGAATAAGGTGGAATAAGACCCTATTCCAAGCGGGAATAGGGCATCCAAACATAGCCTTAGAGAAGAGCTTTTATCAAGCCTCTAATCTGAAGCTTTTCCTCAACATATTGTTTTGGCTTTTGGAGGAGTCAAAATTATTTCAAAATTTACTAAACTTGGTGAAATCATCGATTCCAAAAGCAGGAAGAAATTCTTTCATCCCACTTCATTTGAATATTTTAATAAAAAAGAAAACAAAAAATTAGTAAAGCAGGATATAGATTTTTTATTTTATTAATAAAAAAATAAATTTGAGTTATACAATCTTATTTACATTAGTGAGGTCTATCTTTTCATAATTCAATTAGATTTCTCCTGTAATAAAAAGTAGTTAATGCTTTTGCAACATATATGATTAGTAGAATAATCATGAAAAAAATAAAAATTTTACAAAAGGTCTATATTAAGTTTATATTTAATTACTACGATTATTTCTTTCTAAATTTGGAGGTACTATTTGTTAGAAAAAAAAATTGCTTTGATCAGCCTATTTCAAGGTTGAAAATATGAAATTCGGTCTAGATTGCTTAATATATTACATCAAGGTGGCAACATGGTGCAGCAAAAATATTACTTGATTTCAAAAAAAAAAAAAAAAAAAACTTCAATTGTATGCCATTTAGGCAAGTTAAGGCTTCTAAAAGTTTAGACTTTTCAATGGGGCAGAACTCAGTATTGGACCCAATGGTCCCAATCTACTGCTCTTGCAATGGTCAACGGTTCACGACAGATCTTAGAAAATTAGCCTCTTTGATGACGGGTCTTCTCGTTTGGAGGATTTAAATATTCCAACTAAATTAATCTACGTCAGCTTGCTACCATGGAGTCTTTACACGAGACGGAATTGGCACGTAAAGAAAGGAACGGCGTAGAAAATTGCGATATTCGTAATCCGGAGTTTGAAATCTGCATCCCTCCCACGCTTCCAATCAGACGAAGCCAAAGTTGGTGGGGTCCTCTTTATATGTTGCGCCATTAGAGCGGGGGGCCTGGTCTAGTCACCCATGATTTAAAATTAAAACCTGCTTTCCAATTATGTTTGAAAGAGAAATACCAAACGGTTGGCTGGCATGTGCTGCATTAAAGATTAAATGAATCCTGTTGCCGCGAAGTCAATTTCCTCCGATGCCAAAAAAAACAAAAATCCTCTTGCTTGAAAAAGCTCTTGCAAGAAAGTTTCTAGAGACCAGTTGCACCGATAAGAACCTTTCAATGCTCAAGTAAGCGACTTGGGAATAATAAAAAAGAACTAACAGAAACATTGCTAAAGATCTTGAGTTTCCATCCCTTCCTTGTTGTGAATGTGAGCTTTTATACCCGTTCGAGAGTTCATTTTTTCACTTCAAGAAGATGGCTGATGCCACTATTCGATAGAGGACAGGTAGCCAGGCTAACAGTGACAGATCGCAACCGATACTGGGCATGTCAGAGATGTCTTGCCCTGCCAGCCATCTACCAGGCGTGGCGCCACAGGTGGCAGGTGAGCCTAGTCGTCGTGTTAGGTGTGCGCCGTTATGGATGGTGGCCACGCGCAGCTGCAAACGGTTGGTGGGCCACGTGACTGTATCAGGCGACTCGAAGTAGAGAGGGCCTGAGGTCTGAGGATGAGGGAACCTGCAGCCGAAGGCCGAAGGGATGAAGTCCGAGGCCCGGGGGACCTGCAATTGGGCGCCGGAGGGGCGAAGTCCGAGGCCGAGGGGATTCGAGGTTCGAGGTTGAGGGGACTCCAAATTCAAGGCCGAGAGAACATAAAGTTCGAGGCCGAGTGGACATGAGGTCCGAGGCCGAGGGGACATGAAGTCCGAGGCTGAGGGGACACCGGGTCTATGGCCGAGGGGACATGAAGTCTGAGGCCGAGGGGACACTGGGTCCAAGGTTGAGGGAACATAAAGTCCGAGGCTGAAGGGACTTCAGGTCTGAGGCCGAGACGAAGCCGAGGCCAAGGGAACTCTAGGTCCGAGGTCGAGGGGACCTCGAAAGCCAAAAGGGCCTCGGAGGCCGAAGCCGAGAGGGACTCGAAGGCTGAGGCGAGGGTTTCGTCAGCTTGATCAGCCACATCAAATCCCATTGGTCATTTCAACCCTAGTGTTGACTATAGAAACCATGTGGTTGACTGACTTACAAAGCATGGCAATGGGCAGATGGATGGCTTTCTTTCTTAGTTAATCAATCTACGTCAGCTTGCTACCATGGAGTCTTTACACGAGACGGAATTGGCCGTTAAGCCTTGACGTAAAGAAAGGAACAGCGTAGAAATTTGCAATATTCGTAATCCGGAGTTTTAAAGCTTTATCCCTCCCTAGCTTCCACGTGGTTTCCTATCAAACGAAGCTAAAGTTGGTGGGTCTTCCTATATATATTGTGCCATTAGAACGGGGTGCCTGGTCTAGTTATCCACGATTTAAAATTAAAACCATCTTTCAATAATGTTTGAAAGAGAAATTCTAAATTCTAAGAAAACTTACGTGCTATTTGGAACAAATAAATTTTACAATTTGTATGAAATTCATTTAACTTATTTTTAAAAAATATAGTAAATCATGGGTTAGAAATCTCAACTATTAAATTATAAAATTACTTTCTTTTATTGCAAATTCTATCAATTTTGATAGAATTTGTAAATAAATTTCAAATAATTTTTAAACAAAAATACCCTATCAATAGTCAATATTTTGTCCAAAAATAACATTATTTATAGTATTGTTACTATGATAAATTATCATTATATTAATATTATTATAATATATTATTTATGCTATATCTATTAATATTTTATAATATATTATGATATTATAATATTATGACAAATTATAATATAATAAATAAGATAATGTTATTATTATTATAAATATTGGTATTATTAAATATCGTATTAAATTTTTATGTTATAATGCTAATAATAATATATTATAATATAATTGATAGTGCCAAAATCTAGCTATGAGACCTTGAGTACCAATAAGGATGGTAAATAGAATGGTGAGTTGGGAATTAAAACGGAATCTGATCTCTTGAGTTCTATAAGAGGGAGCTTTATACTTGGACTGGCACTCCAAAAAGAGAATAAGAGCATGAGGAATGTTAGTGGTTGCCTGGCTAAGATTCTCCAATACTCAAGTCAATGGGGAAAGATGGTTGAGGATGCAAAGAGTGAGTCTTGTAGTAATTCTATACTAAGAAGATGGAGGAGGATATAAGGTTTTAGAGTTTACAGTCGAGAAGGGTGCCAAGAAGAAATGGAGACCGAAAAGGAGTGGGAATTCAATGGGTTGAAGCCAAAGCCTTTGTACCTTTGCAAGAGGTTTCTCCTTCTAGGCGAGCTTTAGTCCTAGTGCCCAAGGTTGCCCATATCATGGTGGTGTTCCTTGTTGCGATGGTGAGATGGCTTGTGATACCCAAAATTTAGTCCTACATTGGAGAGGAAAGAAATGTGTTATGCTTGTAACTCAAGTCCATTTGCTATCCATTAACTTTCACTTTAGTTTTTGGATCACATTGTTTTGATCTGCTAATAGAGTTAATTAGGCCAAGAAGTGGGCTTGGGATATTACAAGTGGTATCAGAGCTAGGCGGTAGAGTCCACATGGCATGGAGCCACTCTTGCAACACTAACGACCCAGCTCGAAGGTAGATTCTAGCTAGCTTGTGGCATCCAATGAGGATGTTGCATTACAAAAAGAAAGATTGTGATATCCTAAATTTAGTTCCACATTGGATAAAAAAGAATTGTGTTATCTACTTATAACTCAAGTCCACTTGCTATCCATTAACTTTTACTAAGTTTTTGAGCCACTCAGTTTTAGCCCACTAACGAAGTTAATTGAGCCAATGGGCTTGAGGCAATACATGGGCCAACAATGGAACTATCCCAACTACTTGTTGCCATGCTTCTAGAGAAAGGACATATGTAGGGATAGCTCAATTTAGCTCTATCAAATACCCCCTACTCCTAAGGCTAAGGTAGCTTGCTCAAATAAGGGAGTAGGTTTAAGAGAGCCTCAAATTTACTTGAGATGAGGTCATCCGCTTCAGCCTGAGGTGTGGGCTTCGAAGCCTATTTTATACCTCAAGCATTGGGTTTTCAAGTCCTCTATGATATCAGATGGCCTCTGCAAACTCTTTCCTTTTATAAGGGAGAGTTTTCCTGAGCTCTTGGTCATGCTCCATTTTTCGCCTTAGACTCATGTAGGTGGTGCTTGTTGGGCCTAAGGATCACTGTCGAGCTCCCTTGGTAGAGGGAGCCAAGGTGGCTCCTCTTCGAGACCTAATGGTAATGATGGAGCCACGTTAAATGTAAATACCATGTCTTGTCTTTTGGACGTTTCTAATAAGTTTGAGCTCCATGCCTCTTCCTTTTGCCTCATAGGGGCAAGACAAACATCATAGCATAAATTTGGTATGAGATTGGCAGCAAGTTGGTGATGGTTCCCCTATAAGAATGGAACCCTAAACCATTCAATTGCTTTTCTACTATATTCACTCTTAGTGGTTTCATGGGACTTCTAGTTTTATGGTTTCTTTTTCTTCTCCAACCTTCTATTTTTTGCGAGTGTGTTTCTTCTTCCCTAGTCTTTCTTTAGTGTTGATTCTTCTTCTTTCTTCCTTGCATGAGTGATAGCATTAATTCTTAGCGCTTGCTGCTCCACCAGGAATTGAGTAGTTCTTTTTCTCCTTTTTCTTGTATTTTTAATGCTTAATTTTCTTGCACCAAGGATAGCTTCATTGGTCCTTTTGGTCAGAGATTTCCCATGGTGGAAAAAAGAGTTGATTTTAGGGGAAGCTTGGTCTTTCGAATTATTGTAGGCTAGATCAATGCATCTTTTTTTTTGCCTTACTTTCCTGCTTCATTTGGTAGTTTGCTTTCTCTTCTTTTCAAGCGAGTTGTTTCAAGTGAACCCACTCCCTAGTGGAGTGGGTCCCCTTCTTTTACTTTATAAGGAGTGTTTTTTTTTAGTATTTTTTATTGTAATCTGCTTTCTTTTTCTCTTAAGTAGAATTCTTTTAGATAGGTCAACTCTTTGACAAAGTGGATCCCCTTCTCTTGGTTGGTGAGGAAAGTTCTTCCAAACGATCTTTAGCATATCCGCTCTCTTTTTTACAAATAGTGATCCTCTAGACGAGTTGGCTCTTTTACGATATGGACCCTCCTCTCTCTGAGTGAGGAGAGTTCTTCTAAGTAATTTTCAGTATATCCATTTTCTTTTCTCTCAAATAGAATTTTTTTAGATAGGTTTGTTCTCTAGCACAAGCACCTTCTCTTCCTTAGTAAGGAGAGTTCTTTCGAATGCGCTTCATTGTACCAATCTTTTTTTCTTCTAAGTATAATTCTTTCATGTGCAACAGCTCTTTAGTGGAGTGTACATACTTCTATTGTTTGATAAAAGAGTTCTTTCAAGCGTCTTCGATATATCCACTCTCTTTCCTTTGAGTAGAATTCATCTAAGACAGAGAGGACCTACTTGAATGAACTCGACTCTAAAAAAAAAAGAGAGCGGTTATATTGAAGACCCCTTTATCTTGGTCGATAAGGAGAATACATTCGAGTAGTTTTCAGCATATCCACTCTCTCTTTTTTTTTTCCACATACAGTTCTTCTAAGTGGGGTGGCTCTCTAATAAAACAAACCTCATCTTGCTTGACAAGAAAATTCTTTCAAGCGACCTTCAATGAATTTGTTTTCTCTTTCTTCTAAGTAGAATTCTTCTAGATAGTCTAACTTTTTTGGTGGAGCAGACCTCCTTCTCTTGTCTAGCAAGAAGAATTCTTTGAAGTAATCTTTAGTGTATCTGCTCTTTTTTTTCTCTTAAGTAAAGTTTTTCTAAGTGGACTAACTCTTTAGTGGAGTAGACCCCCTTCTTTCGCTTAGTGAGGAGAGGTCTTTCGAATGGTCTTTAGCATATCTATTTTCTCTATTTTTCAAATAGAGTTTTTTTAGGCAAACTAGCTCTGTAGCAGATCAGAATCTCTTCTTTTGCTTCGCAAGGAGAGTTTTTTTTAGCATTCTTTTAATAACTCACTTTCTCTTTCTTTCAAGTAGAGTTCTTTTAAACAAGTTAGCTTTCTAGTAGAGTGGATATCCTTTTTACTTGGCAAGGAGAATTTTTATGAGTAGTCTTTAGTATATCTAGTCTTCCTTTCTCTCAAATAGAATTTTTTCAAGCAAGTCAACTGTTTAGCAAAGCAGATATCCTTTTCTTGCTTCATGAGGAGAGTTCTTTTAAGTAATCTTTTATGGATCATTCTTTCTTTCTCTTAAGTAGAGTTCTTTTAGATAGTTTAATACTTTGGTAGAAAAAATCTCTTCTCTTATTTGTTAAGAAGAGTTCTTCCTAATGGTCTTCAATATATTTATTTTTCTTTCTTCTTAGTGAAGTTCTTCCAGGTAGAGGCTAACTCATGAATGAAGTAGACCCTTTTTCTTACTTAATAAGAAGAGTTCTTTTGAGCAATCTTCTAACCAATAGACTGAAGTCCATGAGTCATCATGAGTGTGCTCAACTCAAGACTTCATTTGAAAATGTAAACACTTAGCTCAACACGTCATTTGGAAATGTAAAGATGAGGTGAACCAAACTTTATGAGAGGTCATCTCATGAGCTCTACCTCTTGGAAAATCATGATCAACTACGAAACTTTGGTCCCATCACTTGGTGCTCTAGTAAGCCATAAAGCTTTGTTTCCATCGCATGAAGTTGCTAGCTAGGACAGCAAAGGAGGGTCCAATGATATGCTTTGTCGTCTATGTAGCAATAATGATCTATTAAATTTTAAGTTCCAAAATTTCATAGGCCTCATGATGTCGCTATCATCAATAGCTCTTCTTTTCTTTTTTTAGAAAAAGAGAGGGGAGTAGGGGGGAGTAGCTGAGGCATCAATGCCTTGGATTAGCTCACCCTTAATTTCTATTTAAGGTGAAGAATGGAAAGTGAGCATCACTATCTCATCTCCATTGCTTCTTTTGTTATAGCCATGAGGGACCTCATTTTGACCAACATCATTTTCTTATCATGATGTTGCAACAATAAGAAAAAATTCTAGTGCTTCATCGAGATATTGAGAGACTTTAGAGAGAGCTAGCAACTACCATTGCCTATGTTATTAAGGGATATCGGTGCTTTGAAGCCTTTGATGATGAGCTAATTTATCATTTCTAGGTGCTATCACTCTTAGGTTCTAAGGGGTCATGACAAAGGAATTATTTTTCCTCAACGTTTGCTTCTTTCTCCTTTTCTATTTTCTTCTTTTTCCTTATTTTTTTTGGAGATGATAAAACTCATCTATAGCAATTCATAATTGATGAACTCTAGCCATGCCGCCAAGATCTGATAAGGTTCTCTGTCGAGGCCCTCTAAAGTGGGGATCTTTCTTACCTTGTCTTTCTTTTTTAAAGTGGTGATGTAACACTATCCTACCATAATTTGATCACCTTTAAGTTCTTTGATTTCATTTACATTTCAAAAATTCATGGCAACGAGGTAACTTAATGCTATAGCTTTTAAGGCATTAAGGCTAGGACACCTCAAAATAACATTATAAGCTGAGGGAGACTTCACTATAAGATGGTCTAATGTTATTATGGCTTGGTGGGACTCCTTCTCTGTAGTTACTAAAAGGTTAATGGTCCCTTAATTGGGATTGAGCTTCTAAAGAAGCTGACCAATAGGCCACTAAAGGACTTCAACAGTCACCACTAATCTTTCATCCTTTTGAAGGATTCAAAGTAGAAGATATCAATTAAACTATCATTGTCAACCAGTATCCTCTTCACTTGATAATTAGCAATGATCATAGAGATTACCAGTGCATCATTATAAGGGATCTATATCCATTCTAAGTCGGCATGGGAGAAGGATATAATCTTTTCTATTTTCTCTCTCTTAATTTCTAGACTCTATGTTGTCAGGTGCATTCCTTCCTAGACAAGAAACTTTATCCATTAGTCATAAATCCATTAGAAATCATGCCAACTCTCTTGATGGTGGATTGTAAACTACTGGGAACTAGCATTAAGTTCCTTGACTTGTGGGGTAAACTATTGAGACCCGGATAAACCCTGCAAGGTGTTTGACAAAGCTCAAATAGTATGGCCTTCACTTTACTTCCTATAAGTAGCGCCAATCTGATTGTGCCAAAATTTGGTCTTGAGACTCTAAGTGCCAGCAAAGTTGATGAATATATTGGTGAACTTAGAATTGAAGCAAAATCCAACTTGGCTAACTTTGTGTGAGGGAGCTCCATGATTGGGTTGGTACTCTTGTGATGATAAAAGAAGGGCATGAGGAGTGCTGAGGGCTACCTAGCAAAGGTTCTCTAACACTCAAGTTAGTAAGAAAAGATAGTTAAGGAGGCAAGGAGTGGACCTTGTAGCCATTCTGTATTGAAAAGATGGGGCATGATTTAAGGTTCCGAGCTTGTAGCCAAGATGGGTGCTAAGAAGAATGAGAAACTGAAAAGGAGCAGGAATTCAAGGGGCGAAAGCTAAAACCTTTGCATCTTTGGGAGAGGTTCCTTCTTATAGGCAAGCTTTGGTCTGGATGTTTGATGTTGCTTATGTTATATGGTGGCATGTCTTATTGTAGTGGTGAGATAAGTCAATGATGGGACTACCCTAACTGCTATAGGCCATGCTTCCAGCATAACCAAGAACATGGGTATGATCGATATCTGGTCTTATCCACAATTCTATCAAGCAAAATTACCAAGGGGCTATGTTGGTCAGCAGATATTGTCTGATAGTTGCAATTGGCAATGAGGTAACCTAAAGACTATGTGCCCATGTCAACATGGAGTGAGCTCAATTTAACTCTATTAGTAATATATTGCAATATATAATATGATATGATATTATGATATATATTACAGTATTTTAGTGTATTATAATATTAAAAATATAATGTAATAATATATTATTATGGTACTATAATATATGATAATATTATTATTAAATTTCTATTATTATAAATTATTTATATTATAATTAATAGTAATATATTATATTATAATTATTATAATAAATTTTAAATTATAATCATTATTTTATTTAATTATGTGTTAATTAAATGCAATCATTATTTATTAAATTATAACTATTAATTATAATTAAATATAATTATAATAATATAATTAAACATGATTTGAGAATATAATTAACACAATAATTTTCACATCATTATTTCCAACTAATCATGAAATAGGGAAAACCTAGGAAAGTGACACATTAAAACTAATTTTCATTTGTTTCAAACATAGAATTTATCTTAATTCTTCACTTTTATATGCAGCCTATGTAATCCATTCCATTTGCAAATGGAACCTTTGGTTAAAGCAGGTTGTTACTTCACGACTGTTTTTCTCAAAATGAATTTTCCCAAAAATAAAAATCTTGACTTTTCTTTCAAGAAAAGGTCTGGTCTTGCACCATCATTCCTCTATTAAATGGGCTTCATGAGCTATGAGAAATGACTCAAATGAGAATACGCCATGCCTTTGAGTGTCGGTGAGTGATATTAATTAATCCCTTTTTGCGTTATTCTGGGTTTAAGAAAAGCTGTTTGCCTGTGTGTGTGTTTGAAACGGCAGAACCTGCTTGAAATTCCTGGCCTCGTTTAGCTTGGCTAAGAGCATGACTGGGGCATGAAGAAAATAGAAAAGAAAGAAGAGCAATGGAGTGGCCTCTCCTCTTTATTACCATCTTCTTGTTATCATCGTCATCTCATCTGCTCTTTTGTGCTTCAAATGATTTGCTATCTGCCGGTGAATCCATGTCCCTGAACGAGACCTTAGTCTCCGACGGCGGAGCCTTTGCTCTGGGTTTCTTCCCTCTCGGCGATTCAAAGTCTCATTTCTACCTTGGTATATGGTACAACAATATTTCTCGTGGAACAGTTGTATGGGTCGCCAACAGAGATAAACCGATAAATGATTCTTCAGCGACTCTCAAAATCTCAAACGACGGCAATCTCCAAGTCATCGATTCAGAAGGTGCTATCTTTTGGTCATCCAATGTCTCCAGAACCAGTTCATCAAAAAACAGTACTGCTGCTGTCATTCAAAACACTGGCAATCTTGTTCTTAGGGAAGGCGGTGATACCATTTTATGGCAGAGTTTCGATCATCCTGGTGACACCTGCCTTCCTGGCATGAAGCTCGAATTCAATTATAAGACCCACGAAGGTACTAGGTTCACATCTTGGACCAGTCCGCAGGACCCCTCCCCTGGGAACTTCTCTTTTGGTCTTGACCCTAACACTTTTCTCCAGCGTTTCATATGGCGGGGTTCCGAGCCTTACCAGCGAGGCATGGTGTTGCACGGGACATTTTTTACTAGAGATCAAGTACAGGATTCCATCTTCATAACAAGTCAAGTAACCATGCCTACGGAGTACGAGGTCTACATGACATTTAGTGTCCCCGATGGTTCATCGAATACGAGGTACAAACTAGACCATTCAGGCCAAGATCAACTGCTGGGATGGAATGATATCTCGAAGAATTGGAGCATTGTTAGACAATGGCCTTCTCCTATGTGTGACAAATATGGCTATTGCGGTCCGTTTGGGTATTGTGATGGTACTGAATCAGTGCGAACATGTAAGTGTTTGAGAGGATTTGAGCCTAGGTTTCAAAGTGATTGGAATAGAGGGAATTTTTCAGGAGGTTGTGTGAGAAATACAGCTTTGGAATGTGGTAATAGGGATGGGTTTTTTACTCTGGAGGCCATGAAAGTGCCAGATCGGTTCTTGTTTCTGAGGAATAAGAGTGTTGACGAATGTAAGGCAGAATGCGCTGCCAACTGTTCTTGCACTGCATATGCTTATTCTTATTTGACAGTGGGGACTGGTAATTTTTCCCGATGTTTGGTTTGGATGGAGGATTTAATAGATACTGAGATGATTACCAATGGAGGGGAGGACCTCTACTTGCGTCTGGCAGGCTCAGAATTTGGTATGTTCAGCTCCTGCTCTCTTCCATTAATTTTTTTGCAAGCAGTACCATATTTTAGCAGTCAAGCATGTAATATAAGTCACTGTAAGAATCCGGCACATTTGATCAATTCTTGACTACAATAGGACGATGATGTTAGTGCATATGCTTCTAACACTGTTTCAATGGACAGCAAACCATCGCCTCTGCATCTGGTTCACTATATTCTTAGAAGATACTGGACATATAACTATTTTTCAGGTGACTACTGCATCTATAACTATGAAGTTAAGGTTCTGAGTTAGCTCAATTTTGTGCGATATATCATAGATGGACTTACCCATAATTTTTTAGAATACCTGACATAATTTTTCACTGAACATATTGAAAAACTAAAGGAAGAAGAAGGAACCACAAGTCAATGAACTCTCGAGAATTAATGTATTGTGGGATGCCATGTCACCACTAAAAAATAGAGAGTGGTGGAGATTTTCACGTTAACTGAAAAGAGAGGTGGTAGAGTCTCCGGCATAAATAATCAGCGGGAAAACCTTTCTCTGATCTTTGTTCTGTTCGACAGGGGAAAAATTTTGTACTGCAAGGTGTCTGAGAATAAAACTGAATGGGCTTGGTACACGATTGCATATAAATATGGACTGGAATGCACGGTTGACATTCACTACTGAGTTCGGTGATTGCTGCAATATTTGCCGATATTGATTAGATTTAATTCAATAAATATCTATGAGATACTTTCCTGAGGAGCACATCTGCCAACATGTGAAGGAAAAATATGAAAACAGTACCCCCAAAAGAAAAGAGTTTGATAAGCCCCTGGGACTTTGATCCATCCATTTGGCACCTCTCTCCTGATGACACATCACTCTTTCATTCTTCATAATTTGAAAATAAAATTTATGTTTTGGTTGTTGACTTGTATTTTGTTTGAACACCAATTATTATGTTCTTAACTTTTCCACTTGATATGCCATCAGATTTGACCTCCACTAATTATAGTTGTCTCAAAGATTCTGAATAGTCTACACCATATTGTTATACCGAGATGGAGCTGTCATTTTTTATTTGCATGGCACTTTCCTGCCGATATGGCCTGGTACACTCTGCTCCTCAATCCTTAATATAAATCCTTAATGTAAACAAGGCAAACTTGTCCCCAAGTAAAATAAATTTATTTGGTAGAGGCTAAATTAAATTATTATCTAGCCCTTCATGCTGTTTGCAATGACTTGTGCTGCTTTAAATTTTCCAGAATGTTCATGAAAACATGTAACTGACATCCAGTAGCTGCTTAACTTCTGCTTGAATAGAGGGAGGAGCTTGTAATACTTTCTTCCTTTTCTTCTTTTTAATAAACTAGGTGGGTTAAAATCCTCCTTTTCCCTAAAAAACTAGAAGAAAAGACTTATTGAAAGTTTAGATTAAACTTGCTGAAACTTTGCTTAAGCACTCCTTGCTATGATTTTGCTACATTCTTATTATTTACTATCCATCAGTAATGAATTAACTTTAGAATTTCATTCAGTTTACCAAGCTTTTCATCTATGCAACTCAACTGCAGTTGTGCTTTTGATCATATCATTATATAAAGACTTCTAGACCATTATATTCAAGTAATGATTTTCTCTTTTCATTTAATTATACATTTCAGATTTTTAAAAAGAAATATGAAAGAATGGTCTGAGGTAGGACAAAATGGTCTTATTTAACATTTATAAATTTGTTGCCACTTACAGGAAGCAAGAGAAATATAAGGATAATGTTTCTCATAGCAACTATTTCTAGAGCTTTTTTTTTATCATTTTTACCTACTTGGCAGCTGACAAGATTTTCAAATGCATTTCGTTATGCTTCTAAAGTTTTTTCCTTTTTTTTTCCTTCTTTCTCTCCAGCAATAGGCAACAAGAAAAAGACAAGGATAATATTCATTACAGCACCTGTTTCTGGAGCAATTCTTTTGATCATTTTAACTTGCTTGACGTTCAGAGGTAAAATCAAAGGTAATAATACAATGAAACAAATGTTGCTTATTTGTCTTAGTTGAATATATCGCAGTATTTAAGCAGCCTATGTGTCCTACCCAGGTATATGGAAGGCTGGAAAGAATCAAGGGAGGCTGCCTGATGATCTGAGTTTAAGTACAGAATTTCCAAAGGACTTACATGTTTCTAGTAGATTTGGAGAAGAGAAGCATGGTCATTGCTCTGAACTTCCATTAATAAATTTTGAAAGTATATCAATTGCCACCAATAATTTCTCTGATTCACATAAACTTGGACAAGGAGGATTTGGCAAAGTTTACAAGGTAAACGACAGAATTATACTAGAATACCAGATTTTGGACATAAATGAACTTTTGTTGAATGAATTATGTATTTGTTGTTTGATATAACTTATCACCACCTCCCTGCATCAAGTTCAGGGTGGCCCTTCATCTTCAATCATGAATTTTGAAGTTGCCTCTTCTAACACCAAATAGTCTATATATTTATGATAGAATAATGCTTACAAGAAAGGAAAAGGAATACATTCCTCAATATTCACAAGACAGCAGAACTATTTCTCGTTCCCATTTAAGTTAATGAAGTACACTGTGACATGTTGAAATGATACTTATTTTTCAGGGTCAGCTGCCTAATGGGCAAGAGATTGCTGTCAAACGACTTAGCAGAAATTCTGGTCAAGGGTTGGAGGAATTCAAAAATGAAGTTTTATTGATTGCCAAATTACAACATAGGAATTTGGTTAGACTTCTTGGTTGCTGCATTGAAGGAGAAGAAAAATTATTGCTCTATGAGTACATGCCGAATAATAGCTTGGATGCCTTTCTCTTTGGTTTGCTCCTTTTTATGTTCATTCCAATTTTAATATCTTATTAGCAATCCACATGGCACATTTCTTTATATTTTACTAGAATATCTTAACATTGCACAGATTAAAAGCTTGGATGTTCATTAACAAAATTTATTATATTTTTTCTTAATAGATCCGGCAAAGAAACAACTATTAGACTGGAAGAAATGTTTTAACATAATCAAAGGAACTGCTCGAGGGCTTCTATATCTTCACCAAGATTCAAGATTAAGAATAATTCATCGAGATCTTAAAGCTAGCAACATTTTACTAGATCACAATTTGAACCCTAAGATTTCTGACTTTGGCGTGGCAAAGATCTTTGATGGTGATCAAAATCAAGCAAATACTAAACGAGTCGTTGGAACTTAGTGAGTAATCTAGACACTGCTTTTCTTATTTAATATTTCTATATAGATATACCAAACATATTTGTTATATACATCATATAGATATAGATATACCCCCACCTCCCCTACCCCTTTGGGCCCAATTGATTTTTCTTTTTTTTCCCCTATTAAGACTAATCAAATTTCATTAACAAACAAATATTTACTTACGATATTAGTTTTTCATTAAATCTGTACATTTATGTGATTCAGTGGGTATATGTCTCCTGAATATGCAATGAGAGGAATCTTTTCTGTGAAATCTGATGTCTATAGCTTTGGGGTATTGATCTTGGAGATTGTGAGCAAATTACGAAACAATAATTTTGATCTCACCATGGACTCTCCAAGTTTGCTAGCTTATGTAAGTAAAAATAATTCTCTCTCTCAATAGTGATTCTATTTTTCATTCTGTTGTGAACAAAATGGTGACTTCGTGTTTAATTGTGCTTAATGATCAAATTCCAAATTGACCTTGTTTTTTAAATGATTCAGGCATGGAAACTGTGGAATGAAGGCAATGCAAAAGATCTTGTAAACCCATCTATAATGGAGTCATGTTCACTCGATGAAGTATTAAGATGCATACATGTAGGACTCTTGTGTGTGCAGAACCATCCAAATGATCGTCCAGCCATGTCATCTGTTGTTTTTATGTTGGAAAATGAGACCACAATACATGTTAGACCTAGACAACCTACTTATACCATGGAGAGAAGCCAATATGAATATGATGCCCAAATGCAAAATCTTCATATATTTTCTGTAAACAATATAACTATTACAATACCAGAGGGACGGTAGAATCTTAAGGATTCTCTAATGTCTAGCTTCACTAATAGCATCCATGTCACCAATGGAATGATTAGCAAATGTTGGTGGAAAATTTCATATTGCTTAGCTTTTTTATTTCTTTTTTGAGTTATTGCTCTCATGAGAATTTCTTGTCACTGTTTCAAATCCTTTATAACCCTAATCGTCTTTCATCTTTTCTTGTTAAAATGTTAAAATTCCATGAGACTAACCCCACTTCATTATACCAAATTGATTGGCTGGTTGCCTAGTCATTCTTTTCAGAGTCGAGGCCTCTATATTGAGCAAGCTCAGACTAACATTTTGTGAACGGTTTTCTTTTCCTTTTTTTTTTTTTTTGAATAATCTGAATGCTTATATTTTTGCAAAGATAAGGGAAAAAAAGGTATGCAATAATTTTAGGTAAAGACTGAAGAGGTTGCTCCGCAGTTGGTATCTCTAGGCTATTTGTGAAGACATCCAACTGAGGACAGAAGAGTGATGTGGTTATAGTAGGAGAGAGCATTCCAATTGAGAAGTTAATTGGCTTACTATTATTCAGCCTTATGCATCTTATTATAATTATACACAACCAAGAATCGTTGCATTCTCATCATATAGGATCAACTAAAATTAATGAAATAGCTTAAGTTTCTAATAATTTGTTATATAAGATAAGTGGTAGTTCACGTGTTTGCATCAGAATGGCGCATCAATTATTCTACTAATTTTAACTAAGCCAATGTAATGAAGCATCATAAATGCAATATTTTTAAAAATTAAGGGACTAAATTTGAACACCAAAAGAATATTTTAGCCTTCAAATATCTAGCTGCCTAAAGAGTTTCAACCAAGCAGGCACGGGCCACATTGGTCTTGCCCAAGTCCGTGCTCTTTGTTTGGTAGTAGAAAAAGTTTGTGACGATTGATGCACGATGCATGCACACATACTAAAGGTAAAAATAATTTTTTTATTTTTGACATGCGTATGCACTGCGCACCAATCTCGGGCGTGATGCAGCTGGCTGCATCGCACCAAGACTTTTCCTTGCTGCATCGCACCAAGACTTTTCCTTTGTAGTAAGAGTTCTACAGCAAGCCAATCTGGATGCATTCGCTGAACCGCACCAAGACTTTTCCTTTGCAGCAAGAGTTCTGGATTCATTCCCCAGTGTTTGAGCAGCCAGCTAGTTTTCGGACTGCCGGCCGAGGACTTGTTTCGAATGGGTTCTGGCCCAGAGTAGTTTATTAATTTCATGATGTTTTTGGAGGATGAGAAAGAATGAAGGATGAGTAAATGACAAAAGGGGCTGCTTTTGGACCTAGCTTGTAGACGTGCTCAACGCTTGCACAATTAAAATAATAATATTACTTGTTATAGAACCACAAATTGGTCGATTTAGCTTAGGTAACGCCCAGATCTCTAGCTTGACCTGGTCCCTATCTTACTTGGATATGGGAGTTCAGGTTATAGAATCGTTGCTTATTCATAACAATCATAGTGATTATTAGGTTTCATACTAAAATTAATTATACATGATTCTCAATTGCAATAGGCCATTTAAAAAGATAACAAGAGAGTCATAGGATGCGTGATTCTCGTCTTCAAAGTACCCTTAATATACAAAGGGAATCACTTACAGGTACTTTTGCATATAATCATAAAAATCAAAGAAATTACTTGTAAAATGGATAGTTAAGGATGAATTTACCTTTTAGTTTATGTGAATCTTTTAATTTTAAAGAATATGTTTAATTAGCTCTACAACATGCTTATAGAAGAACTAATAGGCGTACTTTTAGAAAAGTAGTTATGACAAACTTTTAGCAATGAGACAGTTTAATTAAAACGCTCTCTATTTTAAATACAAAAGTTTCTTTAACTTCTGGTAAATACAAAAGTTTCTTTAACTTCTAGTATTTGGTCGGTATCTGTATGTATAATTATTTTATTGCTATTACTACTCATTATATTGATAATGATTAGCAATTAAATAAATGTATTCTTACTTTTCGTGCTTTTGATTTTTTGATGGGCAATAAATTTTAAATGCTATTTATCAATCTGCATGCTCATATAATATTAATGATAAAATTATGTCTATTACTTTTAATAATACATCTAATAATAATTCTATTGTTGCATTATTGAAGGACTCATTGCATCCTATATTAAATAAAAATTTATTGCATATTAGATGCGCATGACATATCTTAAATCTTTCTGTTCAAGCTGGCATGGGCATGATTCAAGATGTTATTTCAAAATTTAGAAATGTAGTTTCTTTTATTCATGCATCAAGATCAAGACTTCAAGAATTTAAGCAACTATGTATAGATCATGGTAAATATTTTAAAAAATTTAAACTTGGTGTAATTACTCATTGGAACTCAACATATAGTATGATACATGATGCATATCCATATAAAAATTTATTAAGTACATATATTAATGATCATGGATTAGGCTTTACATTGACTGAAACTGATTGAAGTAAAGGTAAAATTTAAAAGATTTTTTGGTTAGTTTTTATAATGCTACTAATGTTCTTTCTGGTATTTATTATCCAACTTCATGTTCATTTTTACAACTAGCGTATATAATTAGTCAAAAATTTACTGAACATAGATATGATAATGTTTTAATGTCATTATTGAACAAATGAAATCTAAATGAAATAAATATTAGGATAAGATATGTACTATACATAACTTAGCTGCTATATTTGATCCCAGAGTTAAATTAAGTGGCATACTAACTTGATGAATATTATGAAAATATGACTCAAGATCCTGAACCTACTAAAATTGAGGTAACATAACATGATATTTATACTTTATATGTTGAAAAAATTTATGGATCTATAATACCCGCACAAAGCTTTGTTTCTTTTTCTAGTTTTGTTCATCATCTATTTTTTCATTCATTGCACAAAAAAATACACATATGCTTTAAGTTCATCTTCATCTTCTTCATCTTTAATTAAGTAGTAAACTAGAATTTTATTTCCTTCTCTCTTTCATTCTCACGATATCTCGGCCAGTGAACCACCATTCGAGGGTGTAGTTTGAACCTCCTTCACGGTGGAGCATTACTGGAACTGAAGTTTACGTTGTCGGTGAGGTAGAGAGGCTGAGAAAATGTCGCGTTATTTTCCTCTGTTTTGTTTTCTATTCCTCTGCTCAATGACCATTCCTTTGATTCCGGTTGATAGGGTGCAAGATATTCTAATTAAAGAGTAAGGAAGAATCATCAGAGCGAGGCAAGAGCGAGGCAAGCTTCTGGGGAAGTTCAGATCGTCGCTGGACTCGCCGGCAAGGTCGAGGTAAATTTTTTCCTTCCTCTGTTTTTCTATTTGAAACAAATAAATTTCACATTCTCAAAGCTACCCATGTGTTTGTTCACGGAACCAAACGGTTGGCTGACAAGTGCTGCATTAAGGATTAAATGAGTCCCATTGGTCATTTCAACCCAGTGTCGACCATAGAAACCAGATGGTTGACTGACTAACAAAGCATGCCAGTGGACAGATGGATGGCTTTCTTTCTCAGTTATTAATTAATCTACGGCGGCTTGCTACCGTGGAATCTTTACACGATACGGAGTTGACCGTTCAGCCTTGACGTAAAGAACGGAGCCGCGTAGAAAATTGCAATGTTCGTAATCCGGGGTTTGGAAGCTGCATCCCTCCCTAGCTTCCGCGTGGTTTCCTACCAAACGAAGCCAAAGTTGGTGGGGTCCTCCTATATTGTGCCATTAGAACAGGGGCGCCTGGTCCTAGTTATCCACGATTTAAAACCATCTTTCTAATAATGTTTGAAAAGAAATTCTAAGGAAACTTACGTGCTTTTTGGAACAAATAAATTTTACAATTTGTATGAAATTCATTTAGACTTATTTTTTAAAAAAAATAGTAAATCATGGGTTAGAAATCTCAACTATTAATTATAAAATTACTTTCTTTTATTGCAAATTCTATCAATTTCGATAGAATTTATAAATAATTTTTAAATAATTTTTTAAAAAAAAACTATCACTATCAATAGTCAATATTTTTGTCCAAAAATAACATTAGTTACAGTATTGTTACTGTTGCCGCCGGGATCCGTCCTCCGACTCGGGCGCGGTCGATCTTCAGGGAGAGGGATGCGGCGGACCTGCAAAAAAGGAAGCCCATACGCGGAGGGACGCTGGGGGTGGTCCTCCACGGAAGGCCCTCCGACGCTCAAGTCAGTGAGGAAGGAATCGGCGATCAACCAGACAACGGGGAGGTGGATCTCTCCGGGAGACCTCTCCAGGGGACGGCCAATCGGAAGCTCTAGGAGGGGCAGAGCACCGACGAGCTGCCGGGAGAGAGGAGCGAGCCCAGAGTTTTGTGTGCGTCAAGAGTCGCGTACCTGAGAGAATCTGTGAATTTGATACTTATAGACTGTCATCGGGATCTTGAGTGTCTTCTGGAAGGTTCAGAGGTTGTTACGATATGGAGGCGGACAGAATCAGGCCATCGTGGGGCCGTTAGGCTCCGTACTCGTTTGTTAAGGGATCGACGGCCGGGAGAGCTCCTTGACGCCTCGAGATCTGGTCAGGTAGGCGTGGGGCGGTTACAATAGGCTCTAGGCCACGTCCCGACATGATTCTTTGTTTAGGATGCCATTCGAGTAGGCCTGGGCTCTCCCACGCCAAGTTCCGCGGAGATGGTGTTAGGCTACGGATCGCTTAATGAAACCGAGCCATAGAGGAGACCGAGTTACAGGGGCCCGGAAGGGACCGAGCTATGGAAACCCGGAAAGGACCGAGCTATGGAAGCCCGGAAGGGACCGAGCTGTGGAAGCCCGGAAGGGACCGAGCTATGGAACCCCGGAAGGGACCGAGCTATGGAAGCCCGAAAGGAACCGAGCTATGGAAGCCCGGAAGGGACCGAACTGTGGAAGCCCGGAAGGGACCGAGCTGTGGAAGCCCAGAAGGGACCGAGCTATGGAAGCCCGGAAGGGACCGAGCTATGGAAGCCCGGAAGGAACCGAGCTATGGAAGCCCGGAAGGGACCGAGCTATGGAAGCCCGGAAGGAGCCGAGCTATGGAAGCCCGGAAGGGATCGAGCTGTGGAAGCCCGGAAGGGACCGAGCTATGGAAGCTCGGAAGGAGCCGAGCTATGGAAGCCCGGAAGGAACCGAGCTATGGAAGCCCGGAGGGGACCGAGCTATGGAAGCCCGGAAAGGGCCGAGCTATGGAAGCCAGGAGGAATCGATGGGAGGAGGTTAGCCTTAACCGCCTCGCACGAATATTAACGCAATGGCGATTTTACCCCTCAACACATGCCCTTCACTCCCTAGTTTAAAGCGTAGGTTCGGGCGTAGGGAGTACGAGTTCGAATGGCGCGCCACGGATGGGACGTCTTGGCCTAGACAGCTCGCGTAATGATACCCTAATTAATGCGACGGGGTTATCTTGCCTTCGGGGCTAAGGCTCCCTCGCGAGCGATGGCTGGGATTGTGCCACGCCCCGAATTCCGATCGATCGGGCGCTTGTCGAGGCGACTTGGGACGCCTAGGATGGGACGCCTCACCTTTTTAGGGAGGCTCCCTTGGTGGAGAAGCGAAGTGGCGGCCGCATTGTCGTTATATATACATATGTGTGCGCGTGCGCTCGGCGTCTTCTCGCTTTGCTTTCAAGAGGGTTCTGGTCTTTCATCTTCTTCGACGCTTATTGCTTTCGTTTGGTACCTCTTTCAATGGCGATGAGCCCAGACGATGTGGCCTCCGAGATCGTTGCTGAGGACTTGGGGAGGATTCACCAACGGTATGGCTTGCCCTTGGACATCGTCTTACGGGCGCCGGAACCCGAAGATAGGGTTACCCAAGATTTGGAGTCCGGGGTCTTTATCTACGAAGACAGTTTGAAGGCGGGTCTTCGTTTTCCTCTCCATCCCCTGGTGAAGGAGATCATGACCCACTACAACATCAGCCCGTCAATGGTGGCTCCGAACAGTTGGCGGAATGTCATCGGGTTCATCTCGATGTGCCACCAGATTCGGATCGTTGCCACCCTTCCCCTTTTCCGCGCCTGCTACCACCTGATTCCCAGGAGGAGATCGGAGTGGCCCTACATCGGGCCCCGGAAATCCTTCAACGTAATCACGGATAAGCCCTCTTCCATCAAGGGGTGGAAGAGTCGGTTTGTCATCGCGGAGGGAAACGTCGGCTCCGACTTCCCTCGGAGATGGGGGGATGTTGTAAGGGATGCGGAGACGCATCCGGCCTTGTCGGCGTAGGAAGAGGAGGACTTGGACGTCCTCCGCAACGGGCAGGTATTTTTGGCTAATGACCTGCTATCGGAGGGGGCCCTCTTCGCAGCCGGGCTCAGCCCCTTGGACCCGCAAGGTGAGTCCCTTTCGTGTAGTTCACTTTTCTCGATTAATGTGCTCAGACCTGAGCACGTGTGCTTTGATGTGGCAGCCGCAAGGTCGGCATTGTCGAGCCTCTCCAAGAGGAAGAGAGGAAAATGTCCGGGAGAAGGGGGCGGCGTGGATAGTAGCCGGCCCGAAAAAAGGGCCCACACATCTACCAGAAGCCCGCTGGATGCCAGAGCAGTCGCTGCAGGGGCGTCGGGGGTGAGAGAGGATCCGGGGAGGGCGGTTGTGGCGCCCGACCCTCTCGTATTGGAGATTTCAGACAGCTCGGACGAAGCTCCGTTGACTCGCCGGACCGCGTTCCCCTGAAGGAGGAAACGGCGGCGGATCCGACGGAGGCGGCCATTCCCGAGGGGGCCATTGTCCCCGCGGGATCACCACTGGCCCCAGCGGGAGAGGGGGAGGAGACGGCCATAGCTGGAGAGGTTCAGGGAGAACTCTCTCTCAGTCCCGTTGCAGGGGGGTCCGGAAGTAGTGGGACAGGCCAGACCGGGACTTCGGGGGAGCCTGCGGAGGAGACGCAAGTGGCGGAATAGGCCAGGATTTCGGAGGGCCTGGTGGCGGACACACAAATGGTGGTCACCGAGGAAGGGGCGTCGAAGGAGGGGACGCAGCAAGGCGGGAGCCCCGCATTGGGGGCTTCTTCGAGAAAGGTTTTGGGGAGGCTGGCTCTTGGGCTAGCCGAATTGTCTGAGGAAACCCAAGCCAGAGCCTTGACGGAGGAGGCTGGGATGTTGAAGGCCTCTCAGGCAGGGGGCGCCCAGGCCGGTCCTTTGGGCGGGGTTGGTCCATCCGGCAGTTTGGACGCTAGTATTGAGGAGGCGTTCTCTGCCATGATTAGGTCGGCCTTGTATCCGGGCGCGGATCCCTCGGCGGACAAGTTTGCCGACCTAGGATTGGTCGATGCTGCGTTCGGGCAGCAAGGCGTGGCAGAAAGTATCCATCTTCTTCCCGACAATGATAACACAACCTTGATGAGGATGACCCGGGCTTATGCCTCGCGGGTGAGTCACTTTTCTTGTGTGATAGATGTTTCTCGATTGACCCCATTGTGGGCTCTTATTCAATTTTTGCCTTTGCAGAGCGTTTTACTTTCCCGGGCGATTTGTGGGGCTTGAGTTTGGCGACGGAGGCCAGTGTCCAGGCCCGGAGGGAGAATGTCGAGCTCCAGTCGCGGCTAAAGGTGTCTGAGCAGTTCGAAGAGCTCATGGACACGATGGATAGGAACTCGAAGGCGGCAAGGGCGGCACATCAGGCTGCCGTGGACGAGGTGTCCAAGCAGAAGCGCAAAGTAAAGGAGCTGCAGGGACTCCTGGCGAAGAGTGACGACGCGTGCCTGGAGCTGGCCAGGATTGAATCAAAACACTCCGCGGAGGTGGCGTCGATGCGGCGAGAACACGGCGAAAGTATGAGTCGGCTGAGGAGAGAGGCCGACGAGGAAAGAAGGCGTTTGGCGAGGATGCTCGCGAAGTGGAGGAGAAACTGAAACGACGTGATGGCGAAATTGCCCATTTGAAGGAGAGTGCTAGGTGGGACCAGGGGACGATAGCTCAGGTGAGCGCTGAGTTATCCCAGGCCCGGAGAGATGCCGAAGCTAGACAGCAGAAGATCGGCACTCTGCAGGAGAGGGTTGAGCTGATTGGGGCTGACAGGACGAGAGCCAGGGGCGAGGCAGAAGAGATGGCCAAAAGGTTGGCCGAGCGAGAGGGGGAGGTACGCTCTTATTTTACTCTTTTTGTTTTTCCTACTGGGTTCTCGCAATTCTGATTGGATTTTGGATTTTTCGGATGGCAAAGATGGAGTCGGAGGTTCGGGCTCTTCAAGGTGAGCTGGCGTCCGCTCGCGATAGGAGCTCGGAGCTCGAGACGCGGGCTAGCGAGTTCGAGGAGCAAAATATCATTTTGTGGGCCCAGGCGATCGAGGCTGAGAAGCAGACAGCGGAGGCCAAGACGCAGCACGCCATACTTAAGGGGAGGCAAGACGCTATGAGCGTAGACGCATTCCATCATGGGATGGAAGAGTGCAAGCAGAGGATACTCAGTGGGCACCCGGAATGGGACCTTTCTTTCCTGAGCGTCGAAGATTCCGAAGACGGCGAGTCCGAAGAAGAAGATGAAGATGAATATGTCGATGTTTCTGACGCCGAGCCTGGCGGCGCCCCTGGTCCCAGCGAAGCCGTAGCCTCCGAGGGATGGTCGCAAACTGTCACAGAGGGGGCGAAAATATCTGAGAAGGGTGAATCTAGCTGTGCTTCTGCAGATGTGACTGAGGGTATTCCCAAAGCTGGTGGGGCTCCTGGTTCTTAGGAGCCGCTCTTGTATCTCGCCCTTTTAGACATTTGTTTGACGTTTCGTAGCAAAGGAATTTCCTGTTTTTATCTGAGTGTTTTTCTTGCGTGACTTCGCCGTTGTGTAGTCTTGCCTCAATGGTGAGCGACCCATGGCTCGCTGATACCCTTGGGCCATCCTTGATCCGAGACTAGGAAAATGTATTGGCTCGGGCCGATAGGCCAAACAGGTCGGTTTAGGCCGACAGGCAAAATAGGTCGGCTAGGGCCGACAGGCGAAATAGGTCGGCTGAGGGCCGATGGGCAAAATAGGTCGGCTGGGGCCGACGGGCAAGACAGGTCGGCTGGGGCCGACAGACGAGATAGATCGGCTGGGGCCGACAGACAAGATGGGTCAGCTGGGGCCGATCGACGAGATAGATCGGCTGGGGCCGACAGACAAACAGGTCGGCTGGGGCCGACAGATAAAATAGGTCGGCTGAGGCCGATGGACAAAATAGGTCGGCTGGGGCCGATGGGCAAGACAGGTCGGCTGGGGCTGACAGACGAGATAGATCGGCTGGGGCCGACAGACAAGATGGGTCGGCTGGGGCCGGTCGACGAAATAGGTCTTCGCGCTTTCTGCCATTCTGTCAACGTCCTGCCGCTCCGCAGGCGATTCGGTTTTGATTTCACCAGAATCGATGATACGGCACAGTGGGAGGAATAAAGCTGTGTCAGAGCTTTCCAGAAGGTGCTCTTTTCCCACGCAGGTCATTTCGCCGCGCACGCAATCGCCCGCCATTGGCGGACGTCGCTTCTGAAGGACGATACTCTGGATCCGCCAGTTTTTGAGGTGCTGGCTGGCGATCACCCATATTAAATGACAGTGATCCGGGATCAGGAGGAGATCTTCGTACACATCGTAAGTCCAGTGGTGGGCTTGGCGCGCAGTGGGGCGCTGCGTCTATCCTGAGGAGCCACGTGGAGGCGCGGGGCAGGTGTTCGAATCTCGGGACTCTCAGCTCTGATAGCTCATCTCGGGTCTTCCTGCCTATAAAAAGGGAGAAAAGGGGTCCCGTTTGGTTATCCCCAAAGTGTCTTTCCCATCAGAGCTCTACCATGCTCATTTCTCTGTTGCTACGAGTGGGAGGATCGACTTTTCCTTTCACGGGCTCCTTGCCGCCGAATAGCTGGGGCGACTGGGAGCTGCTGAAGAATGGCTCGCCCTTAGGGGACGAGCCTCGGAGATCATATGAAGAGCGCACAGGGGGGCACAGAGATCATACGGAGAGCGCACATATGCGCTTCCTACGTGATCTATGCGGCTTGCCGCGTGGGAGTTACGGTAAGAAGTGCATCGACACCCCCGCAGCACGCGCAGACTCTCCCTTTTTCGCTGGCCTGGGTTCCCATCCCTTCCCTGAGGGGAATCCTTGCCATGGATGGACAATATGGGAGCAACTGGGGTTCTCTCATATGGACGGTGGCCCGCGATCCAGCACCCCCTCCTAGGGGAGCGGGGGTCGTCCGAATCCTCAGAATCAGCATCCATGGGCCATGCCTCCTTTGGATCTTTTAATTCATCCTGTCAGGCGGATTGGCCGTTTCATGGTTTGCATGATTTGTCGATCCGGATGTTGGAACATCGCAGTTGTTAGGCCTGCTTTGGAGCAGTCGCCCGAGTTTTTTATTTGCCTTTATTTTATGCATCTCAATGCTCTTGTATGCCTGTGAGGCATTTGTAACTGATCATGATCGGCAATAAAGAGAATCATATTCTGTATCTCAATCTCTATCTTTTCTGTGCCGAGCTTTTTGCTATCGTTGTTTGTGGGGCATAAAGGCGTCTCGCTCGTCCTTAGACGAGGATCTCACGTCGCCCGGACCAATTAAGGTTCGCGCGTGATAGTTCAGAGATCGTTCGGCGAAAGCACGCTCCTTGCTTAGGTCAGGAGTCTGGTATTTTTGTGCTCCGCTTTTATCGGAGCTCGGAGTATGTGAGTCGGCTGTGGCCGAAGTATGGGGAGTCTGACCTCTCCCCATTATGGTTCGGCGAACCTGTCGCCTGAGTTAGCCAGTTCGAAGGTATTTTCCTCGGCCTTGCCAAGGTTCGGAGAATTTTGCAGCTCGGCCCTGCCGAGGTTCGGAAATTTGGTAGCTCGGCCCTGCCGAGGTTCGGAGAACACTTTACTGGCCCTGCCAAGGTTCGAAGAATTTTGCAGCTCGGCCCTGCCGAGGTTCGGAGATTTGGTAGCTCGGGGGAGCGACTCAGCTGTCATTGTAGGCCGTAGTGTTAGGTCCACGCGGCGCTTGATAAAGGGGGCGCCCGAGCGGAACGGGCGGTATATTGTCACGCTTTATTGGCGATGCTGCTCTTTCGAGGGGGCAAGTTATCGGCCGAGCGACGACTTCTTTCCGAGGAAGAGGGCCATATTAAGCAGCTTGGGGAAGCATCGAATGCGTTTAATGCGAGGGGCGACAGATCGAAAATGTTCGCTGGGGAACCCCGAACAATCTGCTCGCGCTTATCGATCTTACTCGGGATAGGGCGTGACTCTTCGGATTCCTCACGCATTAGAATGGTGACACGTGGCAAACTCTCATGGGTCGGCGTTTGCGGCGCGGCCGATCGGGATACCTGCCTGGCGGGTATAAATATGACCGAGGGGGATTGGTTTCGGCCATCCCTCAGTTTGAGCCCGGAAAGGAATGGCCTCTCCAGCGCGATCGTCAAGTAACTCGCATTCCTCACTTAGCAGCCTGCCACGTTCGGAGGGGAGGTGCACCTCGTAACTGTCGACGGGCTGAGCCTCGCGTCGGGCTTCGCGAGCAATGAGCAGCTTGCGAGGACTGCCGGAGAATTCTTGGACGTTTCGGTCAGGGAGGCGGAGGCCTCACGCCGGTTGATAGACCGGCAGAGGAGGAGATTATGTCCTTCGTCAGCAGGTGGCTGACCTGATGGAGCGCTTGGAGGAGTGCTGGCCTCCGGGAGGACTCCGAATTCTGATTCGGGCCTCTCCTTTTGTTTTTGCTTTTTCAGTCTCTTTGTGGTTCTCCTCTTTATGAATAAAAGTGGGTTTTATTTTGAAGTCTCTCTCTTTGAGAGTTTGCGGACTCGACCTTATGATGAATTAGGGGGGCCGCGGCCCTGTCGTTTTTTGCGCGTTTTTGAACGACGGGTTTTAGGGGTGTCACCCAAAAGATTTCCAGTAGCAGAGAGGGAAATCGTCTGGCCCTGCTCGGGGCTCTCGGCCGATTATGCGGGCTCAACGGCCTCAAGAGGGGGTTCTGCCGATGGTGGCTTCTTCCGTGCGTCGATGGTTTTTGCTTAGCGCTCGTTTTCAAACTGGGCGAAGTCCTTTGGGGAACTATTTGGGGGCCGTTCGGCTTTAGTCGTGGCCTGTATACTTCGGCTTTTTCGCCTGAATGATTTTTACCTGGCCCTGCTACGGCTCGGTAATTGCTCGGCCCAGCCGAGGTTCGGACTTTGTTTTACTTGGCCCTGCCAAGGTTCGGAGATTTTGTTTTACTTGGCCCTGCCAAGGTTCGGAGATTTGTTGCTCGCCCAGCCGAGGTTCGGAGACTTTGTTTTACTTGGCCCTGTCAGGTTTGGAGATTTGTCTCGGCCCAGCCGAGGTTTGGAGACTTTGCTTTACTTGGCCCTGCCAAGGTTCGGAGATTTGTTTTACTTGGCTGCCAGGTTCGGCTCGGCCCAGCCGAGGTTCGGAGACTTGTTTACTTGGCCCTGCCAAGGTTCGGAGATTTTGTTTTACTTGGCCCTGCCAAGGTTCGGAGATTTGTTGCTCGGCACAGCCGAGGTTCGGAGACTTGTTTTACTTGGCCCTGCCAAGGTTCGAGATTTTGTTTTACTTGGCCCTGCCAAGGTTCGGAGATTGTTTTACTTGGCCCTGCCAAGGTTCGGAGATTTGTTGCTCGGCCCGCCGAGGTTCGGAGACTTTGTTTTACTTGGCCCTGCCAAGGTTCAGAGATTTGTTTTACTTGGCCCTGCCAAGGTTCGGAGATTTGTTTTACTTGGCCCTGCCAAGGTTCAGAGATTGTTGCTCGGCCCGCCGAGGTTCGGAGACTTTGTTTTACTTGGCCCTGCCAAGGTTGGAGATTGTTGCTCGGCCCAGCCGAGGTTCGGAGACTTGTTTTACTTGGCCCTGCCAAGGTTCGGAGATTCCTGTTCGGACAAACAGCTCGGTCGTGCCGAGGATTGGTAAGCAGTATCTATTTCTTTTCACAATTTATAGCAATATAGTGCGTAATGATTCACGCGATATATTTTGAGGAAACAGATAAACAGGAATATGCAGTGAGGTATATGGAGATTGTTTAGAGGGGACATACCCTACTGACAATATTTACGAAGGTTGTCCGCGTTCCAAGTCCGGGGAATAGACTTCCCATCAAGATCCTGCAGCTTGTAGGTTCCTGGTCCAATAATCTCCGCTATTGATACGGGCCCTCCCAGTTTGGTGCCAGCTTTCCTTGCTCCAGCGGTTTAGATACAGCAGCTTTCCGGAGGACAAGGTCGCCGGGTAGGAAGGATTTCCCCTTAACCCGGGAGGCATGGTACCGAGCCACCCTCTGTTGATAAGCAGCCGTCCTGATTCGGGCCTTTCTCTGACTTCTTCCACCAAGTCGAGGTTGGTGCGGAGTTGCTCGTCGCTGGCCTCCTCCGAATAGCTTTCTACCCGCAACGATGGGAGGCCTACTTCGACAGGGATGAACAGCCTCTGTGCCAAAAGTCATTCGGAATGGAGTCTCGCCGGTCGGGATTCTCGGGGTAGTTCGGTAGGCCCATGGGACATGATGTAGCTCATCGGCCCATCTGCCTTGGGCTCTGGAGAGGCGAGCTTTGATTCCTTGGAGGAGAGTTCTGTTAGTCACCTCGGCCGCTCCGTTGGCTTGTGGGTGCCCGACCGAAGTGAGGTGATGTCGGATTCCATGTTCCTCGCAGAACTGACGAAATTTGGAATTGTCGAACTGCTTGCCATTATCGGTGATTATAGTGTGGGGTAGGCCGAATCGGCAGATGATGGACCTCCACACGAAGTCTCGGGCCCGTGCCTCAGTAATTTGCGCGACCGCTTCCGCCTCGACCCATTTGGTGAAGTAGTCGATGGCGACAAACAAGAATTTCCGCATCCTGACGCAAGCGGGAATGGGCCGAGGATGTCCATCCCCCATTTGGCAAAGGGCCAAGCGGAGGATATAGAGATCAGCTCGGCGGAAGGGAGTCTTTGGATGTTTGCATGCCTCTGGCAGGAGTCACAGGCTCGGACTAAATCGTCCGCGTCCCTTTGCATAGTCGGCCAGTAGTAGCCCTGCCGCAATACCTTGTGACATAGGGATCGGCTTCCCAGATGGTTGCCGCAAATACCTTCATGTACCTCGCGCAGAGCGTAGTCCGCTTCTGATGGGCGAAGGCACCTAAGCAGCGGCATGGAGAATGACCGCTTGTACAGTTGGTTGTCAATCAGCACATAGTGGGTGGCCTGCAGCTTCAGCTTCCTAGCCTCTCTTTGGTCGGACGGAAGCGACCCTTCTTTGAGATATTTGAAGATCGGGTCGAACCAAGATGGCTCGGCCTCAACTTGCATTACTCAGTCGACTTCCATGATGCTCGGCTTTTCCAGAGTCTCCAAGTGGAATTTTTGCTCGGCATCCATTGACTCCGTGGTTGCCAGTCGGGAGAGTAGGTCAGCACGGGCATTCTCAGATCTAGGGATCTGAATAATTTTAAATTCAAAAAATGAGGAAGCAAGTTACGCACCTCCTGGAGATACCGAATCATGTTCGGTTCTCGAGCTTCGAATTCTCCCCGAACATGGCTGGCTACCAGCTGAGAGTCGGTGAAGGCGTTGAGTCTTTCTACCTTCAGATTATGGGCAATCCGGAGGCCAGCTAACAGAGCTTCATACTCGGCTTCGTTGTTGGAAGCCGGAAGGAGAATCGGACGCCATACTCGAAGGTCATCCCCTCGGGCTGGTGAGAACTAGACCCGCACCGGAGTGATGGGCATTGGACGACCCGTCGACATGGAGGAGCCAACGGGCTCTGGTCCTTGGCTCTTCAGGGGAGTCTGGGGAAGAACCGTCCTCTGGGATGGTGCACTCGAGGAGGAAGTCGGCCAGTACTTGGGCTTTGATGGCTGTGCGAGGCTGAAAGTGTATGTCGTGCTCGCTTAGCTCGACGGCCCACTTGGTCATTCTTCCCGATGTCTCGGGACGGTGAACAACCGTCTTGATGGATTGGTCGGTTAGGACCGTTACGGAGTGTGCTTGGAAGTACGGCCGTAGCTTTCGAACTGAAGTGATAAGAGCCAACACCATCTTTTCAATCCTGCTGTACCTTGTCTCCGCATCGCGGAGCAGCCTACTCACATAATAGATCGGCTTCTGGATCTTGCCTTCTTCCTTGATCAGCACCGAGCAGACCGCACCCTCCGAAACGGCCAGGTATAGGAATAAGGTTTCTCCTGGGGTCGGACTGCTGAGGAGTGGGGGCGAGCCGAGGTACTTCTTAAGATCTTGGAA
>UESW01003862.1:1673214-1745225 GCA_900491605.1 Calamus simplicifolius
GGATGATGACGTCGCCGGTGAATCCCATCAGGGTGGAATCCACGGCTCGAAGGTTTTTCATGAGCAATTTCATCCTGGCAAACACACCGAGGTACAAAACGTTTACCGAGCTTCCACTATCGACGAGGATTCGGCTTACATCATAATTATTTAAGTTAAGGGATACAACAAGTGCGTCATCGTGGGGGAGCTGTATCCCAAGAAGATCATCATTAGAAAAGGAAAGTTCGCCCGTGCGTGCCTTCTTTGGCACCGGCGCATCACCGTCGCCCCTGGAGCTCGATCCGCCGGCCTCCTCAATCATGTTGATACGGCCAACCACATGCGGATTTGGTGGAGGAGGGAGTTGTCGGAGCTCGGGCTGGCGATCACCTTCTTGTTGCTGCAGCTCGGGCGCCCTCCTGAATTGGTCCAGCCGTCCCCGCCGGATCAGTCTCTCGATTTCGTTCTTCAGCTGCCAACATTCTTCAGTGTCATGACCATGCTCCCTATGGTAGCGGCAGTATTTAGCGGGATCCCTTCGAATCGGGTTCCCTCGGAGAGGTACTGGCTGGGGAAGTTGGCACTCTATCTCCCTGAGGATCTGCGCCCGGGGCACAGTCAGCGGAGTATAGCGATCGAACTGCCTGGGAGGACTCCGGAAGCGATTCCTTGGCGGCAGTGGAGGGACTCTTGGGCGGCGGGGCGGACTTGGCCGACGGACAGGGCGGTGTCTGTCGGGGACTTTGGGCTCTTGCTTCTTTCTTGCTTGCTCAGTGCGGGCCACCCTCCGCGACTCCTCGACCCTAGCGTATTTGTCCGCAAGGGCCATCATATCAGATAGACATGGGGGATAGCTGACCTCCATTGCCAGATAGAAGTCGCTCTCCTTCGAAACACCCCCCGTTAGGGCGGACATAGCCACCTCATGATTAAGGTGGTCCATCTCCAACATGGCCTTGTTGAAACGACCAAGATAATTTCTCAAGGACTCCCCCTCTCTCTGCTTGACTTCGGAGAGGGAGTCGGATCTTCATCGATGGCGGCGGCTGCTAACGAACTGGCCAATAAAAAGGTGGCTCAGCTCGTCGAATGAATCAATGGAACCCGGTTTCAAGGCGTTGAACCAGGTTCGGATGGATCCTCTGAGGGTGGATAGGAAGGCTCGGCAGAGGATCGCATCAGATGCTCCGTGGAACATCATTATTGACCGGAAGCTACTGAGATGGTCATCCGGATCGATGGAGCCGTGATAGGGCTCGACGGTTGGCAGCTTAACGTGGGAGGGAATCACTTCCTCCATGATTCCCTTAGAGAAAGGGATGCCCTGCTCCGCTTTGGGCTGGGGCAGATGGGTCTGCTTGGCGGCGTCCAGCTCCTGATGCATCTCTTGGATCTAACGGCGGATCTCCTCCTCACCGGCTAGAGGATGGGCTGGGCGCGAGAACCGCAAGGATGGCGTCGAATCATGGTGAGACGTCGCCGAAGAGAGGGAGTGGGCTCGCCGAGATCTGGGAGGGTCTCTATCATAACCGGTTCGAGAGACCGGTTTGTCCCCCCTGGGGCGATGTGGGGGATCCGCTGATTCACGTGGATCAGAGGAGGAGGTTGCCGGCGAAGAAGAAGTCGCCACTTCTTTCTAGGGATGCGAAGCAGGAGGAGCCGTAAGGCGCTCCTGTACCAGATGGGTAAGGGCCTAGACTTGTTGGACCAGTGTAGCGAATTGGTCCTGGGTCATCGGAATGGTAGGCGGCGACGGAGTCTCGACAGGTGGGGGTTGTGGCGCTGTGGCGCCAGTCGGATCAGGCCTCTGGGAGGCGACTTGATCTTGGGCATCAGAGGTGCTCTCTTCCGGTTGGCCATCAGAGAGGTTCTTCTCCGGATCGGGATCCTTGTCTTCTTTCTTCAAGTTTTAACGGGACTTGAGGGCCCTTCCTCTAGCGCCAATCTGTTGCCGCTGAAATCCGTCCTCCGACTCGGACGCGGTCGATCTCCAGGAAGAGGGGGGCAGACCTGCAAAAGAAGCCCACACGCGGAGGGACGCTGGGGGTGGTCCTCCGCGGAAGACCCTCCGACGCTCAAGTCAGTGGAGAAGAAATCGACGATCAACCAGACAGTGAGGAGGTGGATCTCTCCGAGAGACCTCTCCGGGGACGGCCAATCGGAGGCTCCAAAGGGCAGGAGCGCCGACGAGCTACCGGCAAGAGCAGGAGAGTGAGAGTGGGGGTGTAAGTGCGCAAGTGTGGGTACAGAGTCGCGTACCTGAGGAAATCTACGATTATGATATTTATAGACTGCCACCTGGATTGTGAGCGCCTTCTGGAAGGTCCGGAGGTTGTTATGATACGGAGACGGACAGAATCAGGCCGTTGTGGGGCCGTTAGGGTCCGTATCCTGTTTGTTTTGGTATCGACGGCTGGGAGAGCTCCCTGGTGTCTCGAGATCGGGTTGAGTAGGCCTGGGGCGGTTACGATAGGCTTTAGGCCACGTTCCGATATGATTCCTTGTCTAGGATGCCGCTCAGGTAGGTTCGGGCTCTCCCGCGTCAGGTTCCGCGGAGGTAGATGTTAGGTTGCGGATCGCTCGAAGGAGCCGAGCTACGGAAGCCCGGAGGAGGCCGAGCTACGGAAGCCCGGAGGAGGCAAAGGGAGGAGGTCAGCCTTAGCTGCCTCGCACGGATATTAATGCAATGACGATTTTACCCCCCAACAGAAACATTGTAAAAAAATAATTTATTAAAAAAATCAAATGTTTCAATATAACAAAATGAAAGGAAAAGAGACTAATTTAGGTCAAGGAGACTAATTTAGGTCAAGATTCATCAACTAGATTGGGAAATGTGTTTTGGAGAAAAGAAGATCAATAGAGATTTAATTCAAAATTTCTAACCATATTGATTTAGGTCTGAATTACATTAGCTATATTTTGGATTGAATCAAACTTTAACTATGATTGTATTTAGCATTGCCATGGTATCTTTTTTTTAAAAATAAAAATAAAATTTTTATTTTTATTTTTTATAGACCTAACAATAGAAATATGTTTAGTAATTATTATTATTTTTTATTTTTTAAAAAATAAAAAGAAATAATAGGAAAGCTTATGGCAACAAGAGATAGAGTGTTCAAAACCATCCAACCATAAACAAACCTTTGATTCCATCCATGGCGACGATCATCGCTATGTCCTCCTTGAGTTGCTGTGTCACTTCTAAGGCCCAGGCATATCGAGTTGTTGAGCACCTCGAGAGTCGTCAAGATTGGGGGCAATCCCTTGTCCCCAATTGCTTAGCACATACGCCCATCACATTGACTCCAGCGAACTCATCAGTGATCTTTCCAACGAGGCTACCGATGGCCTTTGTCATTGATGGTGGGGATAAGAGAGTTTGCATCGCTACAGTGATCGGATATAGTTGCGGAGGGATGGGAGAAATTAACAAGTCGATCATTGGAGATTATAGAATTAAAGCTCAATGAATTCATTTATGGCCTCATGCAGTGAAAATTAGACTTGTTTACTCTTCTACTTTATGCCTGGCACATACTTTAATTTTTATATTTCTTTTACACTTAAAAAGTCTAAAAGAATTTGAGAAATTTACTATTTATTATCCAATTGACAACTTTTTTGCTCCAGCTATTTAATCCTAATATTAACGATATTGATTTCATTTTATCTAATATAAAAATAGTAATATATATAAAAATCATTGCTTTCCAAGAACAAATCAAACTTTGATGAGCTATTATTAAACAAGGCAGCTTTCATAAATCAAGTTTATCACTATGGAACCTTAGCTACTGAAAATGCCATTCTTCGAATAACATGCTAGAACAACCCAAAGGACATAACGAGCCTAATATTATATTCAATGGCAACCCTAAATGACATAGCGACATGGGTGCAGACAGGTTAATCGACCCATACCTAACATAGTCCTGACTTGATTGGGCCTAGTCTGGTCTTTTTTTCGACTTGAGACTTACTTTGTCAAGAAGGTTGGAGACAATTGATTGGAGCCATGAGCCATCCAACTATGATTAGGAGATTGGGGGACTCGACTGAGATGGTTGGATAGTCTTCAGGCCGCTCATATGCTACTTAAAAATTACTATAACCAGGTATATGCCCATGCAATGCTCGGTCATTGATCTAATTTAAATTTAAAAAATAAAAATAAAATAAAACATTTCTTTCTCTCTTTATCTTCAATAAGAAGGAAAAAGAATTTTAGTTTTTTAGAAAGAATAGAGAAAAATGAGTAACTCCTATTCTCCTTTTTTTTATTATTATTTCTTTTTCTTCCAAACAAAAAATTTATTATTCTTTTCCCTTCCCTTGCACTTGTTAGCTTTATCCAAATAGACACTAAAAGTCAACATGCGAAAAGTAGCCACAAAGTGAAAACTTGAGGGCTTTCTATAGCGGAGAGTATTTTTAAAAAAACTTTTTATAGAGAACAAAAAATAGGATTTTGTGTTCAATTTTTTTTAAAACAATAAAATTTAAAACTATGTTTTTCTTGTTTTCTAAATATACAATATGGTTGGAAAATATCTTTGAATTGTTATTTATTTTTTTTAAAATAAAGCATTATTTTCTCTATATTTTCTGCAGTATATCTTCATTGCCCATTACTTATACCACCAACCACCCTTTATCATCCATCACCACCGCTGCTATAATCGTCACCACCACCATATCACCATCATCCACTATCCTCACTATCGCCATCATACCTCCACCATACCATCAGTGCTATGATCACTACCATCATATCTCTACTATGGCCATCTTTCTCCTCCACCATAATCCTTTGCCACATGGTTGGTCCTCTCACATGCAGCAGAAAATCTCCTTCTTTAGCTTCTAATTTGGTCAGGTTTGATTTGGTTGGTTTTGAGAAGATCTGGAAGAATGGTTGGATCTATTTTGTAGGTTCTATTTTTTGAAGTTCCTTCCCCTTAGGTTTGATATGGAAAGGATTGAAAGAATTTTAACCTAACTTAGATTTATTTTGGGTCTAAAATCAGACCTTTACTTCTTCTTTAATCCGAACTGAGTTGATAACATCTGTCAGGATTAAGAAGCCTTGCTTATAACTTAGCTCTCATGAAAAGTTTTGACTAGGATAGAGGAAGGGAGTCAACTAAGACTTGGAACTTATAGCTCTTAGAGAACTTACATCCAGCCAACTTAATCTTTCGAAGGTGGTCTTGAAATTCATGGATTTGGATAACTATGGCTTTAAATTCTATCATTGCATACTTTCAAAACTTTGATATGGTGAATTGGTATAGATCGATATCATCCATCTTATACCTAACCTTAAGGGCATTTCATATTTCTTTAGCAGTTTTATTAGGAAGGTAAGTATCATAAAAACTATAAAAAAGGGCACTAAGTATTCTATGTTTACAATGAAAATTTATTTTTTTAGGAGTTTTTATGTTTGAAGTAGAAGATGTTGTCTCAACCGATTTCAGCTAGAGGGACTTGGTTGAGAACCGAATTTTGGAAGATGGTTTAAGATTAGAAAATTGTATTACTGAAGGTAATCCTAAAGTAGTTAGTATCTCACTTGGCTTTATCATCTACTAAAGAAGGACCATTAATTTTCCTTTGGTTTGATGCCACTAAGGTCATTAAAGCCATTTTATAGGGAGCTTCTAAATACACAGCAAAAATTGCTCTCCACACCCTTGAATTTTTTAAAAATTTTAAATTCGGAGGTGTGGAGAGCAATTTTCTCTCTACATCTAAAAAAAAATCTGAAGATCCTCCGGAATAAGAACCTCTACTGATGCTACCATCGGAACCACAGCCACGACACTGACGAATGCCGTCAGCTAAAGAAGGCTATTGAAGACCTTATCCAGCGGGGCCACTTAGGAAAATTCGTTTAGAGGAACAACCCAGGAGCTCCTGGCCCGTCAGCGCCCTCGCCGCCGGTGATTAACAATGCCCCGACGGAGAAGACGGTAGCGATGATTTCCTGGGGGGAAGGAGGCCCGTCGAAGAGGCCAAGAGGGGAGGGGGAGTCGGAGTCTGTAATTCATTTCCTCGAAAAGGACTTAGATGAGGTAGTGAATAAAAATGATGATAGTGTCGTCGTGTCTATGACGATCGCTAAGCATCCTGTAAAAAGAATCCTAGTTGACAGTGGGAGTTCCGTAGATGTTTTGAACTATGATGTCTTTGTTCGTATGAACTTGTCACCTGATCTGCTTCGACTATCGCCACGCCTCTGATGGGATTCACAGGAGATTCTGTAAAAGTTAAGGGGGAGGTCACCCTCCCTGTGATGGCTGGTATAGCCCCGTGTCAGAGCACTATTTTCATGAAGTTCTTGGTTGTTCGTGTGCCCCTTGCATATAACGCGATCATCGGGAGGCCCGGGCTCAACCTCTTGGATGCTCTTATATCCACTAAGAGGCTCCTCGTGAGGTTCCCCACCAGCAGAGAAGTCGGGGAGATGCGGGGAGAGCAAAATCCGCCAATACTTTACTATCACTTGGCTCCTAGTCCGCAGGGGATGGCACCCGCACCGACACTTGAGACGCTTGACCCCCGAGACATGGAGAAAAGAGGTGAGCCAGCCGAGCAGCTGCTTACTTTCCCCTCGGGGAGGACTCAGCGCGAACGGTCCGTATTGGAGCCTTACTCCCGGAGGAGGCCCATGACCGGCTCCTCGCCTTTCTGCGGGCCAACGTGGATGTATTCGCATGGTCGGCGTCCAACATGCCGGGGATTCTGGAGGAGGTGATCACGCACCAGCTAAACATTCGGTCAGGGTGCCGGCCTATCCGGTAGAAGAAAAGGAGTTTTGCCCCTGACCGACAAAGGCCGTAGATGTGGAGGTGCGGAAGCTGCTGGCGGCCGGTCACATCCGCAAGGTGCATTACTCGGACTGGCTGGCAAATGTCGTAATGGTTCGCAGGCCAGCGGGAGTTGGAGGATGTGCGTGGACTTCACCGACCTCAACAAGGCGTGCCCTAAAGACAGCTTCCCGCTGCCCCGAATTGACCAGCTTGTGGACGCCACGTCCGAACATGAAACCCTTAGTTTCATGGATGCATTCTCGGGGTACAATCAAATCAAGATGAACTCGGCGAATGAAGAAGCAACTTCCTTTATCACAGAAAAGGAGATTTATTGTTACAGGGTGATGCCTTTTGGGTTGAAAATTGCCGGGGCCACTTATCAAAGATTGATAAATAAGGTCTTTGAGGACCAGATAGGGCGCAACATGGAGGTGTATGTGGATGACATGTTGACCAAGAGCATCAGTGCAACGGACCATATCGCTGACCTCGAGGAGACCTTCAATAACTTACGCCAGTATCGAATGAGGCTTAACCCCCACAAATGCGCCTTTGGAGTGGCAGCAGGCAAGTTTTTGAGTTTTATGGTGACCCAGCGAGGGATCGAAGCCAACCCTGACAAGATCAGGGCTATCTTGGAGATGAGGCCCCCAGCCAACAAGAAGGAGGTACAACGCCTGATGGGGAGGGTGGCGGCTTTGAGTCGTTTCATGTCAAGGTCGGCAGAAAGGTGTCTGCCCTTCTTTAAGGCACTGCGCAAGGTCAACGGCTTCGAATGGACAAAGGAGTGTCAAGGTGCCTTTGAGGAGTTGAAGCAGTTTCTATCAACTCCCCCGCTGTTGTCCAAGCCTAAGAATGGAGAGGAGCTCTTCCTATATCTTGCAGCCTCCCCCGAGGCTGTCAGCTCTGTGCTCGTGCGCATGGATGCCGATGGGGTTCAGAAGCCAATCTATTACACTAGCAAAGTACTCCATGACGCCGAGACCAGGTACTCGAGAACCGAGAAGATTATTTTTGCCTTGGTGGTCTCTGCTCAACACTTCCGACTTTATTTCCAAGCTCATCCCATCGTGGTGCTCATGGACCAGCCTCTTCGAACCATCTTATCTCGCCCCGACACCTCCGGTCGGTTGGCCAAATGGGCCATTAAACTAAGTGAGTTTAATCTGTCCATCCGGCCAAGGTCAGCCATGAAGTCTCAGGTGTTGGCTAATTTCTTGATCGAGTGGTCCTGGGCCGAGAGAGATATGGAGGGGGTGCGCCCGGAGGAGTGTGTGGACCCTCCCTCAACTGAGGAGGTAGAGGACTAGATCTTGCATGTGGATGGAGCCACAAATTCTCAAGGAAGCGGAGCCGGACTCATTCTCGCGAGCTCAGAGGGAGACGCAGTGGAGTATGCTCTCAGATTCTAATTCCCATCAACTAATAACCAGGCGGAGTATGAAGCCTTGTTAGCGGGGATGAGGTTAGCTGAGGAGTTAGGCGCTGAGCGTTTGAGGACCTTCACGGACTCTCAGCTTGTTTCTGGGCAGATCACCGGGGAGTACGAGGCTAGGGACCCAACCATGTCCCGATATTTGAGCAAGGTGCAGTCCCAAACGTCTCATTTCTCTTACTTCCGCATCAGCTATATCCCCAGAGCGGAGAATGCTAGGGCTGATGCATTGTCCAGCTTAGCCACTTCGGTCGATGAGATGTTGGGAAGAACATATGTGGAACATCTACAAGCCCCGAGCATCGAAGTTGCAGATGAAGCATTGCCAGTGGAGCAAGAGCCCTCCTGGATGGACACCTACATCCGGTATTTGACCGACGACACTCTCCCAGAGAACCCCGCTGAGGCCAGGCTACTCAAGCGGAGGGCCCCGAGATTCTTGATGATGGACGGGAAGCTTTATCGGAGATCCTTCTCATACCCAGTCCTCAGGTGCATGGGGCCGGCTAAATCAGATTACATCCTCAGGGAGATCCATGAAGGCATCTGTGGGAGTCACCTGGGGGGCAGAGCCCTAGCCTACAAGGCCTTATGGCAGGGGTACTTCTGGCTGACAATGAAGGAGGACGCGGCCGAGCTTGTTAAGAGATGTGATAGCTGTCAGCGTCACGCTAATATCCAGCGATAGCCGACGTCTCACCTAACCCCCTTGGTAGCACCCTGGCCCTTCGCCCAGTGGGGCATGGATATCCTGGGACCATTTCCCTCGGCCTTCGGGCAGCGAAAGTTCCTCTTGGTGGCGGTGGATCACTTCACCAAGTGGGTTGAAGCCGAGGCCCTTGCCAAGATCACCGAAAGCAAAGTGAGATCCTTCTTTTGGAAGTCCATCATATGTCGGTTTAGGCTACCGCACACCCTAGTCACTGATAACGGCCGGCAATTTGACAATGCGCCCTTCCGGGAGTTCTGCTCCGAGTTGGGCATCCATCAGAGGTTCACTTCCGTCGGGCACCCTCAGACCAACGGGGCGGCCGAGGTGACTAATCGAATCATTCTCCAGGGGCTGAGATCTCTGCTAGATGACTGCAAGGGGCGATGGGTGAAGGAGCTCCCCAACGAGGAAGGAAACCCAGACCAGCTGCGAGCCAACCTCGACTTGGTGGAGGAAGTGCGAGACCGAGCGCGACTTCGGATGGCGGTCTACCGGCAATGGGCCGCTAAATATTACAACGCCCGTGTGCGCCCCAGGACTTTTCTGCTAGGAGACCTGATCCTTCGACGGGCTGAGGTCTCGAAGCTAGCAGAGGGAGGCAAGCTAGCTCCAAATTGGGAAGGGCCTTATCGGATCGCCGAGACACTTCACCACGGAGCTTACAAAATTGAGGAGCTCGATGGGAAGCCACTCCCTGGACATGAAATGCAGATAACCTTCACCGGTACTATCAGTAACGAATTCCTCCTCCCACATCAAGTATCATGTCTGTATTCACGTGGGGTTTCACCCCTCATTTTATATTAACAAATTTCAATTTTAGCTCCTGAGATTTTTCACCTAAAGCCCTGCACCAGCCAGGCACAAAGCCCGACACCCGTCGGCACCCAAAGCCCTGGGCCAGCCAGGCACAAGCCCGACACCCGTTGGTACCCAAAGCCCTGGGCCAGCAAGGCACAAAGCCCGACACCCATCGGCACCCAAAGCCCTGGGCCAGCCAGGCATGAAGCCCGACACCCGTCGGCACCCAAAGCCCTGGGCCAGCCAGGCACGAAGCCCGACCCCCGTCGGCACCTAAAGCCCTACACCAGCCAGGCACAAAGCCCGACACCTGTTGGCACCCAAAGCCCTGGGCCAGCCAGGTATGAAGCCTGACCCCCGTTGGCACCTAAAGCCCTGCACCAGCCAGGCATGAAGCCCGACACCCATCAGTACCCAAAGCCCTGGCCAGCTAGGCATAAAGCCCGACCCCGGTCGGCACAAAAGCCCTGGGCCAGTCAGGCATAAAGCCCGACCCCGGTCAGCACAAAAAGCCCTGGGCCAGCCAGGCATGAAGCCCGACCCCGGTCGGCACAAAAAGCCCTAGGACAGCCAGGCATAAAGCCCGACCCCGGTCGGCACAAAAAAGCCCTGGGCCAGCCAGGCACGAAGCCCGACACCCATCGGCACCTAAATCCCTGCACCAGCCAGGCACAAAGCCCGACCCCAGTCGGCACAAAGCCTTGGGCCAGCCTAGCATAAAGCCCGACCCCGGTCGGCACAAAAAGCCCTGGGCCAGCCAGGTATGAAGCCCGACCCCGGTCGGCACAAAAAGCCCTGGGCCAGCCAGGCATAAAGCCCAACCCGGTCGGCACAAAAAGCCCTGGGTCAGCTAGGCACGAAGCCCGACACCCGTCGGCACCTAAAGCCCTGCACCAGCCAGGCACAAAGCCCGACCCCCATCGGCATCTAAAGCCCTAGGCCAGCCAGGCATGAAGCTCGACACCTGTCGGCACCTAAAGCCCTGCACTAGCCGGACACAAAGCCCGACACCCATCGGCACCTAAAGCCCTGGGCCAGCCGGGCACAAAGCCCGACCCCCGTCGACATCTAAAGCCCTGGGCCAGCTAGGCACAAGCCCGACACCAGTCAGCGGATAAGGCCCGACACCCGTCGGCACCTAAAGCCCTGGGCTAGCCAGGCATGAAGTTCGACACCCGATGGCACAAAGTCCCGCCGGTCAGATAAAGACCAACCCCCGTCGGCACCTAAAGCCCTGCACCAGCCGGGCATGAAGCCCGACACCCGTCGGCACCCAAAGCCCTGGGCCAGCCAGGCACAAAGCCCGACCCCCATCGGCACCTAAAGCCCTGCACCAGCCAGGCACAAAGCCCGACATCCGTCGGCACCCAAAGCCCTGGGCCAGCCAGGCATGAAGCCCGACCCCCGTCGGCACCTAAAGCCCTGCACCAGCCAGGCACAAAGCCCGACACCCATCGGCATCTAAAGCCCTGCACCAGCCAGGCATAAAGCCCGACCCCGATCGGCACAAAGCGCTGGGCCAGCCAGGCATAAAGCTCGACCCCGGTCGGCACAAAAAGCCCTAGGCCAGCCAGGCATGAAGCCCGACCCCGGTCGGCACAAAGTCCTAGGCCAGTAAGGCAAAAAGCCCAACTTCGATCGGCACAAAAAGCCCTGGGCCAGCCAGGCATAAAGCCCAACCCCGATCGGCACAAAAAGCCCTGGGCCATCCAGGCATGAAGCCTGACCCCGGTCGGCACAAAAAGCCCTAGGCCAGCCAGGCATAAAGCTCGACCCCGGTCGGCACAAAAAGCCCTGGGCCAGCCAGGCACGAAGCCCGACACCCGTCGGCACCTAAAGCCTGCACCAGCCATGTAACATCCTGAAAACCTTGTAATTTATGGCTTTTTCATTTGAAATGAAAGTCAGAAAGTTTCAGTAAAATGTGAGTGTGTTGGCCTTTTGATAAATGTAAAGAGAAGAAATTTTTGGAGTAAATAAGTATATTTCTGAATGTTAATGAGTTTGATTTAAGAAATTGAGAGACTTAAGTTTTAATGGTTTAAATCACAAGAAAAATCAAGTTTAGTTTGAGTTTTATCCTAAAATGATGTTTTTAGTGGTTGGAGTCGACCCTAATTGGAGTGGAGTCGACTCTGGCACGGTTTTAAACTTTCGGCATGCTTTGGAGTCAACCCCTGCAGAGCTGGAGTCGACCCCTACTTTTCAGGAGTCAACCCCTACTTTTCTGGAGTCGACCCCTATTTCTGCTGGAGCCGACTCCCAATCTGTTCGAGCCGACTCCAAGACGGCAGGTTTTTCAGAGTTAAATCTTGAGAAATTTATATTTAATCCGTTTCAAGTCCGATTTGGATGCCGTTTTAAACCGTTAGATTTCTAAAATCGAGTTCTTCAAGATGGTAAAGTCTTTTCTTAGAAATGTTACATAAAAGTATCGATTTAAGTAAAAATGATGATCTGGGGCTATAAATCGATTAAAAAAATGCTATATCAGGGGCAAAATGGGAAAAGGCTCTGATGTCAATTGCTAATTGTGTTAAGGGCAACTTGGGAAAGAAAATCTAAGGGCAAAATATCATGGTTATAAGTGAGCCACGTGTTTTCCAAAATGCGCGCGTNAAGGGCAAAATATCATGGTTATAAGTGAGCCACGTGTTTTCCAAAAAGTGCGTTAAGAGTGTTTGAGGGCAAAAGGGAGATTTGGCATGCCTTAACCCTTAAGTTTCCAATGACTTGGTCCCCAAGTCATTAGAGAAAAAGGGAAACGTGGGTTCAGCCAGAGAAAGAAAGAAAGAAAGAAGAGGAGAAAAGAGAGGAAAGGAAGAAGAAGAAGAAGAAAAAGGAGGAAGAAAGAGAAAGGGAAAGGGAAGCTTGGGGTTTGTGCTCGACTCCAGGTAAGCTATAGCTTCCCTAGATCTTGTATGACTTTAGATTTTCTTAGATTATTGTATTTTGAGGTAATAGTAGAAGTAATCTTGAGTAGAGAAAGGGTGGAAGAAAATAATGAGATATTAGAGGATAGATCATGTATGCATGCATGGTTCGTGGGAAAACCTCGTGTGGAGGTAATCCTAATAGCTATCGTATCTGTATGTTGACGTAGGTCAAGAGGGTTATTCCAGGGAGCCGGAATACCAGAGTTGAGTACCAGTTGTACCAGTCGAGGAGTAACCTACTAAGGTGAGTGGGTTTCTCATCTAGCAATGAGAAGTTAATTTGAGCTAGTATAATGAGATTAATACCTAGTTATGGTATGTTATGTTTAGCAGAGTATTATGTATGTTTTAAATATGAGAAATGAGAACCTAGTATATGATATTCTGATAAATGAGTTTTGAGCATGAGTTTTAAGCACATAAGCATGAGTTTCGATGAGGGATTTTTAATGTATACATGGCATATTTGCATGATAAAGCTTTACAAATGATGTATGTATCATACTGAGCATCAGGCAGCTAGGGGGCTGATCACCCTTTAGACTGTACTGTAGCATGAGCATTGCACACTACTATCGAGCCGGCACCTCCTTGCGAACAGATCGTACGATGAACCCCAGAATCAGGGGTGAGTGCATGCTTAACCAGGCCAGTGGGGCTGGTTGTGAGCAGCCCGTGGGGGCATGAATCATAGCTCAGTGGAGCTGATTACTATATATAGCCCGTGGGGGCAGAGAGAAAACCCGAGGTTCCAGGGTTAAGGAACAAAGCACTTTGCCAGGTGAACCGCACGGGTAAGGGGTGCTATTTGTGCGGGGATCCTGTTGCTAGTCACGCACCCGATGAGAGTACACCTACAGAAGGGCGACTGTAGGGTGGTACCTCAGAGGCATTACACACACAGCCCAGCATCATGAGATCTAAAAGCATATGTTGTGATATAAAAAGGGCCAATGGGCCAAATAGTTATCCCGAGAGGGAGAGCTTACTTGAGATGCCAGTGGGCAAGCAGATCCGATGGGAGTCTGGGTTGTAGATAAAGAATGCATATCTTCATATTGTAATGCATGGATTTTTATCTTAATGAGTTATCTTTCAGTGAAAGTTATTATAGAGTATTTCAGTACTGATATGTTATTTGAAGAATAAGCTACATTTTATTTTATCTGATATCATGTTAAAAATGTACTTTGAGTTGTACAAGCTAAATAGTATCAGCATACGATTGAAATAAGAGGTTATGGTTCTCTATTTCTCCATAGTTAGATGGTTATCCAGTCACTGGGACTTAGGTCTCATCCCTCTATGATTTAAATGTTCTTTCAGATCAGTGAGTATTTCTGCCAGGATCACAAGATAAGCAGGACAGAACCCTTAGCTGGTGAAGCTTGCTTGGATGCAAGGTGTAAATGCTAGCCTTGTATATTGAGAGTGTGGTTTGATATTTGTATTTTGTATATGTGTATGTGTACAGTGAGATGTAATGATGTTTTAGACCTTTTTGGATATGAATACGAGACTTATGTTTTGGAGAAAATTATGAGCATGATGTGTGCACTTAGGATTTTGATGTCGATTGTGAATGTGATCTTGTAAACTGCCTGAGGAATGTCATGAAAAATATTATCTGAGCAGGTTGATGCTTAGTGTTGATTGAGTGATTTGTGTATATAATTGAGATGAAAATGAAAAGTTTTTAACAGGATGTGTTTTCGTGTGTCTGCCACTTATGATAATTAGTTGGGGTTCTCTAGCTCTTTATGGAGCGCTACATAAAGACTAGTAAAACTCTATCCGATTACCACAAGTGTGCAGGTGTGCTGTCGGTGGCCCCAGAGAGGAGGGGGAGCTGACAAGTTTTGGTATCAGAGCCCTAGGTTATTAGGTCCTAGGGGAATAAGTATGAGTATGAGTCTAGGATGATTGAATGTTTATGATTATAGCTATTGAATGATGAAACTGATGTAATGAATAATGTCTTGTAGGACGATTACTACAAAGGCATCTAGAGAGACAGAGCAATCTTCAGGCAGGGATAGAAGCAAAGGTCAAAGTAGACTCAGAAGGTCAGTTAGAAGAAGTCAAATTGATAGAATGGCTTCTAGTGATTCCACCGAGCCAGTATCTAAGGAGGCTAGAGGGCGTCTTCAGAGCAGATGCCAGAGTCTTCTTCACAGTCTATTACCCCTGTGCCAGTAGACCCATCTCGAGTACAGACTCAGGGGCCTAGTATGTCAGAGTTGGTAGGCATGATTACTCAGGCTGTGGTAGCAGCTGTGGGTGCTAGTTCTAGCCTTCCATCTAAAAATACGGAGGTTGTGAGGAATGTGGAAAGAGCCAGAAAGTTAGGGGCTCTGGAGTTCCAGGGAACTACTGATCCTATTCAGGCCGGGGCATGGCTGCAGAGGATCGAGAGAGTATTTGATGTGATGGGATGCTCTGAGGAGCAGAGGCTGAGTATTGCCACCTTTTTACTGGAGGGTAGAGCCCAGAGTTGGTGGAGATCTATTCAGGGCAGGCAGCCCCAGGGAGTGGAGTTGACATGGGAAAATTTTAGAAGAGAATTTCATCAGCAATATTATTCTGAGATTTATAGGGATCAGAAGAGGAGGGATTTCCTTTGTCTGACTCAGGGGAGGATGTCCGTGGCAGATTATGAAGCCACTTTTGTGGAGTTATCTCAGTTTGCTAGGGCCTTGGTGGCTGATGAGAGGGAGAGATGTCGACTATTCCAGGATGGATTGAATCTCCCTATTAAAGCCAAGACCTGTATGCAGACCTACAATAGTTACTCTGAGTTGGTGCAGGGAGCACTCAAAGCCGAGGAGATTGAAAAAGAATATATGAGTAGGAGGCAGGATAGAATGAAAAGAAGTGCTCCTAGTTATTCTTCTGCTCCGGGAGGGACTCAGCCATTTAAGAAACCCCAGAGGACTGGACAGTTTTATTCTGGGTTTAGAGCCCCTGGTGATGTGGGCAGAGATCAGTATCTGTGTCAGCATCTAGCCCAGTTCAAAGAAAGCCTTATGGGGGTGTGCCTCAGGTTGCCACCAGCAGGGTGTCTGGTGATGTAGGGGAGCAGGGTCGTCCTTCTGGTGGAGGGAGAAATATACCCCATGTAATGTATGTGGAAAACTTCATTTGGGAGAATGTAGAGGGGCAATAAGGGATGTTATATTTGTGGTGATCTAGGTCACCTGAAGAGAGATTGCCCTAGGAGAGGGCAGCAGGCTGGTGGGCTTCCTCAGGGGCCAGTAATGCCAAGGGGACAGCCTAGTAGGAGGGGTGATGGTAGTGTTGTGGCTTCAGCCAGTCAGGTGGGGCCTAATGTTAATCAGCCAGGAGGGTCATCCAGTATTCCGAGAGCCGAGGCCAGAGTGTTTGCCATGACCAGCAGGAGGCTCAGATTGATCCTGATGTGGTGACAGGTATGCTACCCATCGATAATCATGATGCTTATATTTTAATTGATTCTGGATCTACGCATTCATTTATCTCATGTGAGTTTGCTAAGCATCTAGTTAGAGATGTGGGCCAGTTGGGTAGTCAGTTGGTAGTATCTATGCCCGTAGGGAGGCCTTTTATAGCAGACCAAGTGTATAGAGGTTGTGATATTTCTGTGGGGTCAGAAATTAGCAGCAGATTTGATTCCTTTGAGGTTGAAAGAGTTTGATGCCATTTTGGGGATGGATTGGCTATCTGTGCATAGAGCCAGAGTAGATTGCTTAAGGAAGGAGGTGATGTTACAAACTTCTGATGATAGAGAGGTCTGTTTTGTTGGTGATAGGAGGGGGTTACCCTCAGGAGTGATTTCAGCTCTGTCAGCCAATAAATGCTAGCAAAGAGATGTGAAGCCTATTTAGCTTGTGCAGTGAGCCTAGAGGGCAATGGTTTAGAGCTGACGAATATCCCTGTGGTAAGGATTTTTCAGATGTATTTCCTGAGGAGCTGCCAGGGTTACCTCCTGACAGAGGATTTGATTTCAGTATAGATCTAGCCCCAGATACCAGACCAATAGCCAGGGCACCTTATAGAATGGCTCCAGTTGAATTGAAAGAATTGAAAAGTCAGTTACAAGAATTATTGGATAAAGGGTTTATTAGACCCAGTATATCACCATGGGGTGCACCAGTGTTGTTTGTGAAGAAAAAGGATGGTACCTTGAGGTTGTGTATAGACTATAGACAGTTGAACAAGGTGACCATTAGAAACAATTATCCATTGCCAAGGATCGATGATTTGTTTGATCAGCTGCAGGGGGCAGCAGTGTTTTCAAAGATTGATCTGAGATCTGGGTATCATCAATTGAGAATAAAGAATGAGGATATATCTAAGACTGCTTTCAGGACCAGATATGGTCATTATGAGTTCTTGGTAATGCCATTTGGCTTGACAAATGCTCCAGCTGCTTTTATGGGTCTGATGAATCAAGTATTTCAAGAGTATCTAGATAAATTTGTGATAGTATTCATTGATGACATCTTGATTTATTCTAGAAGTAGTGAAGAGCATGAACAGCATCTGAGGACAGTTTTGCAGATATTAAGAGAAAAGCAATTATATGCAAAGTTTAGTAAAAGTGAATTTTGGCTGGATGAGGTAAAGTTCTTGGGACATGTAGTTTCAGCCAAAGGTATTATGGTAGATCCTCAAAAGATTGAAGCTATAGTAAATTGGGTATCACCTACCAATCAGACTGAGGTGAGGAGTTTCTTGGGGCTAGCAGGATATTATAGAAGATTTATAGAAAATTTCTCGATTTTGGCTTCTCCTATGACTAAGCTGCTTAGAAAGAATATCAAGTTTGATTGGTCTAATGAATGCCAGAAGAGTATGGATGAATTGAAAAAGAGATTAACCTCAGCCCCAATCCTAATACTACCTGATAGTGCCAGTGATTATGTGATCTATAGTGATGCCTCATTGAAGGGTTTGGGGTGTGTTTTAATGCAGAATGGGAAAGTAGTGGCTTATATATCTAGACAGTTGAGATCCCATGAAAAGAATTACCCCACCCATGATTTGGAGTTAGCTGCTGTTATATTTGCATTGAAGGTTTGGAGGCACTACTTGTATGGAAGAAGATGCCAGATATTTACTGATCATAAGAGCTTGAAATATATTCTGACCCAGAAGGAATTGAATTTAAGGCAGAGAAGATGGATTGAATTGATTAAAGACTATGATTGCACTATTGAGTATCACCCAGGGAAAGCTAATGTTGTGGCTGATGCCTTGAGTCGAAAGTCTATGGCCACATTGGCTTCTATCAGAACCGTACAGCTACCCTTGATGATTGAGTTAAGGAGGTTAGATGCAGAGCTAGCTGTAGAAGAATCAGGAGCCTTGTTGGCTACTTTCAGAGTGAGACCCCAAATGCTAGAAGAAATAAGAGAAGCTCAGTTGCTAGATCTACATTTGCTTAAAGCTAGAGATTTAATTCAGAGTGGGTCTCAGTCAGAGTTTTCTGTTAGAGGTGATGGAGTGTTATTATTCAAGGGCAGAGTTTGTGTGCCAGCTGTGGAATCAGTGAAAGATCAGATTTTAAGGGAAGCACATAGCTCAGCTTATTCAATGCATCCAGGTAGTACTAAGATGTATAGAACTATCAAACAGAATTACTGGTGGAATGGTATGAAAAAGGAGATAGCTGAGTATGTATCTAAGTGTTTGGTGTGTCAGCAGATTAAGGCTGAACATCAGTGTCCAGCTGGAAAGCTTCAGCCTCTGTTTGTGCCAGAGTGGAATGGGAGCATATAACTATGGATTTCGTTGTAGGACTCCCAAAGACCAGAAGGGGCAATGATGCTATATGGGTGATAGTTGATAGATTGACTAAGTCTGCTCATTTTCTGCCTATTAAGATTGTCTTTACCTTGGATAGATTAGCAGAATTATATGTGCATGAAATTGTGAGTAGGCATGGTGTGCCAGTATCGATAGTATCAGATAGAGATCCAAGGTTCACATCTCAATTTTGGGCAGAATTACAGAAAGCTTTGGGGACTAAATTGAGGTTCAGTACAGCATTTCATCCCCAAACCGATGGTCAGTCAGAAAGAACCATCCAGACACTGGAGGATATGCTGAGAGCTTGTGTCATGGAATTTTCTGGTAGCTGGGATGATCATCTACCTTTAATAGAGTTTGCTTACAATAACAGCTACCATTCTAGCATTGATATGGCACCATATGAGGCCTTGTATGGGAGAAAATGTAGAACTCCAGTGTGTTGGGATGAGGAGGGAGAGAGAAGGCTGTTAGGCCCTGAGTTAGTGCAGCTTACAGCAGATCAAGTTAAAATTATAAGAGCTAAATTAAAGGCAGCCCAGGATAGACAGAAGAGCTATGCAGATAAAAAGCATAGAGAGGTAAAGTTTGAGGTTGGAGATAGAGTCTTTCTGAAGGTATCTCCTTGGCGAGGTATTATGAGATTTGGAAAGAAAGGCAAGTTGAGTCCCAGGTATATTGGACCCTATGAAATTCTGGAAAGAGTTGGGACACTAGCTTATAGATTGGCTTTACCTCCAGAGTTATCTCAGATTCATAATGTATTTCATGTATCAATGCTTAGGAGGTATGTGCCGGATTCCTCTCATGTGATTCAGTCTGAGACTATAGAGTTACAGGGGGATTTATCATTTGCAACAGAACCAGTGAAGATCTTGAGTAGGGAGATTAAGCAGCTCCGCAGTAAAAGAATTCCATTAGTTAAGGTGCAATGGTTAAATCATCAAAAAGAGGAGGCTACATGGGAGCGAGAGGATGAGATGAGATTGAAGTACCCCCATCTATTTGAAAATATATCTAGCTAAATTTCGAGGACGAAATTTCTTAAGAGGGGGAGAATTGTAACATCCTGAAAACCTTGTAATTTATGGCATTTTCATTTGAAATGAAAGTCAGAAAGTTTCAGTGAAATGGGTGTGTTGGCCTTTTGATAAATGTAAAGAGAAGAAATTTTGGAGTAAATAAGTATATTTCTGAATGTTAATGAGTTTGATTTAAGAAATTGAGAGACTTAAGTTTTAATGGGTTTAAATCACAAGAAAAATCAAGTTTAGTTTGAGTTTTATCCTAAAATGATGTTTTTAGTGGTTGGAGTCGACCCTAATTGGAGTGGAGTCGACTCGGCACGGTTTTAAACTTTCGGCACGCTTGGAGTCGACCCCTGCAGAGCTGGAGTCGACCCCTACTTTTCAGGAGTCGACCCCTACTTTTCTGGAGTCGACCCCTATTTCTGCGAGCCGACTCCAATCTGTTCGAGCCGACTCCAAGACGGCAGGTTTTTCTGAGTTAAATCTTGAGAAATTCATATTTAATCCGTTTCAAGTCCGATTTGGATGCCGTTTGAACCGTTGGATTTCTAAAATCGAGTTCTTCAAGATGGTAAAGTCTTTTCTTAGAAATGTTACATAAAAGTATCGATTTAAGTAAAAATGATGATCTGGGCTATAAATCGATTAAAAAAATGCTATATCAGGGGCAAAATGGGAAAAGGCTCCGATGTCAATTGCTAATTGTGTTAAGGGCAACTTAGGAAAGAAAATATAAGGGCAAAATATCATGGTTATAAGTGAGCCACGTGTTTTCCAAAAAGCGTGCGTTAAGAGTGTTTGAGGGCAAAAGGGAGATTTGGCATGCCTTAACCCTTAAGTTTCCAATGACTTGGTCCCCAAGTCATTAGAGAAAAAGGGAAACGTGGGTTCAGCCAGAGAAAAGAAAGAAAGAAAAAGAAGAGAAAGAAGAGAGAAAAGAGAGAAGAAGAAGAAGAAGAAGAAAAAGGAGGAAGAAAGAGAAAGGGAAAGGGAAGCTTGGGGTTTGTGCTCGACTCCAGGTAAGCTATAGCTTCCCTAGATCTTGTATGACTTTAGATTTTCTTAGATTAGTGTATTTTGAGGTAATAGTAGAAGTAATCTTGAGTAGAGAAAGGGTGGAAGAAAATAATGAGATATTAGAGGATAGATCATGTATGCATGCATGGTTCGTGGGAAAACCTCGTGTGGAGGTAATCCTAATAGCTATCGTATCTGTATGTTGACGTAGGTCAAGAGGGTTATTCCAGGGAGCCGAATACCAGAGTTGAGTACCAGTTGTACCAGTCGAGGAGTAACCTACTAAGGTGAGTGGGTTTCTCATCTAGCAATGAGAAGTTAATTTGAGCTAGTATAATGAGATTAATACCTAGTTATGGTATGTTATGTTTAGCAGAGTATTATGTATGTTTTAAATATGAGAAATGAGAACCTAGTATATGATATTCTGATATGATATGATCTGATAAATGAGTTTTGAGCATAAACACATAAGCATGAGTTTCGATGAGGGAATTTTTAATGTATACATGGCATATTTGCATGATAAAGCTTTACAAATGATGTATGTATCATACTGAGCATCAGGCAGCTAGGGGGCTGATCACCCTTTAGACTGTACTGTAGCATGAGCATTGCACACTACTATCGAGCCGGCACCTCCTTGCGAACAGATCGTACGATGAACCCCAGAATCAGGGGTGAGTGCATGCTTAACCAGGCCAGTGGGGCTGGTTGTGAGCAGCCCGTGGGGGCATGAATCATAGCTCAGTGGAGCTGATTACTATATATAGCCCGTGGGGGCAGAGAGAAAACCCGAGGTTCCAGGGTTAAGGAACAAAGCACTTTGCCAGGTGAACCGCACGGGTAAGGGGTGCTATTTGTGCGGGGATCCTGTTGCTAGTCACGCACCCGATGAGAGTACACCTACAGAAGGGCGACTGTAGGGTGGTACCTCAGAGGCATTACACACACAGCCCAGCATCATGAGATCTAAAAGCATATGTTGTGATATAAAAAGGGCCAATGGGCCAAATAGTTATCCCGAGAGGGAGAGCTTACTTGAGATGCCAGTGGGCAAGCAGATCCTGATGGGAGTCTGGGTTGTAGATAAAGAATGCATATCTTCATATTGTAATGCATGGTTTTATTTTAATGAGTTATCTTTCAGTGAAGAGTTATTATAGAGTATTTCAGTACTGATATGTTATTTGAAGAATAAGCTACATTTTATTTTATCTGATATCATGTTAAAAATGTACTTTGAGTTGTACAAGCTAAATAGTTTCAGCATACGATTGAAATTAAGAGGTTATGGTTCTCTATTTCTCCATAGTTAGATGGTTATCCAGTCACTGGGACTTAGGTCTCATCCCTCTATGATTTAAATGTTCTTTCAGATCAGTGAGTATTTCTGCCAGGATCACAAGATAAGCAGGACAGGACCCTTAGCTGGTGAAGCTTGCTTGGATGCAAGAGTGTATAAATGCTAGCCTTGTATATTGAGAGAGTGTGGTTTGATATTTGTATTTTGTATATGTGTATGTGTACAGTGAGATGTAATGATGTTTTAGACCTTTTTGGATATGAATACGAGACTTATGTTTTGGAGAAAATTATGAGCATGATGTGTGCACTTAGGATTTTGATGTCGATGTGAATGTGATCTTGTAAACTGCCTGAGGAATGTCATGAAAAATATTATCTGAGCAGGTTGATGCTTAGTGATTGAGTGATTTGTGTATATAATTGAGATGAAAATGAAAAGTTTTTAACAGGATGTGTTTTCGTGTGTCTGCCACTTATGATAATTAGTTGGGGTTCTCTAGCTCTTTATGGAGCGCTACATAAAGACTAGTAAAACTCTATCCGATTACCACAAGTGTGCAGGTGTGCTGTCGGTGGCCCAGAGAGGAGGGGGAGCTGACACCAACCGTTTGAAAAAGAGAGAAGAATATAGAGGAAAAAAGAGAAATATTTTGTGAAAAATCCAAAAATCTTGAGAGAGAAATCAAAAGGAAAAACTCAGAGCTCAAATCTATCAATTCAAGAGAGTCCAAAGAGAAATCAAAAGCATCCAAAAGTTCAAAATCGAAGGATTTGCAAAGTTCAAAAAGATCCAAATTTCTTCAACTTCTCAACTGCGATTGCTGTGAAGAATCTGAGCTGAGGCCTGATTCAATCTTTCAAAGGAGAAGAAGAAAAGAAGAAAAGCTTAAATCAAAATTGCTTCAAATAGGCTTTTCTTACCTTTGTTTATTCAATTACATATTTGCTCATTTGAGGAGCTGTTGTGTATTCAAACTCTATTTTTCATTATTGTTTGCTAGTTCAATCAGGAGATGAATTAGTGGAGGTAGTATACCTCGGGACAAGCTAAGGATAGCTTGTGGTTAGGTTTTGTACTGGTGAGCCTATGAAAATCAGCTGGGTTCGTTGTGACCCTGGAAAAATAACAAGTTTGGGTTGTGAGCTTGTAAAACAACTCGACTGTAATCAAGTAGATTATAGTGGACCCAAGTGCTGCTTGGGAGTGGACGTAGGTGTTGGATACACCGAACCACTATAAAATCTTTGTGTTTATCGTGCTTTATCTTTCTCTCTCTATCTCATTTATTTGTGCTTGGCATTTATCTATACATTGCACTCAAGCACTTTCATATCAAAGCACTTAGTTTTAAAGTGTTAAATTTTTAAGAACCCAATTCACTCCCCCCCTCTTGGGTTGCCATCTGGGCCAACAACAAGACTCATAATTTAATAAAGATAGGCTAAAAAACTAAGGATAAAGTTTCTTTAACATAGGCAACGAAGGATGACCCAACCGATAATGTGCTTCAAAAGGGGTTATAACTCCAAAACAAGCAATAGACTTTGGTACTTGTGTATCAAGAATATAGAGGCCTCCAGACTCATGTCCATTACCAATAATCCTCTTCATCGTAAGATCTTAAAATAGACAAAAATCAGGATAGAATGTGATACAACAATTAAGAGAACGAGTAAGTTTACTGACGGAGACTAAATTAAAAGATAAGTCAGGTAAACTTAAGACAAATTTTAAAGGAATTAAGGGTGTTGGAATAACTATGTCGGATCCTAAAATACGAAATGTAGACCCATCTGCTAAAACTAGAAGCATATGACTTAAAAGAAGAAAATATGCTAGAATTACCATCATGTGATCTGTGGCAATAGAATCAATGATCCATTGGAAAGATGATGAAATAAGACATGTTCATTTTATCTGAACAACATGGCAGTAATAGGAGTAGATGAAGACTTTAGAGATTTTTGATACTGTGAGAACTTGGCATACTCATCTGCAAATATTAAAATGGACTCAGAAGCATCATTAGTAGAGGCAACATAGACTAACTAGTTCGATTGATTCTTGCGCTGTAACTTTCTATAAGCTTTCTTCACATGTCCTGGCTTATGACAATAGTAACATACAACACCTCCCATATCTTGTCCTCAAGTACTAAGATTTCGATCATAACTACTTGAGTCTCCCTCTCTATTGCTATGTCTATATGGTTGTTTCTTAGATTTAAAAGTGCGGCTGACAAGAGCATTATTAGGCTGAGCAGAAGCTGAATTTTCTCTGAGGAGTATCCTACTAAAAGTTTCTTCCAAAGAGAATATATTAGGGCTAGAAAGAATTTGAGTTTTAGTAGCCTCAAACTTAGAAAGAAGATCAGCCAAGAAGCTCATAACCGCTATCTTTTCTCTTCGAGCTTGCTGAACTTTCACATTAGTACTAAATGGAAGTAGCATATTAAGTTTCATGAGTCTTCTTAAAATCCATAAAGTAGTCAGTGAGGGATCTGTCATCTTTTTTTTTTCATGATAAAAGGCTTGGCATACCTCATAAGTGCGTTTGATATTTTCCTTGCCAGAATACACAAACTTCAAATAATTCATCAGTTCTTTCATAAATTTACAATGATTATCAAACCAACCACCTCACCATCAAAGAATTATGTAATTGCAAAAATAGACATGCATCCTCTCTTAGCCATAAAGTTTTTGAGTTATCGTTAGGTGGATCATTAGTTAATGATTATCCATAGCAATACTCCGCAAATAAAGTCTAATAGTTTTACTCCAATCTAAATAATTAGATCTATTAAGTTTACGTTCTATGATTTTTGATATTACAGGAACCACATCAGATACAACACAGACTTTTTTTCCTTCATATTATCAAATATTAGCCAAATAACAGAGCCAAAATCATAACAAAGTTAAAAATACCCAAAGAATTCAAGCCTATCCCAAAGTAGATCTCACACCGAATAGATGCTGACCCAAACAGGTAATAAACTTATCATGAAAGTTGAGGCAAGGAGAACGAACAAAAAAGAATTAATTTTGGTAACGAAACATCGAACGAAGGCTGATCGGCGAGTAGCGCTTCCCTAGGTATAGGTGGTGAGAATAAAAAATTATCAAAAATAGAAACCCAAGAAAACCCTAAAGCCCCACTGTTTATATTTTAGGGTTATAAGCTCAAAAGCTCTGATACCATGAATCACAACTAGAACTCTGAAAAAGAGAAAGAAGAAAATAATTTTATATATTTTTATTCATCAATCTCTTAAGTATATATACTAGCTGCAAATCCTATGTTAAGAAGAAAAACTAATTGTATCAAGAATCCATAAATCAGAATCAAATATATTTACTTCCGATTATAGAAATACAATCTATTTCTATTCTAGAAATGTAATCTATAGCAATCCTTATGAATCGGAATCAAATATATTTACTTTCTATTCTAGAAATATAATCTGTAACACTTTTAATGCCCAACTTAAATGGTAGGGGCCAATTGCAACTTATATTGAAATTGAAAATTGATTGTAAATTTTTTGAATTTAGAGACGAATATGCAAATATCCCACATTTAATGAGAGCTAAGTGAAATCAACCTAATTTCATGAATTATTAGAGAGATAACATGCATTTTTGTGTTGGCTAGCTGAAACCTCAATCCAAGCTAATTTTCAATCTAATTTAAATTAGAAGCTATTAAAAACCAATTACAACTTAGTTCGAGCATGTCTCAAATGGTTGGGCTATTAATCAACAAAGGCTGAGCTAAATTGCATATTCAAGAAGTGAAATGTAGATAAATATACTTACAATTCTACTCAACCAAGATTAGGGTCGCAAACAAATTGAGGTAAACTAGAGCATGTTCGACTTAAACTAATCTGATTTTATATTCAAATCATAAATATAGATCTGAACCCAATTTATTTATTGATTAGAGTGTATTGGATTTGGTTCGTAGAAAAGATTTTAGATTTAATAGTTCATTTGGGTCGAGCGAGGGTCAACTATGACCCAACATATTTCAAATTATTTGGGTTCATGTTGGGATCATGTTAGATCGGATTTATATTAATCAAGCATCCAACTAAGCTTTTACAACTAAACTCCAATAATTGATGATTAATTATAGAATCACTAAAAAATTTAAATAAACTAAAATGAGCTAACTTAAATTTGAATTTTTATTTAAAAGCTTTTAATTTTATCAAATTAATTGATCATTTTTAAGTTTACATGCTATACTTTTTAAAATATATGTTAATAAACTTGAGGATATTATAAATAAGAATCATCAAAATAAATAATCAAACATAAATATCTAATATAATCAAGTGAAAATAGTTGATAAGAGATGTTATTGTTAAGATGATAAAAGAAGAGTTCATTGGTAAAGATAATTAAAGTGATAAAAAAAACTTTATATGATTCAAGTTTTTAGATCAGATCAAATCAGGTTTAGATCTAATCAAGCTTATTTATTATTAACTCAAATTAGACCTAAATAACATATTAGTCACATTGAAAAATACAAGATCCAATTATAAGTTAAATTTTTGTTTTAAGTCTAATTTCAAACTTGACTTAACTCATGGTTTCCAAATAAAATTCAAATTGAATTTAATCAAATCGGGTCGAAAATAAACCAGACCCATTTGTAACCTTAACCAAGATTTGAATTTAGGATTGATTGTCGAGTTTATGACTAATTTATGACCAATTTAACTATGAAATTAAATTTATTTTATATGTCATAATAACAAATATTTATAAATATTTTAAGACTAATTTATATTGTTATAAAATAAATTATTTAATAATAAAAAAAAAAAATATAATTTAATTATTAATATTTATAATATTTTATAAATATTTTATTTTATTATTAAATAAATAATTTTAAATAAAAAATAATAAATCTAAATATTTAATAATATAGTATTGAATATACATAAACATTAATATTACGCACAATAATATTAATAATAGATATTTTGGTATAATAATAAGATATTAATATTTAGCAAGTAAATATCAAATATTATTATTATTGAATATTTAATATTTACATAAAAATATTAAAATATTATGTAAAATTTCATGTATTTATATAAATATTAAAAAATAATACTTATAGAAAACTTTATAATTCTGAAATAAAATTTTTTGTCAAAATAATTATTAGAAAAAAAATTATAAACTTTTGAAATATTATACTTTAAAATATTGTATTTCCAAATTTCAAAAAAAACTAAAAATATCTCCCTCAAGTAAAACCTTAAAAAAAGAAAAAACGGATGGTAAGGATCATTCAACATTGGCGCAAAAGAATCCGGCGCTAAAAGCTCGAGCTATTTTTTAAATCGATGCTGTTTGTCACCGATTTAACAAAAATAGCATGAAATGCAAAGGTTTCATAGAAATAATGTTAAAATGAAAAACGTTGCTTTTCATTTTTACATAGTCTCAGCTTTACTGCATCAGTGTAAGCATTTTCGCTAACATGATGGAAAGGATGGAAATGTCAGCATGCTCGAGAAAACATCTCATTGCCTTTGAACCTCCTTGCTATTGGAACGAGAATTCTGCCATAGATCGTAACCCATACGGCGGAAAAAACAATGGCAGGGCCCAAATGGGGAACATCCGAAGCAGTATCTTCAGTCTTACACTTGGAGTATTTTTCAAACAGATGCGAAAAAGGCGCCAGTTTTAAAGGAAAAGGGTGGGATTCAAATTTTTTTATAGAAATGATGTTAAAGAGAAAAACATCATTTTAAATGGCGTTTTTTCAAAGCCACTTCACTTCCGTGCTTGGCCCTGTCAATTGGAATGCTGACGGCGATTTTATTCAAAATGAATTGCCACTTGGCGTGACGATTTCTATCATTAGAAACCAAGTTTATCTTATTTTAAATTTTATAATTCAAAATTTTAAATTTAATTCTAAATTTTAAATTTAATAATATGGAATAAATATATTTTTATTTATCTTATTATTATTTTGAATTAAATAATATATATATAGTTTCAAATCAACGAGGAAAGAAATGGTACGGTTCGTTTGGAAACTTGGAACGTGATCCTTTATGGCGTACGTAGAGCCAGGTCAATTAATTAAAGGAGATAAAAAAGTGATTTGATATTCAGAGATTTGAAATATATAGATATTATTTAATTCAAAATAACAATACATATTATTCTAATTTTTTAAATTTAATAATAAAATTAAATAATATTTTTTATTTATCTTATTATTTTAAATTAAATAATATCTATACAGTTTCAAATCAAGAAGGAGAGAATACGATTCATGAAGCGTTTGGAAACTTGGAACGTGATCCCTTCATGGCGTACGTAGAGCCAGGTCAATTAATTAAAGGTGATAAAAGAGTGATTTAAATTCAAAGATTTGAAACTATATAGATATTATTTAATTCAAAATAATACATATTATTCTAATTTTTTAAATTTAATATATGAAATTAATAATATATTTTTATTTATCTTATTATTATTTGAATTAAATAATATCTATACAGTTTCAAATCAAGGAGGAGAGAATACGATTCATAAGTGTTGGAACTTGGAACGTGATTCCTTCATGGCGTACGTAGAGCCAGGTCAATTAATTAAAGGTGATAAGAGAGTGATTTGAAATTCAAAGATTTGAAGCTGTATAGATATTATTTAATTCAAATAATAATAGGATAAATAAAAATATATTATTTAATTCCATATTATTAAATTTAAAATTTAAAATTATTATTTTAAATTAAAAATAAAAATTAGATAAATAAAATATATGTATTGATTATTTTTTAAATTTCAAATCAAATTCAAAGATTTGAAACTATAGATTAAAATAAATGAAATAATTTTTAAAATAAAGAATTTTTAAAATAGAAATATAAACCAAAATGAAAATTAGAATAATATGTATTGTTATTTTGAATTAAATAATATCCAAATCTTTGAATTTTAAATTACTCTTTTATCACCTTTAATTAATTGACATGGCTCTACGTACGCCATGAGGGATCATATTCCAAATTTTCAAACACTTCGTGAAGCATACCGTTTCTCTCCTCGTTGATTTGAAACTGTATAGATATTATTTAATTCAAATAATAATAAAATAATTAAAAATATATTATTTTTTATTATTAAAAAAATTAGAATAATATGTATTATTATTTTAAATTAAATAATATCTATATAGTTTCAAATCTTTGAATTTTAAATTACTCTTTTATCACCTTTAATTAATTGACCTGGCTCTACGTACGCCATGAAGGGATCACGTTCCAAGTTTTCAAACGCTTCATGAATCATATTCTCTCCTTCTTGATTTGAAACTGTATAGAATATTTAATTCAAATAATAATAAGATAAATAAAATATATTATTTAATTTCATATTATTAAATTTAAAAAATTAGAATAATATGTATTGTTATTTTGAATTAAATAATATTTATATAGTTTCAAATCTTTAAATTTCAAATCACTCTTTTATCACCTTTAATTAATTGACCTGGCTCTATGTACGCCATGAAGGGATCACGTTTCAAGTTTCCAAACACTTCGTAAACCGTACCATTTATGTCCTCCTTGATTGAAACTGTATAGATATTATTTAATTTAAATAAAAATATATTATTTAATTTTATATTATTAAATTTAAAAATTAGAATAACATGTATTGTTATTTTGAATTAAATAATATCTATATAGTTTCAAATCTTTGAATTTCAAATCACTCTTTTATCACCTTTAATTAATGACCTGGCTCTACGTACGCCATGAAGGGATCACGTTCCAAGTTTTCAAACACTTCGTGAACCGTACCATTTCTCTCCTTCTTGATTTGAAACTATATATATATTATTTAATTCAAAATAACAATAAGATAAATAAAAATATATTATTTAATTCTATATTATTAAATTTAAAATTTAGAATTAAATTTAAAATTTTGAAATTTAAAATTTCGAATTATAAATTTAAATTAAGATAAACTCGGTTTCTGATGAAACCGTCACTTGGTGTGTCGATTTCTACCTAGAAATCATCACATTAAGTTTCATCGCGAGTGAAGAAGTGGCGATTTCATTCGAAATGAAACAGTCACATGAAGTGGCGATTTCATGAGATAAAATCGTTCATGTGACGATATTTACTTGGTCCCTGTCAGCATTTCAGGTCACATCATATGGTGATATTTGCTTGATTCCTGTCAGCATTTCAGCTGACCAGACCAAGCACGGATAAATGACTTTAAAAAAATGTTATTTAAAATAATATTTTTTAAACATCATTTTATAAAATGTTTGGATTTCAACCCCTTTGCTTTAAAATCAGTGCCTCTTTAAAAAAACTACTCCTTCCACTTGAGTGACTGTGCAGAGCTTTCAGGGAGTGGAGAAACTTTCAGTCATCAAATCAGAATCTGGCATGGTAGCAGTCTTGTCAAAAAATTTGCGGTACAAGTTTATAAAATCTGAAGTGATGCATTTTGCCACTGATGCAAAAAAAAGTAAAAAAAAAAAAATAGATAAAAAGCATTATTTTTAAATAATATTTTTTTTTTAATATTATTTTTATAAAATTTTTTTTTTTTAATAAAATTCTTGTTAAACCAATGTCTAAGAGCACCGATTTAAAAGACAGTTCCTAAGAGCTCTTAAGCACGATGGAACCCACAACAGCTTCACAAATCGTCACGCCTCCCATACCAAACAGAGGCGGCGCCGTGCATTTCGATGGTGGTTGACTTAACCTCAACTTTTGTAGGAAAAACGTAATGTTATTTTTTTAAGTACGGTTTTTATTAATAAAATATAACAGCTCAATCCTAAAAACATATAGTATTATCATAATGGTTGAGCTATCTAAATTATAATTATTTATATAATATATAGCAAAGTAAATTAAGATTACGACGATCATCATTAGTATTATCTGTGCATTACAATTTTTTTAAATTTATAATCTATTTTTTTAATATTTTTAGAAAATAAAAATTTAAATCCATTTTTTTTTATTTTTATAATATAAATAAATTTTATATTATTTTATCTATTTGTAGAATGGTACTGTAAATAACTAATTCTAAAAATATCAGATATGACAACGTTCCATTATTTGGATTTGAGCTTTATTTTGAAATAAATATTAAAAAAATATAATAACTGAGCTCAGACTTTTCTTATCCTGAGTTATTGTAAGTTTACTCTTTGTACATATATTTTTTAAAAGATATTACTTTATATACCATGTTATTGAGGAGGAGGGGAATAAAGATGGATTCAAGTAAATGAGAAATAAATTGAACACATTATGTATCTTTCCTTTTTTTTTTTTTTTTTTTTTTTTGGTACAAACGGACGATCACACCACTCTGGCGTGAGTCAAGCCCGAAAGGTCAGATAACATGATTTGCTTTAAAATAATGGGACAGGAATCACCAAGATGCCATTTCCACTGACCAGTATGGCGGGCTACATAAGAGGCGATCCAATCAGCAGCAGCATTGGCTTCCCTATAAACGTGACGAACCACTAGCTCAGTAGTAGTCTGTAGAGAAGCCCAAATATCACATATAAGGGGGTTAAGAGGGGAGTCAAAGTCAGCATCCCTACGGATCCAACGAATGATAGTAAGCGAATCCTCCTCAATGACCACCTGCGAAGAGCCCAACATGCGAACTGCAAAAGTGATACCAGCCCAAGCAGCCTGAAGCTCTGCCATGGGGACCGAGATATCAATGGAGCCATGACCACCAGCCGCAATCATCTCTCCCTCTGGCCTTCTGATAACAAATCCTGATCCAGCCATACGATCCGATACAGAACCATCAAAATTCACTTTGACATAACCCGGGTGTGGGGGCTCCCAAGAGATAAAAACCGTAGAATGGTGCGCTGGCAAAGCAGCAGGGGAACCCAGAGACCAGGTCTGACAGAGTGAGCAGCAGAATCAGAGCGAAGATACTCCGTAGCCCGAGAGCCAGCAGTGTGGATGATAGTTAGAGGTGGGATCGTCTCCTTAGCAAAGATAATCTGGTTCCGGGTGAGCCAGATGTGGTAAGCCAAATAAGCTGAAAAAATACCCTGATAGCGAAAACCCCGCTGAACAGCCGAACGTATGGTGTGCAAAAATGAGAGCCGGGTAGGACCCTCATCCGGTGACCAAGGCCTAAAATGGAGCTGCTGCCATATCCAGTATACTCGAGAACAAGTGAGAATAGCATGCTCAGCCGTCTCCTCCTGAGTCCCACAATCGGACAGAGAGGCAAGATAGAGAGATCGCGATCAGCCAGCAATGTACAAGTAGGGAGACGGTCCCACAATAATTTCCATAAAAATAGCTGAATCCTGGGGTGGATGGGAAGCCGCTAGATCCAGGCCACATCAGCCAACCCCAAAATCTGGGCCGAATACTATCAATAAGATCTCGGGCAGGGGCACGAGCGATGCAGGATCGGCGCCAAAGTCTAGTGTCCGGTCCGGCTGAATAAGCAAGAGGGATAGCAAGGATTCTTTTTGCTAACTCAGCCCCAAATAAGCGAGACACCGTAGGGACATGCCATGCCGAACTATCCTGGCTGATCAAGGCACTGACTGGCAAAGAGGGCCCAACATCCGAGCTGAGAAAGGTCGGCCGAGAAAGGAAGATCCGCTATCCAAGTATCATGAATGACATCAGTAGCGCTCCCGTCTCCTATCATGCAATGGATATCTGACATAACAGTAGGGGCAGCCTGACAAATCGCTCTCCATATAAAGGAACACCCACGGGAATATGATGATCCAAATCAGAAGTCTAGTCACCATATCTGCCACGCATAACAGAGCTCCATAGACAATATGGATCAAGCAGGAATCTGGATGCATGCCTAGCAAGCAAGGCCTCTCGACGAACCAACAATGACTGGATGCCCAAACCCCCCTCTCTAATAGGCAGACAAACCAGGTCCCACGAGAGAAGATGGATACCATGGACCCCCTGCATCGATGCCCATAGAAAGTCTCGAAAGCGTCGCTCAATCCGACGAATACAAGTGATCAGAATCAAAGCATTAGACATCATATAGGGGGGAGCGAAGTAAGGATGGATCGAAGTAAAGTAACACGTCCCATCATAGAGAGACAGAAACCTGCCATCGATCCAATCTATCAGTGATCCGGCGCTCAATGTCCCCAAAGTCATGCTGACGGGGACTATGCCATGTTATGGGAATCCCAAGGTAGGTCAGGCGGTCCGAAAAAGATGATATCCCGAACAACTAAGAGATGGCAGCTCGACAATGGGGAGGGGTCGAAGGGCTGCAACAGAGAACAGATTTCTGCAAATTGATCAACTGATCGGAAGCTGACAATAGGACTGAAGGATAGCAGAGCAAACAGTCGCATTCTGAACAGATGCAGGGCTGAGCAAGATACAATCATCATCAAAGAGAAGATGAGAGAGAGGGGGCCATTGGGTCCAGGCATATAAGGCTGCATTTGAGACTCACGAATAGCATGAGCAAAGCACGAGATAGATCGTCGGCACAAAGAACAAACAAGAAGGGAGAGAGGGGGCAACCCTGATGGATTCCCATGGCTGAAGGGAAAAAATCAGTCGGCTACCATTAATGAGAATAGAAAAAGTGGGCCCCTGGATGCAAGCCATAACCCAGTCCATAAATATATCAGCGAAACCAAACTCCCGAAGCGTCTGCCGAAGAAAATTCCAACTGATCGGTCATAAGCTCGCTCCATATCCAGCTTGACAGCCGTAAGACTCTGTCTAGCAGACACACGCTGGAGATCATGCATAAACTCCTGAGCAATAAGGATGTTGTCAGATATGCTGCGACCTCGAATAAAAGCCCTATGCTCTGGAGAGATCAAACGGGGTAAAATCCCCTGCATCCAAGTAACCAGGAGATGAGCACATATTTTATATAAAGTGGTACACAAACTAATAGGCCGATAATGTTGTGGAAGCACAGCATCCGACCGCTTAGGGATAAGGGAGATAAAAGTCCTCTGCCAGTCCTGAGGAATAGACCTGGATGAGAAAACAGCCTGAATAGCTAGAACAACATCCTGGCCCACTATGTCCCAATAATGACGGAAAAAGAAAGACGGGAACTCATCCGGGCATTGAGCCTTATCATGCCCCAAAGCCCACACAGCAGAACGAATCTCCTCCGCAGAGACCTCCCTCGTAAGCAATGCATTATCACTATCAAAACCCTAGCAGTCAGCGGAATAGGATAAAGGGGGGAGCCACCAACATATCGCTCCGACCATCGGGTCTGAAAGAACCGGATAATCTGCTTCCGAATATCCTCATCATCTTCAAAGATTTGCCCCTCCCCATCACTGATACGCCTGATCCGGTTAGCAGCCCGCCGATCCAATGTGGCATGATGGAAGAATCTGGTATTACGATCACCCTCCTGTAGCCACTGAACCCGAGACCGCTACCTCCAAAATATCTCTGCTGACTGAGCAATGAATGGTGCAAAGCCAGACACCGCCTGAGTGACTGAATGTCAATCATAGAAAGGCCTCCCTCCTGATCCTCCTTTGCCTGAAGAGCAACAATATCGGCTTCCACACACTGCACCCTCTGGGTAATATCTCCTACCTCCCTTCTGTGCCATCTCAAAAGGCGACGCTTGACCAAATCGAGTGGCGAGAGAGACGGTAGGTAGGGTTCTCTCTGACCGGCAAATGCCACACCCGATGGATCAAAGACCGAGCCGAAGAGTAGTGCGTCCAAAACTGCTCAAATCGAAACGGACCCCAACACTGAGAAGAGGGTTCCGTAGATAGGAGCAGGGGGCAATGATCCGAAGCAATCCGAGGGAGATGAGTGATGGTGGCACGAGGAAATGACTGCAGCCAACGAGAAGAGGCCATAGCCCGGTCCAACCGTTTCCACACCCTAGCAGAACCCTAACGGTTATTACACTAGGTAAACTGCGAGCCCGAATAGCCCAAATCATAGATCCCTGTAGAGGATATAAAGGAACGAAACTCAGAAGAGTTTGGGGTATCCATAAACCGGTGACCACCCCGCTTCTCCGAGGCATCCACAATGCAATTAAAGTCTCCAACAACAAGGGTGGGGAAACCCTGATCTAAAAGAGTAAGGACCTTGGACCATAGACATCGCCGCTCTCGATAGTCTGTACTAGCATAGACACCCAGTAATAACCAAGGTGGAGCTATCCCTTCCGAGACAACCAAGGCGACCTGCTGATGGCACCGATGAAAAGCATCAACACGAATGGATGGGGACCTCCATAGGGCCAGAATGCCCCCAGAAAGACCATTGGATTCCATAGCATAGGAACTCCAAGATCGAGAGACTCTGCATCGGAATCGCTGCAAACCGATTCCCGACAGGCGAGTTTCCAGTAACACACAAATATCAAAGTGATGAAGCTGCAATAAATGACCAAACGAGGAGCGAAATGATGGTTTCAAAGCTCCTCGAACATTCCATATTAGGATCTTTATTTAATCATGTTGGGGATTGTCTCGGGCCCCTTCCATAGACCCAATCATGTCCATACCAGAAGGTCCTTATGAGATGAACGACTCTTCCACAACACCTTGCTTAGTGGATCCACATGACTGAGTAGACTCCATTTCTACATCACCTCGATTATCAAGAGAAGAGGGCAGCAGTAAAGCCTCTTTCAGTGTAGTGACCGCAGTCAGATGAGTACAACTGTCCAGGGGGGGCAATTGAGGATCTCCCAAGAAGACTTCACTGCATCGCACCCCCCGACTATTATTGCCTTGGGCCCTCGTCCCAGCTTTACCCTTACCTTTAACAGGCTTTGGAATTACTCTAGGGGCAGCAACCTCAGCAGGCCGAGCCCGCTTAGGCAAAACTGGATTGGCTTCCTCCCGATTCTTGGGCAACCCAGCCCAACGATCCGATCCTAGAAGGCCAAATGGATTAGTGGCCACCTTCCTGGTTGAAACCATCTGATTCCCTGAGCAATTGATGTCCTTCTGAAGCACTGTGCCAGTGACTGAAGGTAGTTTCAGTAAGTCCTGAGAATCCCCATTGGCCTGAACCTCCTTAACATTAATCCTTGAATCTGAACTTTTGTCCATTGCAGAGAACTTAAATCCCATAATCTGACATTGATCTTGATCCTTCTTCTTGGGCAATTGAGGCGATTTCTTCTCTCTTGGCTTGGACTTCAGTGAGGGAGAATCAGAGCAAAGTTCAGTTGCTATAGTAACCGGCACGGATGCTACTTGGCGGCACGGCTCAGCAACTCCAGGAGACCTTTCACCCAGCATCTCCACATTCCCAGCAAGAGGCGATAGCTGCGAACGACGACGGGCAGTCTTCCTGGGCGTCATCCACCCATCGTCCACACCCAAAGGCTCCTTCCTGGCGTCCCCCATCTGAACTGACGAAGACATCGGAGAGCTTGGGCCCGCACCAGAGGCTGGTTTGCGATGATGGAGAGCCGCCATCCATGGACCAAAACGGGGAGCAGCAGTGGATGAAGCCGGCTCCAGGGAAGAGGCGCACGGTCCCGTGATATGGAGAGATCCGCAGTGGTAGCAAATACCCTCAACTAGACAAATGACTGCCAAAATGGAGTTCTGTTGGCTCTGATTCTAGCTCCAGGACGGAGAGGACGACTCAACTCCACCCTCACGCAGACCCGAGCAAATCCTCCCCGACTCCTCTGTTTGTAGTAGCATCCATAGCCACAAACTGCCCTGCCACCGCGATAATGGAAGACAGAGTCTCATCGGACCAGTACTCAATTGGGAGGTTCGGGAGACAAAGCCATAGCAGCGCCGAGGTTAGGGCATCATCCGCAGGGACAAAATCAGAATGCCAGGCAGCAACAGCCAGAGGTTGGCATTGACCACCCACGGCTGGATCAAGGCTGCATCTTTGGCTATGGGGAACTCAAACTTGATGAGAGCTGATCGGTGGGAGAGGCTGATGGTCTCAATACGTCCGGCGAGACCAGCACGGTGAAATTCCTGGACGATGGCTTCCGGAGGCACCCACTGTGACAGACTCCTTACGATCATCCCACTTTCGGACCAGACCTTCGCTTCGAGGTCAATCGCCGCCATTGGGAGCTGGACAATGTCAGGGAACAGAGCTTCAAGCTCAGAGACCACCGCCGGAAAGGGAGATGAAGCAGTCCATACATATTGCGGAGCACCCTGTCGCCGTGGAGGAAAATCAAGGCCTTGTCGACGATCACCACCGAACACCATGGAGGGGTTGACAGCCGCCATCGGACGCCGCCGAAACAAAGACGATCACCAAAAAAGAGGATGCCAAAATCCCCGCAGCGCTAATCTTAAAGCAGTTAAGAACTTCACGAAGTTACCGAAACAAAAACGATCACCGGAAAAGAGAATGATTCCTTTAACAATCCTTATCAATGAATAAACGTTCCATGATATGTTTTAGCGAAACTTTTTCTTTCATGACCATCATATATTAATTGCAATATTGTAGGAATCATTCTTCAAATTTTTTTTTTTTAAAAACAAAAACTTTTTCTCTTCACTTATCTTTTCTCGTCTTTTTCTTTTTTTTTTACAACTAAATTATTGTAGATTATTATTATTATTATTATTTGATGTTCAAGGTCGTCCACCAAACCAGCAATGGGCGGGTCTCATCCGGCACCATGTAACGCGGGACTCCCCTTTCCTCTCCATATTTACGCAAAGGAGAGAACACGACAGGAGGCGGCGGCGATCCAAGCATCTGGAGGAGCGACTCCATCCCTCCGTTCCCTCCTCTCTCTGCCCCACCCCTTCTTTGCTTTGATCTCTAGTCTCTCTTTTGGATTGGATTGTTATTGGAGATCAGGGCGGCGGCGTATGGGAGCTCTGGAGGAGGCGCGGTTCGAGGGGGAGCAGGAGAACGGGGTGGGGCTGGAGGAGACGGAGGAGGAGGAGAAGGAGTTGGACGCCGGGTCAGGGTCGGGATCGGGATCGGGATCGGGCTCGGAACCGGACGCGACGCGGGTCATCGAGGAGGCCGTCAGAGTCCTGCTGCAAGGCCTCGGTGAGGACCACGAGAGGGAGGGGCTCCGGAAGACGCCACTCCGCGTCGCCAAGGCCTTCCTGGAGGGTACCAGAGGTTCGTCTCTTTGAACCACTCTTACTTGTTTGTTTCTTTGGCCTGGATCTGTTTGTTGGGTATTGGCGTTTTGTTTTATTCCAGAAAGTCGGGGTCTTTTTTCATGTCTTGTATATGGAAAGATGGAATTTTTAGGTACGGTTCTGTAGGAATTATAAAGGATGGGAATTAAGTGAACCGTGAATCTTCTAGAGGAAAAAAAAAAAGAGTTTCTTTTTTGCTGTGTGGGACAATGTTTTAACGTTTCCTAAAATATTTATTTTTTTTTAGAAAGCATCATATATCATTCAGAAAAGTTTTCTTCTGTCTTTTCTCACCTTGTTTCTCTTAATAACTAGTTGCTAACCAAACAAACAACTTAGGCGCTTCTTTGTAGTAAAAAGTTAGGGGTAGAAGATAGTTCTTTTGCTTGAACTGGGCTTACAAAGTCAAAAGTCCACCTGCCTATAGGTGTGCTTTATACCATTCATTTCAATTTAATAGACCTTTGATGAATTGCTAGCTCTGTCACCCTTTACTATCAACTAGCACTATTGGTTTATGATCTTTATTTAACATTATAGTCTATCTTTATTTCCAAAACTGAATATTTGTTGGTTTTAAATGGGTTTATAAGAAGAATTTAGATTAGCACTGCCTGTGATTGCCTCTATTGGAATAAATATTTCCATTCGTCTTCAAATTGACTCATTTTTTCTATTTATAATTTGTAAGGGCATCTTGTTTCCATTCCTTTTGACTTCTCAGATAAATCGTCTTGTTCACTGTGATGAATCCATATAGTTTTTGTTGCATACTGCAGAAATCTCGCTCACAATATGACTCCACCACTGTAGTGATGTTGCTCAGGGTTCTGTAGGCATGCCCATTTCTATACTCTTTGTCTACAACACATATCCCCCTCTCCCTCTGGTTGCATATTCCTAGCATTTTTTTCTGTGACTGTGACAGATTCTACTCGATTCTTAGTAGATATTTGTAAACAACTCCCTATCTTCCCAACACATACATTTTAACATCTCTCTGTTTTACTTAGTCATGTGCTGTAGCCTCATTGCCCTCCAAAATGATTTCTTCACTTTTGATGGTTCACGCCTTATGTCTCGCCATGTTTGAGTGCTTGGGTACATTTGTACTACAGCAACTCGGCTCAATTTTTGGTTTTAAGAGCCATATCAATATTCTATTGTACAACATAATGAGACTAAAATATTGAATAAATATTTTCCTGGAATACTTTTTACTAAGATACATTGATCTTGTTATGTCTATGCGATATTATCATGAAGTTGGGAATCCCAAGTTTGCAACCTTTTTTTCTATGGATGTTGGATACAACATGGTTAAAAAGCTAGAGGAATGTGAGGTTTATTAATGAATAAACTTTGGGAGAACATTAGTGTTTCATTCATTCTGAGCTACAAACCTGGTCATTTACATCATCATGTGCGTATCAAACATAAGTAGTGGTCCTCGAATTGGTTTGATTATGACTGTACATGTCAGGGATAGTAAAACAGGTTGAATCAATTAGGTGGAATTATTTGTTGGAGGAAATGGATTAGTTAAATGGGTTAGGTAGAGCAAAATGTTTTCATCAGATTTTCTGAAATTCCCATTCTACACCTCATCAAAAGTGATCTAACTCAATATGGAAAGGGTCTGTTTCGCTGAATAAATGGAATTAGGAGGGGCCAAAGGAACCAAATGGGGCATTAAACAGTGGCCATTGCATTAGTTTCATTACAATTCACTGTTATTTGATGACTGTTAATTTATATTTATGCTCAGAACCTCTCTCAAACTCATGGAGGCTCGCAGTCAAGAGTTTTATACTAGCATAATGAATCACTCACATTTGTCACTCTGTGAAAAAATAAATACATGATTTGAAGAATTGTGGTTGTGGATATAGTGACAAGAGGCTTGTGAGGTAACAAAAATGCTGCTTAGCAAATACATGGGGAGCTATATCCCTTGGGTGTGAAATTCTAGAACACCCATCTTATGGTTAAGTTGTAGACAATGTGAAAAAGAAGTTGGAGACTGAAGAAATGAAGGTTAGGAGAGGTGGTGACTTGGAATCACGTCTAAGGTCCACTCAAATTCAATATTCAAAATACTCTATCTCATCAGGATGTAATTGCTATTAACATGTAGGCCATTGTTACTCAAGAGGAGCATAAGAAATTAAACTTATCCTAGTTTTGTTGGCTTCTAGTCCCTATTACATGCAGCCAAACTTGGAGTCTTGGACCTTTTAAACAAGTTAATGATGAATCTAGTGGAATATGAAATGAATGATTCATTCCTAGTCCTGCTTAATGTCTTGTCTAAGAGTAAGTCTCATCCATAGTTTCTCATCCAAAGTCTGGTTATAATGTTTTCAGATGCCTTCTAGACCTCTTACGCATGTTGAAGTTCTGTATGTTATTGTTTAGTTATTGGCATGTCTCCGCTCCTTTGATACTCAGCCTCATCCTTCAACTATCCTTCTTGAGGCTGTGGGGTCTTCTAGTTGTATTGTTTGCATTTAGATTTAGGTATTGTTAGAAATGCTCTAGAGAAAGTTTGTAGTGTCTAGTTGTATCTAGCCAAGCAGGAATGCAGCAATCTCCGAGTGACCTGGGCAAAGCTGACCTGAACTGCTTCTGCTTTGAACACATTATCTGAATGAACTGTTTAATGTGGATGAAGTCAGTTAAGTCTCAGCTTGTATTTGTTGCTTTTACCACAAGAGATAATCTCACATCCTATCAGTCAACCAGAAATCTGTAAAGCTATACGGAGATATGCAAATATAAAAATGGCTAATAAAATACTCACAGTGAACAATACAAGTAAATGACATTATTCCATTTAGCTAAGGACTGGTATGGGATTGACCAATCACTTTCTACTTCACTTACTAGATTGGTTTTGCTCAAGATTAAAAAACTTGGTTTCAGTTTTGACTGGGCTCATGAGTTTGACTCTGGCAGTTGTGGTTGTCTTAGTAGTTTCATCTCTTGTTTCAGAAGTATCTGCCAAAAATTATAAAAAATTTAGGGAACGTATGCATTAAAAAAGGAATATTAAGTAAAATAATGAGTTAAGATAATTAATTAGGGTTTAATATAAATACCTTTATCTGATAATTGCAACATTATTCAACCATAAATGGTGCAAACATTTGCACTTATTATTCTATACCAGCATATTCCTTTATCGGTTTAAAGATGGGTTGGTCATGCATCTATTGCCTACTTAAATAAACTAGGGACTTGGTAACACAGACCATCATTGAGCAAAGGGGCTTTGCATACACATGCGCCCATGCACACACATGTATATGCATATATAGGTGGATAGAGAGAGAGAGAGAGAGAGAGAGAGAGAGAGAGAGAGAGAGGGGGGGGGGGGAAGGTCATAACCGTCTTACCGTAAAATCGATTTTTGACAGAATGAAATGACAAGAGGTGCATAACGATGCAATACTAGTGTGCTTGATATCATTTGGATTTCATATGAACTCTCCCAAGTGATAGAACCCTCTTGGCCAGTCTGGACAAACATGCTGTGAGCTATTCACATGTTGTGGTAATTTTTGCAGAATTCATTGCAACAGCTTGATAGTGACCATTTAAATATTCAGTTTTAATGGATTTTGAACATTAGTTGTTAGGATTTCTGAATGAGAAAGTCAATATCTAGAAACAATTGACCTGGACAAACTCATTTTAGTTGTTGCAATCAATGGGTCTCCTTTAACCTGTAACATCATAAATAAAAAAATAAGTAAATATCAATAAATAGCAAAAAAAAAATAATTAAAATTCTAAAATGGCAATAGAGAAAACATGAAAGATACTACAGCAATAATTCAATCATCTAATTTTTATAAATTGTAAGAAAATTTTATATAATGTAAGAAAATATGTGGAACTAACTGATGTTTTTAATTATTATAAATAGTATTTTTTTAAAATTAAATTAATAAATGAATATATTTTTTTCATTTCTATCAAAGGGAAAAATTTTATTTCTTGTTGAAAGATTCACAACTTATTTAAAATTATTTCATCTAATGGCATACACATTTCATAAGTATAAAAATGTGATATTAAAATAACATTTGAATTTTGTCCCAATGGTTTAAAGGATTTTGGCGATTGTGCAAAGGATCATGATTTTGATTCTCAATTCCACCTCTACTTTTTCTTGGTATTGTTTAACATATGATCCTAATAGGTGGAATCAAGTTGACCTGCCCGGTTCAACTCGTTCAACCATTTAACCCAATGAATTGAAAGGTTTTCTCAGAATTTCAGGTCCCTGGATGACCCGACCAAATGGGGCTCATGGGTGATGGAGGGCAGGTCGACCTAGTCATCTATCCTGTTCACCGAACATTAAGAAATGCTTACACTTGATGAATGTTAGAAATAAAAAATTCAGTAAAGGGAAATTAAGAACTTAGGGAGTTTAACTTAAAATGAAATCCTACATCTATCAATTGTTTGAGTTGGGACTGAGGAGTCAGATGTTAATGATAAGGATGGAATCATTAAGTGCCATTAGACCAAAAGCCCCTGAATCCATTTTGAAGACTGCAGGGCTTTAAATGTATGCTGTAAATAAAAGTGTGTGGGCACCAATGGAGTTTAAAGCATGTTATGCCATATCGGTACATACCATCTTATACCAAATGTACTGTAATGTATTGGCACTGAACCAGGATTCGGCTTAAGGGACATGCTAAGTCTTGGTACACCAAACCGACGTACATACTAGGCATATTGGTCCTGTATTGGTGTGGTACCAGTATGAGATCTGGTACTGAGATTGTGAAACTTGGTTAAAGTATTTGCTAGATAGCAACTTTGAAACTTAATGGGCTTAGGCAGTTAGAAGAGAGATGTCAGAATTGTTTGAACTGTATTAGCTGCTAAAGAAGAAATGATTATTGGGCCTTGTCATGACAAAATCCCTTAGAAGTGTGAAAATTTGATTGCTAGTTCTGTTTTCTATGGGTTTACTGAGTTTCAGTTTCTATAGTTTCGGTAGTTTCAACTCCTGTTTCGACGAATTTATCCATAAGGAAAAGTCTCCATAATTTCTTTTAAAAAAAGGTTAGAAAACATGCTGATTTTTGTGTTTATCATTTGATGATTTCATGCTGTGATGATCAGAAAATTGTACATTTTATTTATTAAAAATAAAAGCTGAAAGTTTATTTTTCTGTGACAATCTAGCATATAATGGTTTAAATGTTTATGTGATATAAACTGTCATAGCCAACTAATGTCATAGAATTTACTTCTCTAGATTTCTGAGAACCCAATATCAAATGCTTTCAGATCATCTTAAAACTTGCAAAATCAAAGTTAAATCTAAAGAAAATTCTTTTTCAGAATTCAAGATGTGAAGGCCAAGAGGATTTAAGAACTTTAAGGAGTACCAGGATACCTATGATTGAACAAGGACCATACTCAATTTAATCAGAGAAAAATTCAAACTGAAGGTTTTCTGAATTAAGCCAGTAAAAAAACTATCTATATGTGATAGTTCCTCAAAAGAACATGACATGTGGTCAAACTGTTCCCAGTGAATGGGAGCAGTAAATTGCATCATTAATGCACTCTTCGAAACCAAGTGATTGATGTGCAAAGGTGAATGAGACATGTCAATAATGTCAATAAGGTGATTGATATGCAGCACTGAAAGTAACTGTGAACTCACAAGTGAGTCATTTGTTAGAGGAAGAGGTTGAGGCTGAGAGGTGGAGTCTCAAGTTGAAAGTCTGGCTTAAGGAGGTAAACGATGAGAGAGATCCAACAAGTTAGGTACAAGTCGTTACTAACCAAAAGACTACTAGAAGGCATCATGGAGCTGTTGCTGGGGGCTCCACAAATCCCAGTATTCTCTCACACAAATTTGATATCATTCTGACTGTATGGTGAGTGAATGTCAATTGTAGAATAGCGGATGTCCCAAACACTTGAACAAATATGATTGGAAAGCTAGCGAGCAAGATGTGCTGTGCAGATAGATAAAAAGAAAAGAGAGTATGCTTTGATAACAAGCAAAAAAGGTTGATTGTGTTGATTCAGAAGGTGCCAAAGCTTTTTGATATCTTGTTAAGAGCCAAGGAATTGATTGAAATGTTTGATCTTGTAAAAATTCACTACCCTTAGGTGATAAGATTTATCATTAATGAAATGATTGCAACAATTGCAAGCTATACACCCACAAAAAAAAAACATCTTTATAGATAGTGACCATTGAAAGGCATTGTAACCAATGGTTTGTGCTATAGGACTGTAGATAGTGACTGTTGAAAGGTTTCCAATCTTGGTCCAGGACCCCAATTTGTCAGGTCTGGGTTGATGTGGTAGCCAGAATGGTGCCATGTTTTCAATTGGGATGTCTGGCATTTTAATAATTTGGAGGATGCCTTTTTTTTAAAAAATTTCTTGTTTCCTGTATTTAATGTTTCTTTAGAGGTTTTCCCGGGTTGGTTTATCATAATTTAGGATTAGAGGAAGTTTTTGAAGCCAATGATTAGGTTTATGGTGCTGATACCTATATTGGCATGTACGCTTTACATGCAAAATGAGGAAAGATAGAAGAAAGATAGGGAGAAGGGGAGAAAAGAGGTAGATCCAACCTTCATCACTCAGATTAGTCCTCCTCTAAGATTGAATATATTAAAACCTAGTAATCTTCTTCCTATTTTTGTGAAAAATCAAAAAATATGGTATCGATGCCAGAACCTTGCTTATTACCTGAAAAATTCCTCAACCCTAAATTATAATATAACCAAACCTTAAAATCTCTCTAAAAACCAATTAAAAACAAAGGGAATTAAAAAAATCAAAAATGGTGTCCCCGTGAAGTATTGGGATGTAAGGGCTATCTCAAGTATTGGCACAATAGGTATCAGATATCTTGGTCAATGTCTTGGGTTGTATGAGTCCTTAGTCGTTACCAATTAGGGCATGTTTGGAACCTATGCTGGATGGAGGTAGGATTGGATTAGCAATTCAATCCCACCAGCTTCCCAATCCCAAGCCTCTCTTGTGTTTGGCAATCTAGTCTTTTAGACATACCAAACTAACATTTTGGTGGGCCCCACATTAAACAAGTCACTTTTCTTCTCTCGCTCAGATGCCGCCTTAGAGCAACCTGGTTTTTCATATATCAAGATCTTGGACCCATCTTGGGGCCCTATATCTCAGTAGTCCAATCTGGGATAGTTGAAGACAGATTGGTAAAACCCAAGACTTTAAGCATTAGGCCTACGCTTAAAGCTTTCCTCTTTTTCTCTTTTAGGGGTTAATGTTGACAAGTGGTTGGTGGGATATAGATTTTATATTTCAAGATCTTAATTGGCATTAAATAAATAGGAAAGGGTTGGATGCTAAACTTTATAGGAGATTACTTTCTTATTTTAGGAGTCCTAGTTGTTGGAAGTCTTACCGGTGCTCTTACCTGGTTGAGTCACTCAGAATCGTGGTATGGAGTCTAAAAGATTTGGTTCAGTAAGAATAAGTTCACCCTGGGTTCGGGCCACATATCACACCAAGGCCACAAAATATACCTTTATTATATCATCATCTTCTTCTTCTTCACCGTCAGGTACACTGTAATGTATGCTTGAAATATAAAGCTCATCTCTGTTTAGCAGCCAAATTTTTGAAGCTTTCAGTCTATGATCAAGTGTTTGTTTTATGTTACCATCCAGTCTAATTTTAAGTTGGAACTGTCACACTGATGTTTCTGTTGTGTCATTTGATTAAATTATTAAAGTCAATTAGTGATGAGCTGTCCTTTTTATAGTATGATAGTGCAACTAACTCAGTCTTTTTTGGCAGGTTATATTAATATATGAACTCCAATTCTCTCTTCTTGCTCATTAAATTAAATACTAAATGTGTCAAAAAAAGGAAACGGTGTTCTATAGGTCCATGTCTCCTACTAGGTGCATCATGCTTATATATCTTACTTATTCATAGACTGTTATTATGTTTTATTGCTGATTAAATACAGAAGCTTGATTTTTGATCTTTTCAACAGTTCCATTCACTCGATTTACTTTTGCTTTAGGTTATAAACAGAAGGTGAAGGACATCGTTCAAGGTGCTTTGTTTCCAGAAGCTGGTTTGGACAATGGGACAGGTTATGCAGGAGGAGCTGGTGGGCTGGTGGTTGTTCGAGACATCAACTTATTCTCATACTGCGAGTCTTGCCTGCTTCCGTTCAGTCTTCAGTGCCATGTTGGTTATGTCCCATCAGGGCTGCGAGTTGTTGGCCTAAGCAAGCTTTCTAGGGTTGCAGATGTCTTTGCTAAGAGGCTTCAAGACCCACAGAGGCTAGCTGATGACATCTGTTCTGCACTGCAGAACAGCATCAACCCAGCTGGTGTGGCTGTTACTCTTCACTGTCGACACATCCAGTTTCCGGAAACTCTAAGGTGCAATCCCCTCCCAAAGCATCCTTCTAAACTGGACATGCAAGGGTGGGTGCAGGCTTCAGTCTGTTCTAGGTCTGGAGTTTTTGACGATAAGAGTAACTCTTTCTGGAATGACTTCTTAGCTCTTTCGAAGTTCAGAGGCATAAGCTTGGAAGGGTGCAGTAAAAACTGCTTTCCTATTCAGTCCTGGTGTCCATCAAGTTCTCTGGAGGTGCCTTTATGCAATGGGCATAGCACAAAGAATCCCAGTAATGGTAAGATTTCTTCCAAGCCAGGACCCACTCATGCTGCCATGGTTGCTGCAGTAACCTCAATCCTCCACTCCCTTGGCGAAGATCCAATGAGAAAAGAACTCATTGGCACCCCTTACCATTATGTGCAGTGGCTGATGAATTTTAAGAATTCTAACCTGGAATTGAAGATGAATAGTTTCAATCTTGGTAAATTGAGTTCACATAAGAAGACAGGAGATGTTAACAGCCAAAGTCAGATCCATTCTGTGTTGAATTTGCCTTTCTGTTCTCAGTGTGAGCATCATCTATTGCCATTCCATGGAGTGGTGCACATAGGCTACTTTGATGAGGCAGGAGGCCAAGGTATCGATCGATCTACTTTGCAGTCAATGGTTCATTACTATGGTTGCAAACTCCAAGTGCAAGAGAGGCTCACAAGGCAGATAGCAGAGGCAGTTCATGTTGTTTTCAGTAGGGGAGTAATGGTGGTTGTGGAAGCCAACCACATTTGTATGATATCAAGAGGGATCGATAAGGTGGGATGCAGCACGGCAACAATTGCTGTTATCGGTCAGTTTTCAACTGATCCTGCTGCAAAGGCATTGTTTCTTCAATCTATTTCAAACAGTACTGCATCAGGCTGATGATCTCATTTTGTTGTATCTTCAAGTTTTGATCTGATTATGGTCAACATAGTCAACATTTATTTTCACATTTCATACGGGCAAGGCAGGTACAATTGTGAGTAGAGATTTTCTCCGGCCAGCATAAATGCTTATAATTTTTAATTTCCTCGAATATTTGTTTGATGCACCTGAGAAGCAGCTACATGTCTGTCTCTCTAGGAGCAGAAGGGTGCGGCAGCAAGGGAGAAAGAGCACACTGAGGCCAGATATGCCCTGTTGTTATCATGATGAAGTTTCAGCCTTCTTCTGATGTATTACTTTCATAAAATGTAATACATTCCTATCAAGTTAATGATTCCTTTATACAGGAAAGCACAAAAAAAAAAAAAGATTAAATATATATTGCAGAAGTATTTCTATTAATTGTAATGCATGCTGCTCGATCACTATAGAAGTTCACTGCCTGATAGTTTGGCTAAATTAAATACGTGTAGACAAGAATCTTTTAAAGCACTTGTTTTCACTTATAAATCAATTCTTGAGCTCATTATCTACAGTAGCTACGTACTACAAATTTTTCTAATAATCTCAGCAGAAAAACTAGTTTGGAGTTGCTGGGCTGAAGGAATAATGAAGGGTTTCTTAGAATTGAAACCTATGAGATCTGCTTTCGTGTAAAAGTTCTCGAGTTTTTGACTGATTCTTGTGTTTATCTTACAACTGATCCAGATAAGTTTAAGATATTAGTCAATGGTGAATTCAATTAGATTCCAGTGGCGCAGAATTTTGAAAATGAGAAAAACTCAACTCAACTCATCTAAGCTTTTTTTTTCAACTACATAGGGTCGGTTACATAAATCTGCTTCTTTCATTCTGCTCTATGAAAATGAGAAAAAAAAATGCTATTGATTTTAATATGATATAGGTGGTATTTCAATGCTAATGATAAAAACATTATAAATAATGGACAGAAAGGAGCTTAAATTGTCATTAAATTGATAGTGAGGATACTTGCACCATTTCTTTACAGAGTTGACATTAGGTCGATAGCAGTTCTTGAAACCTGACCAATCCTCCCTAAATTAAGGAGGAAAATGGTGATGTTCATATTTAAATCCTTTAACCAAATGAAGCCTCTAAAGATAATTTTCTTGCAAGTTTTCAGGACATGTTTAGGACAATTGTTTGGGCTCTCAACAATTTATGTCATTTGTCACACCTCTGAATCCAAGAGTAATATAGAATTGGCAAATCAATATAGCTTTAGTAGGACCATAATTGGGCCAAGCTTGCAGCTGGGACTTTGCTCAAGCACAGGTTAACATTTTTGTGCATTGAACTTGACATGGTTTTTAGGTTAGAAATCAAACATCAAACTTCAAGCTCAGTCATTATTGGTGTCAAGAACATGAGCGTCCATGAAAAGCAGGCGCCGACACATTTGCCTAAGTGTTATTTTCTTTGCAGTAAAGTCAGCCACAACTGATTAGCCCTCATATATGGGGTGCCAAGAAACATTTCAGCTAGATCATCCTTTAACATTCCATAATTGTTTTCAGCCAGCTATCAGACAAGGAAAATTCTCGATCAATATGGACTGACCCTTTAGATCGTGATTATTGTCATGCAAAAAAAGTTAACATTAACTAAATCGATAACAGGTAATTATTATTAAGCCTGTGTGAATTATCATTGCTGTCATATTTGTGTAGATGATTAATCTAGCGCTATAAGATACAAGTATTGTTGTCATATGACAATTATTACAGCATGGGGTCTTAATAGTCTAGAGCGAGAAATATCTTTACAACAAGGACAAATTTTCCTAAGTAGCCCTAGTTTACAAGGTAGCATTTCTACCCTCTAGCAATGGAAAATAGGTTCCTTTAGCTTAGAGAATGGTACCCTCAAAGAATGAAATGTAAAGACTTTGGATCTGAGCAAAGGACAAAAGGATATGGAAGGGCAGCCTAGATTGCTCCCTGGAATGAGTGGTGAGGCTTCCTGAGATGACTTTGAAGGCACCTCAGCCCTCCCATCATACCAAATTCATTCACTGACCCACCCATGTGTGGGCACGAGTCTGTGGGGCTGGGCTGTCAGGAATCTCTTTGATGATTGAATTGAGCCCTCAACACCATATATTCTTTCTCTGAGCCAATCTTAAAAAACTTACTTTTTTATGTACTTGAGAGGCAAGTCCTTCTCTTAACAAAAGAATAAAAAGAGGCCAAATCCTTTGCTGGTTTCCTTACATACTATGACAGCAAGTTTTTATTAGATAACTGTGCGTATGGAAAGGTAGAATAACTAGGCCCATGATGTTCAAGGACAAGGAGTACAGGAAATGATTGGAGTTCTTGACATGTAAATTTAAATGGACCATATGCTTAAATGTGAATATTGACATGATGTATGAATGGTAAGGGCCATAACAGGACTTTTCTTTAGATATTGTCCAGATGATAGCTCTAACCGACATTCATTAAAGCAGTGGAGATGGGTGTCGAAATTCTTGAAATGATAAGTCGAACATCAACATTATGCTAATTGAGACTTCAATTTGTTTTGCTTTCTTCTGAAACTGTGTTTGCAGGAGAAAAGATGCTTGATGTTAGTTCAACAATCAAGCACCCTTATGAGATTTTCTGAGTAAAACTCCTTATCAAACTTAGTGTTTGCAAGTAAAACCTGCAGTTACTCACTTTTAAACTGATTTTTCCATTCCTTTTGTTTTTCAAATGATTATTTTTTCCTAAGATCTGTTTTAGGCTTATTCTCTAGGACTCCCAACCACCTCAAATTTGGTCATCACCATCACTCTTTAAGAACAAAGGTAACAATTAAATTTTCACCTTGAGAATTAACTAGGTTGACAAAAGCTGATGATAGTTCATCGTAATATGCTAGAGATGCATTTACAATTTTTCATGCATGAGCCATAACACTGAAGTTTCATAGGGATCATACATAAAATTCCTTGTTTTTAGAGTGCGACCATATATTTAAAGCCAACTAGATAAAAGTTAAGTCTCATTATTATCACTTTTTAACACTACTCTCATAATACTTTCTAGAATTGTGGAGAATAAACATTTTATCTAGCATGCAAACGTAAATCAACCAACTTGCTACAAATGAAACAGTTGAAAATGAATATATATTTATATAGCTAACAAGGGAAAACCCATTGTTAATATTTCTGAAAATTTGCATTCACTGACAAGAAATAAATGATAAATGAACAATGAACTTGGCATGAAACAAACAACACTAAATATTTTTCGAAGTATCAAATTCATTAGCAAAAGATAAATAAGAAACTAGCAATAAGCCCGTTGTCAGACAAATGAAACCATGCATTTCTTGCAGTTTTGAGTTGATTCACAGAAATTAAATGCTAAATTAACAATGAGCTTGGTGTGAAACAAGTGAAGCCATGTAGCTCTATATGCTAGTCCCCGCAAATTGGTTTGAGCTAACTGAATTAAGTCTCCTTCAAATATAAAACATCATGCCTAAATATTATGTGAAACAAATTTAAGCATTCTCTTAGAACTTCGAGTTTGTTTGGAGAGAGAGTAATACAACAAGTAACAAATGATTTTAAAATATGTCAGATGAAGGCTCACTGTATTGAACTAATGGTGTATAGGTTAAATGAATAGGAAGGTTTCAACTCATAAACTATCTCATACAAAGCTAAACTGGACAGTTCAGTATGATACGACGTCAGTATAAGGTCTGTATGGACTGGTTTTGAACTATGGAGAGCGATTTGGAATGGTGTTAGCCCGATATTATTTTGAAATGATGAACCATACCGATTCTGCACCGGTATAGTTTGGTACACTCCGTATTAGATGGTTCGGCATACCTTATGTCATATCAGTTTCATGAGGACTAAACTTATCGTAAGAATTTTTTTTTTATTTTTTGTCTACAACTTTTGCCCCATATATGAAATCAGGATCCTAAACTTATCGAAGTATCTGTTGTGAGCTCTTAAAGGTGTAATCCATTCTTGCTACCAAGGATAGAATTACCAGTATATTACAAATGGGACTAACCTCCAAGCATTCTACTCTCAACTATGACTTTGTGTTCTAGGTGAATGGTAACATTTGACAGCTTACACACATTGTCTGCCTTATAGTATTTGGAGCAGAGCAAAAATATTTCCCAGTTCGCCTGATTAACTCGCAATGCTAAAAGGAGGGTAAGAGGGAATGTTCTGTTTTGCAACCATACTGCTGAAATGAGATCATAGTTGCCAAAATTGGATTTCAAAGAGATTTTATTCAAAGTTTACTTGATTGGATAATTTACAGTGCTAGAGGTGATTGGATAACTTACAGTGCTAGAGGAACCTGAGAGAAGATGTTCCCTTTACTATCTGATACTAAAAGGTCGACAAAATTTGATCTTGAAGAGATCTTACATGAAGTTCAAAGTTCTATTTTTAGAATTTATTTGCATCGTTGACACAATCTTCAGAGGAGATAGTACTGGTCCTAATGAAAGACAAGATAAAGCTGAAAAGAATGAGGCTAGAAATAAAGGACTAAAATATGAGGATACAAGGGATAAGGTAAGAGTGATGAAGAATCCAATATCCAGCAAAAGTTGAACTACATGGAACCAGGCCGGATCTCACCGTTTGTGAAAATGCCAACAACAATGTGATAACATTGGTAGCCAAAGCCATCGTTCAGAATTAAGTTGCCATGGATGCTAATTATCAGACCAAAGATCAATGCTGGGCAATTGGCAATGATTTGATTTTAGAAAATCTAACTTTTATTAGAATTTTCTTTTTTCTTAAACCAGCTTCATTTAGCACGTATACAAATCAATTTATGTTAATGTTAAGGATGCTTCTTTGTTCAAAAAAAAAAAAAAGTGATGTATATTGTGACATGTAGACCTATTATTCTTGTTTATATTCAATGGTTAGCATGGTCAGTCATATATATTATACTTGCACTGGCTGGTTTGTGCTATCAGCAAAATCTAAAAATTTTGAGGGAATGAAAAGATCAAGTCAGAAATCTGTCCGTTTGTCTTCTTTCTCTATCTCCTTTATGGAAGCGCCGACAAAGTGATCAAATAAAATTGTAATCAATGGAAAATTATCTTCTAGAGCTCTACATTAAAATCCAAAGTGGCTTGACAATGATACTCCAGATTTTTTTCCCCCCCTCCTTAGAGAGGAGATGATGAGAGAAAAAGAAAGAGAAGAGTGGAGATGAATTACTAGAAAGTAAAATTATTTTCAATTTGAACAGTAATGGAGAGGAAGGAAAAAAAAAAAAAAAGGTGTGAGAACTCATCTTTGCTTTTCTTCTTCTTCTTCTTCCTTTCCCTTACTTAAACTACCATTTCTTATATTGGGAAGCATGTTTTTCTTGAACAAAATCATTATAAAAGTTTGTGGAGTAGTGAAGTTTCAAACCTCCAAGCGAACGAGAAGAGACTTTAGTGAGTTTATTCAGCCTAATTTCAATTCTAAATGGAAGAAACTAGCCTCCAAGTTTCATCAAAAGCCAGTTAGGCATGTGCTTGATCTATTCATGCCCACTAGCAACCAAAAGTCATCACCGAGAATTAATATCAAAGAGAGAGAGAGAGAGACAAAAGTCATCACCGACAAATCCACAGGGATCCCTCCGGTCCTGCTCTCCCGGAGCATCCGGGTGGTGGAGCCAACATCCAACTCGTTGTAGCTTGTCGTTATCTTCATGCCGCTCTTGTTTTCAACCATGCATTAATTTTTATTCCCTCCAACATACTGAGAGGCTTAGATAAAACTGAGATCGGAGTCATATGTAACAGTGCTGTGAATTAGAACTTGCCATTGCAGTAGTCATGTCCACCTCACTTATACTCTGATATCATATTTCGAGAAGTTTTAATGTGTGTGTGTGTATATGTATAATACTTTCTGGAGATGTGGCAGTAGCATAGAGCTTGGACCAGCTAGAGTTTCTCAAGAGACTTCTATTATATTATATACTTTATCTATTGATGGTTAAATTTTCTACTCCTTTCGGCTCATTGGTATAGGTCAGGAATCATGTTACTTATCTGTCGTATATATATATTTTTTCTTCTTAATTTTCTTTCTTTGTTTGTTGTTCTAGCTGTTCTAAATAAGTTTTAATTGAGATGCATGGGCGCGTGCTAGATTTTCTATAGATTGTTGTTAATGAACGAATGGCGTATGAAAGTTTATGAATGTTAACCTAAGGTATTATTGTGGATACAAGAAAGGCAACTTATCAAAATCTTAAACGAGAGATATAATGCTTGCTGTAAAATCCATGGATACACTCCAAAATGTTAGAGCTGAGTTTTTTTTTTCTTTTTTTAACCAAAATAAAAGTCTAAATTAAATGACTAGTTCGACTTTTAGAAATTTAATGTTAGCAAGATGAGTTCATGATTATTAAAAAATATAAAAGATCTTAGATAAATGATCGAGATCTTGTATTACCTTGTTTATCCTCTCACTAAAATGTATAAAAATTTGAATTCCTTTTAGGATTCATTTGGTTTGGGGAAATCACAGAATTCAAATCACTGATTCCAATTAATTCTAAGTGTTTGTTTATATTAGTTCTAATTTCTCTTAGTATCTGAATCTTATATTATGGTGGATTTGGAATCCAGACCTCCTACTCAAAATTACAAATTTATTCAATCAACTATTGTCTAATGCATTCAACAAATAATAATATAATATAATAATTTATTTTTATTAATTATCAATATATAGTACAATATTATATTTATTATATAAAATATATAATATAATATATTAATAATATTGTAATTATTAATAATACAAATATATGTAATATATATTTAATATTAATATAGATATACTAATATATATATATATATATAATAATGTATTATAAATATAACTCATATATATTTCAATATATATTATTAACAATATTCATAAATTAAATTTAATTCTATTTTATTTACATAATGATAATATTGATATTATTATGTTATGATCTAATTTTTATTTATCAATTTTTAGGTCCTTTTATTTGTGAAATTGATATTAAATTGAGTGTATATATATATATATATATATATATATCAAAAAATTTAAAGAAAATCAAATTTTAAAGCTTTTATCACATAACCAAAATTGAAATAGAGTGATTCTAATTCTAAGGTATAATCAAACCAAACAATAGTAATAAAAATCAATGAACCAAATAAGTAGAAGAAATGAGCTATTATAATTCTGATTCTAATGAAATTTAATTTTGATTCTGATTTAGATACCCATTTTAAATTAAGGAAACTCTTAAACTCCAAATTTAGTTTTATGGACAATTTCCTCATCTTTGTAACCGGACAATCTGCTCATATTTTTTTCACCCAAATTGCTTCATATTCTTATTAAAAACAGATTTAAAAATCTAGGCTTCTCTTCATCGAAAGGATTAAAAAGACTTGCATCTTGATTTTTAACGAAAAAAATCACCTGCTCTGAGCAATACTAATCATTTTTCCTCGAATTCAGGCGCTTCCATTTGCAAGCAGCTCTAAAAATTCATAATCTTGTGTTTTTCGTTGTAGAGAGTGCTTTGAGGTTCGTACGTGAGGGTGTTCCGGCGTCAGCTTGCCTTTAAGATTCATGCTCCGGGCCTATCTTTCGTGATCTCCGGTGCTCGTCCTCATCTCCGGCTGTGGCTTTTCCTTGGATCCTTCTCGGGTTGTCCCCTTGCCCCCTATGACGTCTGATGAGGATGCGGGTGTTCCAGATGCTGGGCAGAAGCTGGGTGCTGCTAGGTTCCATTGGGTTTCGTTGTCTTCATCACCGGCTGAGGTGGCAAGGCTGAAGACCTCATTTCCGAAGGTGGTTAGTATTCCGGTGGACGAGTTGAAGACAGAGATGGAGGGATGGCAGGCGAGTGCTATCCTTGCTAGGTCGTTCCAGAAATGGGTTCCGGCTGCGGCATTTGTGAGGGAGTTCCGGCGTGCCGGAATCCTGGGGGAAATTGTACCTATTAGCTTGGCATTTCGATGCCACATCTTCCGTTTTGATGACCCAATATTGTTGAATTGGTGATGAATCAACCATGGATCATCAATGGACAGATCATTGGAATGGAACGGTGGAGGCCGGAGGTCGTACCGGTCGCGGATGCCATCCCCTTTGCTCTGGTCGGGATGCGTTTGCCGAACCTTCCGTTGGAATTCTGGAAGGAGGAGTTCCTCAGGGCGATCACGGAGTCGGCAGGCCAATTCCACTGTGTCGATGCTTCTACTCTGGCCAAGAGCAGAGGAGGTTTTGCTAGAATTTGTCTGCGGGTGGATCTTCGGCGCCCTCTCCGGCCGGGGACCCATGTGCAGGGCATTAACCTCCCCTTTTGGCAGCAATTTGCCTATGAATTTCTGGAAGGGCTATGCTCTAGATGTGGTTCGCTTCGCTTGGAGGGCCCTTGCTCCATGCTGGCTAAGTCATGTGAGGAGGCTGAGACAACGACCCCTGTTTTTGGCCCGTGGTTGGTGGCTGTTCGTCAGCGACGGGAGGTCCCTGGGGCTAAGTGGGAGGTGAGGAAGATGCCCTAGTCGAAGGCTGCTCCTAGAGCGTCTGGTTGTGGTTCTGCTTCCTAGCTGAGACAGGTGAATTGCCAGTCGACTGCTGACGAGTCTGAGGGGTGGAGCTCTCCCGTGAAGGTGGCTCGCCGGAGGGTGCCTCCATCGTCGAAAATGGTGATTGTGCCGGATCTAGCAATTGATGGATCTGGTGTCGAAGTGCAGAAGGGGAATTCTTTGATCCTTGTTGCCTCTTCACAGCTGGTGGCCGTGCCGGTTCAGTCTGCCCGTGCCAGTTTTGATGGTTCTGAGAAGGGCAAGATGCAGGCTATGGTGAAGAGTTCAGCTGAATTTGGGTCACCTCAACTCAGTTAATTGCAAACCCCTTTGCCTCTCATGGTTCAGGTTTGGTTAATGGCAGTCATCAGGACAGTAGGGACGCTTTTCCTGGTCCCCTGAAAAGGGCCAGACCTGTTGATTGCCCGGTTCCGAGATCTATCTCTAAAATAGTAAAAAGGAAGGGTAAAGGTAAAGCTCCCTTGTCTAAAAGTATCGGGGCGACTGACCTTTCTCCAGACAAGCTGCATCTGCCATCTTGTTTTCAGGAAGGTGTTTAGGGGGTGAGTAAGCCCAGCTCTGATAGGGATGTCGGTTTGACCGTGGAGGATTCAGTTGAAGATACTATGGGCCTTCACTCATGTTCATTGTCAACGGCTCAGTCTCTTCGGCCTGCTGTTCTAGGCATTGTCCCGGATGGACTGAAGGCCGTTTCTTCTATGATATCTGAGGGTGGCTCCCTGGCTAGTGGGTGCCTTTCTGATACGGCTATGGTGGAGGACAAGGGCGGGGTCCCAGTTTCCTCCGGTGTCTAAATGAAGATCTTAGTATGGAATGTTCGAGGAGCTCGAAAGCCTTCCTTTCGATCCTCGTTTAGTAGATTGATGCATCTATATAATTTTGACATATGTGTTTTGTTGAAAACTAGGTTTTTCGGTGATACTCTGGCCCAGTTTCGAAGATAGATTTCCCGGTCTTGGTCCTTATATGCGGTGGAGGCTGAAGGTAGGTCTGGGGGTATTGTGGCCATTTGGCGTGACTCTGCTGTTTCGATCGAGGCTTTTCATCAATGTAACCAGCAGATTGGTTTTCTTGTCTCGGAAGGGTCCTCTGACCCCTGGCTTCTGTCGGCGGTTTATGCCAGTACGGATTATCGTGAGAGGCGGATCCTTTGGGCTGAGCTGCTTTCCCTCCTTGGTCAAGGTCTCCCTACCATTATTGCGGGAGATTTTAACTGTATCACTGAGGCTAATGAAAAGCGTGGGGGCAGACGGGTTACGGCCTCAGCTGATATTAATAAATTCAAAACTTTTATAGGGTCCTCTGGGCTGTTGGATTTGGGATATACTGGGACCCAATTCACTTAGTGTAATAATCGGCAGGGGTCTGCTCGTGTTTGGAAGAGACTTGATAGAGCTTTGGCTACGGCCCAGTGGATTCATAAGTATCCTGCGGTTTCTATTTCTCATCTTCCTAGGATTGCTTCTGATCACTGCCCCATTTTGATTTCTATGGAGGCTGATCAGTATCAGCGTAGATAGTTTAGATTCGAGCATTTTTGGACGGTCCATTCTGCGGCTCGGTCTATTATTGCCCAAATTTGGCATCTTCCTATCAGGGGCAAAGCTATTTATCGGCTTTCTCGTTGCCTGATGTTGGCTAGACGCCGACTCTCCAGATGGAACAGGATGGAAGTGGGGAATTTGGATAGACAGATTGATCTAGTTGAAGTCGATATTACTGCTTTGCAGAAGAAGGAGGACCAGGAGGGGTTTCTGTTGGATTCGGACCTTTTCTCGCTGCGGAACATGCTTGCTCGTCCTCACTCTCTTCTTCGTCAGCAGGAGATGTATTGGAGACAGAGGTCTAGGCTTCAATGGATTTGCGAGGGGGATCGTAATACTAGATTCTTTCATCAGGCTACATTGAAGCGGCGGGCCGCTAATAGGATTCGGAGGTTAGTTGATGCGGAGGGGCACGGTCAGGAGGACCATCACTCTATTCGGGATATGCTTCTCATTTCTTTCAGTCTAGATGGATTGACTCCACTAGTGTTGGAGATTCGGTAGTCAGGGTTCCTGATTCTAGGAGGGTTTCTTCCGTGGATAATGATAAGCTCTATAGACCGATCACTGCGGAGGAGATCCGGGTGGCTCTGTGGGAGATTGGACCGGATAAGGCCCCTGGGCCAGATGGTTTTCCACCTCTGTTTTATCGCCACTATTGGGATATTGTTGGGCAGGAGGTGATTCAGGCAATTCAGATTATCTTCCAATCGAAGCATATTCCCCTGGAATGGAACCGGACTCTTGTTACTCTGGTGCCCAAGCGTTCCGACCCTTCTCTTCCGCAGCATTTTAGACCAATAAGTCTTTGCACTACTTTGTATAAAGTATGTGCTCACCTCTTAGTTGGCCGTCTTCGGCTTGTGATTCCCCGTCTTATTTCTATAGAGCAGGAGGCTTTTGTTCGAGGGCATTCTATTTCGGATAACGTCCTCATTGCTCAGGAGTTCATGTATGATCTTCAAAGAGCCCCAGTGAGAAGGTGTCTCATGGCGGTGAAGCTTGATATGGAGAGAGCCTATGATAGATTGAGTTGGGCCTTTTTGCAGCGCTCTCTTCAGGAGTTTGGGTTTGATGATCTATTTATTGAGTGGATTATGGCTTATATCCAGAGGCCTTCCTTTTCTCTGCTCATCAATGGGAGGCCTACTGAGTTTTTCCACTCTTCTGTGGGCCTGAGACAGGGATGCCCTTTATCCCCTTTGCTGTTTATTATCGCTGTGGATGATCTTTCTCATGCTTTTGATCTAGTTCAGCGGGAGCGTCGGATTGTCCCGTTCATGGCCGGGAGAGAGGGCCCTCCAATCTCGCATCTTCTTTTCGTGGATGATTGTATTCTTCTGGGTCAGGCTTCCATTGATAATGCGGCTTCTTTTCATTTTATACTGCAGCGTTATTGTCAGGCTTCGGGTCAGAGGGTTAATTTTCTTAAGTCATCTATCTGTTTCAGTCTGAAGACCCCCGGATCTACTCGGGAAGCCATTATAGAGTTGTCGGGTATCACTTCTCTACGGATCGGTTTATGTATTTGGGGATCCCCATTAGTGGTAGACGGGCCCGTTGTTCTAACTACTTGGCGATTGAGAGATGGGTCTGCCAGCGTATTGAGGGGTGGCAGGTCACCAGTTTATCTATGATGGCCAGGGTCACCATCATTCGTTCTGTCCTGTCTTCTCTTCCTGTGTATCTTCTATCGAATGCTGCCATGCCGATCACTTGTCTGAGGAGGATTGAGAGATGCTTCAGAGATTTTCTATGGGCTTCTGTGCAGGAGGGCCATGGTACTCACCTCTTATCCTGGGATATGGTTTGTATGCCTATCTATGAAGGTGGTCTGGGGATTCAGTCTTCAATTATTAGAAGGGAAGCTCTTCTTGCTAGACACGCTTCGTGCTTCCTTCTGGAGCCTCAGAGCCTATGGAGTCCGGTGATGCGGGCGAGATATGGTGATTGGGTTACTGGCTCGCTCATTGTGCCGCCCCGGGGATCTTCCTCCTTTTGGAAGGAGATTTGTAGACATAGTCATGCTATTTTGGACAATACCTCTTGGATGATTGGTGATGGTTCTTTGATTGATGTCATCCAGGATACTTAGATCTCTGAGCTCCCTCTTTTGCGATGGCCCTCCTTATTAATATGGATGTTCCCTCCACTCTTAGGGTTAAGGATCTGATTTCCTTAAACCCCCCCTCATGGCACACTCCCTCGGTGAACCGCTTTTTCGGGGTGGAGCTTGCTCGTCGGATTCTCTCGTTGCCTCTTGTGCCTGGCTGCTCTGTTGATTCCAGACTTTGGCAGAGATCTTGTCTTTCCTGGGCCCCCACTAGGGATCTTATGGACATGTTCAGGCCGCAGGCTCGGCGTTCGAAGGATGCAACCTGGATTTAGAAGCTTCATGTTCTCCCCAGGGTTCAGCTATTCATGTGGAAGCTTCTCTGGGACTGCCTTCCTACTTGCCTCCTTCTATCTCGGAGGAGTCTATCTATCCAGCCTATTTGTCCTTTGTGCAGACAAGCGGAGGAATCCACTGACCATGCTATATTCCTCTGTTCCAGAGCGAGAAGGATATGGGTTCTCATGGGTTATTCTAGGGACTTGGATGCTATGACCTCCTTGCACTCATCTTTCTTTCAGGACATTCGGTGTGGTCCTCTGAATAAGCGTGGTCTTTGGTCTGTCACTGCTTATCATATTTGGTTGTCAAGAAATCAGATCATCTTCTCCAACGACAGGTTTTCTTATCATAAGATTGTGAGGCAGATTAGAGTGTTGGCGGCGGAATGTGCCCGTGGCTTTAACGCTGTTAATTTTGACTCCTCTGGCCTCTGGGGTTCCCCTGCTGTTTCGGCAGTGAGCCGGCATACGGTATTCTTTTCTTGGGAGCCCCCCTCCAGGATTTGTCAAAATTAACTTTGATGGGAGCGTCCGGGGTAGTGCGGCGGGTTCTGCATTCATCATTCGGGAGCCGTTGGGTGATTTATTGGCGGCAGGAGGGCTTGGTACTTTGGACTCATTAGATCCTATGTCGGAGCTATTTGCTGCTTGGGCGGGTCTCTCGTATGCTACCAGGATTCTTCATGCTCATAGGATTATGATTGAGGGTGATTCTATGACTATCATTTCGCGGCTGTTGAGGGATCGATGCTTTGATGGTCCCTCAAATCCGACTCTGAGGGATTGTTGGTCTATTTTGCGGGAGGTTGATTCCGTCTAAATCCGTCATATTTATCGTGAGGCCAATTCGGCGGCGGACTGGGTAGCTGCCTATGTTGCTCAACATGCGGGTTCATTGATCTGGAGGCCAGGTGACCCCTGTCCTATCCTTCTGCAGCAGATTTTGTTCTCTGATGTATCTGGGCTGATTCATACAAGAATTGTGTGATCGCCCGTCTGTACCCAAAAAAAAATCATAATCTTTTATTTTACATTTTATTTTTTATTCAAAACCTGATTTCAAAACTCTATTGGATCGTAAAGCAAATGATTGAAAAATTTAAGGAGTATACGATGAACAGCCATGGACAGATGGTGCTATAATTTTGCTTATTAACTGGTTCTTAACTTTTGGTCTGGTATAAAATTATTCATTTACTGTACATACTTATTCTGTCGGTATATATACTTATTCGTCAACCATATATATTTAAATTCTCAATATACACATCCATCCTATCAGTATATATACTTATCCATCCACTATACATATTTATTCATCAATGCATACACTTATTCGTACATACTTATCAGAAATTGCTTGTTAAGGAAAACTAGTGCATGAGCTTTTTGCTCAAGCAAGGTCCGCTGAGGGACTGCTTATTAACAACCTCTAAATTTGTATCAACTTAAGTTTCAATATGTATGGTACATCCTTTTAGTTCAAATGCTCCATATTTCTATTAATAATAATATATTGATTGGTAGAACTGCAACATAATAACTCAATAGAGTAAGGTAAAAGACTTGAGTGCGAATAATAAAGGAGTATTTGGTTGATGGCATGGATTGTATTGGATTGGATTCTTTATCCAATCTTACATTTGGAGACCATGGATAGGATAGGATTGGATTTTCTATCCAATCCCACATTTGAAAAATAAGGATTAAATTCAAATGGCTATATATAAATGTGGGATTGCTAAACCGGCTATTAGCAATTGCAAGCTACTCCAATTCCATATGATAAATCAAACCCATCCTAAGTAGATTCAACAGAGCAAGACTCAAGCATAAGCATGATTCTTGGAAGAACTAGGGTTATGATGATTTGGCAAGTAGAGGCGAAAATATAAGTAAAATAGAGTATGTTAGATGTAGTCAGAATTACACATCAAAGAAAAGTTGTTGAAAATCTATATGGGATGGATTTATATCAGAAAGTATTAAACATGCACATATAACTAATTTCAATGACTTCACTCTTCTTAGTTTGCTCAACGTCACATTCAAACCTGCTAGAAACTATATTAGGTACGTCTTGAATTTCTCAGCATGATCCAATTTATTATTTTTTTAAAAAAAATTCAGTAGAAATTTTGTGAGAATTGTTACAGTAGCATTGGCCTAAGCTCAAAGCTCATCACTGAACATTCACACAGTGTGGACATATATGAATCTGTATTTTAAAAAGTTATTATTAGATTGGGAATATTCAGAGTTAAAATTTCTTAAGAGATTAATTCTATTGTATTCAATACTCTATTTTTTGATCATAAAATTTCTCAACTTTTTTTTTTTTGGTACAGGCGGACAGTCACACTAGTCTAGTGTAAGACAACCCAGATACATCTGAATACAAAATTTACAACAAAACAGGAGGGCAAGGGTCATCCCTTCTCCATATCCTATAACCAACATGCTAAGCCACAGCAGCCGCCGCCCAATCCGCCGTCGAATTGGCTTCACGAAAAACATGACGTATCTGGACAGTATCCACTTCCTGAAGTATAAACCATATATCCCTGAGAATCAGATTAGGGGAAGCTTCGGGAACATTCTCCTTCTGCAACCACTGAATGACTGTTATGGAATCGCCCTCAATCACTAGCCTCTATGCTCGAAGAGTCTGAGAAGCATAAGAAATACCTACCCAAGCAGCATAAAGCTCGGACATAGGGACAGAAGAATCCAGGATGCCAAATCCCCCTGCCGCCAGCATATTGCCCTAAGGACCACGGATGATGAAGGCTGAACCAGCCAATCTACCGTGGATACTTCCATCAAAGTTGATTTTGACAAACCCTGGAGGGGGGCTCCCAAGAAATGAAAACCGTACGCCGGTTTGCTGTCGAAACATCAGGGGAACCCCAGAGGCCAGAGCTGTCGTAACCAATCGATAGAGTAGCACAGGCACATTCCGCGGACAAGGATCTAATCTTCCTCACAAGCTGCCGAGAAGAAATAACATCCTCATAGAATATAATCTGGTTCATAGATAACCAAATCTGGTAGGCTGTGGCCGCCCAGAGCCCACGAGTATGCTGAGGAGCCCTCCGAAGATCCTAAAAAAAGAGAGGACGTGGGGAACCATAAGCATCCATTCTAGAAGAATAGCCCATCAAGTGCCAGATTTGACTAGCTCTAGGACATTTGAAGATTGCATGGTTCATAGACTCCTCCTCCAAACCACACAGAGGTCAGGTTGGCTGGATAGACACACCCCTACGAGAGAGCAGGGCACACGTCGACAGGCAGTACCAAAGAAGCTTCCATAGAAAGAGCTGAACCCTAGGAAGAGTGGGGAGCGACCATATCCAAGTAGAATCCTTTGTTACCAGGGACTGAGGCCTGAATATCTTCATCAAGTCCCTGAAAGGGGCCCTAGAGAGGGAGGATCGCTGCCAAAGCCTAACATCAGCCGTGGGAGCAGAGATAAGAGGAATCAATAGAATCCGCCGAGATAGTTCCTCACCAAAGAGACTGGTCACCAAAGGGGTATGCCAGGAGGGGGGATCAGATGAGATCAAATCCTTAACCCTCAAATCGGTGGAAATATCAATGCTATAAAAAGAGGGCCACTGATAAAGCGAGAGCTCAGAAATCCAAGAATCCTGAATAGCGTCAATAGAGTGACCATCACCAATCATCCAAGAAATATTCTTCATGATGGAGTCACCAAACTGACAAACCTCCTTCCAAAAGGAAGAGCACCCCCGAGGCGGCAATATGTCCTCCCCAGACTTCCGGTCACCATATCTTGCCCGCATCACGGTGCTCCAAAGACATTGCGGCTCCAGGAGGAAGCGGGAAGCATGTCTGGCCAATAAAGCTTGATGCCTGATCTTCAGAGATTGGATCCCGAGACCACTTCTTGGATATGCATACAAATGATGTCCCATGATAAAAGATGAATACCGTGCCCCTCGTGCATAGATGCCCATAGAAACTCTCTAAAGCATCTCTTGATCCTCCTAAGGCAAGTAGTAGGGATGGCCACATTTGACAGCATGTAGAGCGGAAGGGTGGAAAGAACCGACCGGACAATGGTAACCCTAGCCATCATAGATAACTCTGTAACATGCCAACCATCAATATGCTGGCGGACCCGCCTCTCAAGATCCGCAAAGTTAGCACAACGAGGACATCTACCAGTCATGGGGATCCCCAAATACATAAATCGATCGGTCTGAGTAGAAATTCCCAACCGATTGATGATAGCTTCCCTGATGGATCTGGAAGTCTTCGGGCTGAAGCAAATAGAGGACTTCTGAAGGTTGACCTTCTGACCCGAAGCCTGAAAGTAGCACTGAATAATGGAATCAAAGGAATCCGCATTCTCTGCAGAGGCCTGACCCAGGAGAATACAATCATCAGCAAACAACAGGTGAGAGATGGAAGGGCCCTCATCCCCCATCTTAAATGGGACAATCCTCTGATTATGCTGAGCCTGATGGAAAGCACGAGAAAGATCATCCGCAGCCAAGATGAACAAAAGGGGGGATAAAGGGCACCCCTGACGTAATCCCACAGAGGAATGGAAAAACTCGGTCAGGCTCCCATTGATGATTAGAGAGAAAGAAGGCCTCTGGATACAAGCCATAACCCACTGAATAAACGTCTCGGCAAAACCAAACTCCTGAAGGGAATGGTACAAGAAGGCCCAGCTCAATCTATCATAAGCTCTCTCCATATCAAGCTTCATAGCCATAAGGCACCGACTGGCAGGGGCTCTATGGAGATCATGCATAAACTCCTGTGTGATGAGGATGTTGTCCGAGATAAACCATCCTATAATAAACGCCCCTTGTTCCTCAGAAATAAGACGAGGAATCACAACCCGGAGGCGACTGGCTAAGAGGCGGGCATAGACCTTGTACAAAGTAGTACATAGACTGATAGGCCTAAAATGCTGAGGAAGAGAAGCATCCGAACGCTTGGGCACAAGAGTAATAAGAGTCTGATTCCAATCCTCAGGAATGTTCTTAGACTGGAAAACAAATTGTATAGTCTAAACCACCTCCTTCCCAACAATATCCCAATAGTGATGGAAAAAGAAAGGTGGAAACCCATCCGGTTCCGAGGCCTTATCTGGACCAAGCTCCCAAATGGCTCGGCGAACCTCCTCCTCATATATAGGCTTGACAAGGCTGGCATTATCCGAAGAGGACACCTTCCTGAGAGCAGAAATCAGAATAACCAGAGCTCCGTCACCACTAGAATCAGACCATCTAGACTGGACGAAATGGAGAAGCTGAGACCAGATTGAATGAATATCCTCCTGATAATTCCTCTCATCATCAGCTAACCTCCGAATCCTATTAACAGCCCGCCGCTTCAATGTTGCCTAGTGGAAGAATCTAGTATTTCGGTCACCTTCCTTGATCCACTGAACCCTGGATCTCTGCCTCCAGTATAACTCCTGCTGACGAAGAAGGAAATAATGCCGAGCAAGATTCTCTTGCAACAAGGAGAGATCAGAATCTAACAAAAATCCATCCTGGTCCTCCTTCGACTGAAGGCTACAAATAACAGCTTCAGCCTGCTCAACTTGCCTTACCAGGTCTCCGACTTTCAGTCTGTTCCATCTGGAAAATCTTCGTCTGGCCAGCAAAAGTCGGCGAGATAACCGATAAGCAGCATGACCCCTGATAGGAAGATGCCAAATCTGAGGGATGATGGTCCGGGCGGCAGAATGGACCATCCAGAATCGTTCGAATTTGAACTGTTTCCTCTGCTGAAGCTCAGCCTCCAAGGAAATAAGGATAGGACAATGATCCGAGGCGATCCTTGGGAGGTGGGTAACGGTAACAGCAGGGTACTTATGGAGCCATTGGGCTGTGGCAAAAGCTCTATCAATTCTCTCCTAGACCCGCGTTGACCCCTACCGATTGTTACACCAAGTAAACTGAGACCTAGAGTACCCCAGATCCATCAGCCCAGAAGACCCGATGAATGACCTGAATTCGTTAATATCAACAGAACTGGTGACTCTCCTGCCCCCTCTCTTCTCACTAGCGTCAATGATGCAATTGAAATCACCAGCAACGATGGAAGGGATCCCTTGAGCAAGGAGGGAAGACAACTTTGCCCAAAGAGCCCGCCTCTCCCGGTAGTCCGTACTGGCATAGACTGCCGATAGGAACCAGGGGTCAGAAGTCCCTTCAGAAATAACAAGGCCAATCTGCTGATTACAATGATGGAATGCATCAATCGTGACAGCAGAGTCACGCCAAATAGCCAAAATGCCGCCATACAGTCCCACAGCCTCCACCGCATAAGAAGACCAGGATCGGGCAATCTGCCTCAGAAACCGCACCAAACTGTCTCCCGACAACCTAGTTTCTAAAAGGACACATATATCAAAATTATGAAGCTGAATCAATCTACCAAAAGAGGAACGGAATGAGGGCTTATTAGCACCTCTAACATTCCAAATTAAAATCTTCATAAATTAATTGGAGGTAGGTGGGACCCGCTCCTGGTCCTCTATCATCAGACTATCAGAATGGTGCCCTGTGGACCACAAGCCATCAACTGAATTTTGAATAGAGCAATCTTGCAGGACCTCTGAGTCAGCACCCATACTAGATGACCCCTGGCCCAAAAACTCTACAGAAGGTGGCTCACACACCCGATCAATAGCCCTAACTGGGTTTGCCGTCTCCTCCACCCGACCTAATGCCAGGCTACAGGAGGGCTGGGGCAATGTATGAGAAGAAGGAATGAAATCCACTCTGCAATTGACCATCTTGCCCTTACCTTTCCCTTTTCGCTTATCCAGTTTGGGGATAGACCTGGGAGGTAGGCAATCAGCTGGTCTCGCCCGCTTTAGGGGGCCCGAATCCATAACCCTATTCTCCACTAGGCCACCATCAGTGGAAACCAAAGCCAGAGATGCAAATGGATTAGCATTAACCAGTGATTGGGTCATGACAGTTTCAGAGGAGCCAATCTGATTCAGCTGCATTTTCCCCCTTTCAGAAATCTTAAGACCAGCACGCCCTTGAAGGACCGGCACGGCCACCAGAGGGGATGAATCCATCTCCCCTCCCTCCTTAACCAACACCATCTTCCCTTTATCTGGACCCTTCAGACCAACACCCTCCTGGTGGCCAGGGACGGCCACAGGAGCAGCTCCAACCATCCCCCCTCCCAGCTCTTGATGGATTGGCACAGGCTTCATAGAGCCAGGAGGCGACGGCGACCCAACTTCGATGGATCCTTCCTTCCCTCCTTCAAACTCATGTCCAGAGAATCGGGCCGAGGGACTACGCTAGGAGCAGAGGTAGAAGACGGCTTACCCAGAGGAACAGCAGGAGACCTCTGTTGTCGAACTGCTGCCATCCACGGCCCAAAGACGATGCTACCATCTGCATCCTCCGTCTCATCCATGACTGCCGACGAGCAAAGACCGTCCAAATGCAAAGAGCCGCATTTCGGACAGAAATCCTCCAAAGCCTCAAAGACAAATTGCTGCCAGAATGGTCCCCGAAGCCCCTGAACCCTGGTCCTAGACCGGAGAGGGCAGCGTAAATCAACACGGACTGCCACCCTAGCGAAGCCTCCCCTGTTCTTGGATAGAGTCGCAGCGTCCGCACAGTAGAAGGACCCAGCTTGCTCCGAGATTGCTTTGAGGATATCCACCTTTCAGAATTCCATTAGAAGGTTGGGCAGCCTCATCCAAACCAGTGCAGAGGAGATGGAATTCTTGGCCGAAAAGAATTTCGGATGCCAAGCTTCAGTCCTAATGATCTGTCCGTTGATCACCCATGGCCGATTGAGGACCAATTCGCGCGCTGCCGGATCTTCAAAGCGGAAGATATAGCTGCGAAATACCAGAGAAATTGGGACAATAGCTCCAGGAATTCCAGCACGTCTGAACTCCCGGATGTAAGCTTCGACCGACACCCGTTTGAGGAACGAACGAGCCAGAACAGCACAGTTCTGCCACCCCGCCATCTTTCCTTCCAGCTCCGACACCGGAATCCAAACAACCTTCGGGAATCTGGTCTCCAGCCTCACCACCTTCGCCGAAGAGGGGGACGACGAAACCCAAGAAAACCCATTCTCCGAAACCCTCCTCCCGGAAGACCGATCCTCCTTCTCCCATCAGAAGCCATAGGAAGAAAGGGGGAGGCATGATGAAGGACTACTAAGAATAACGCGGCAAAGCGAAGAAGATCACCGGAGATCAAGGAAGGAGAAGCCGCTCGCACGAATCTTAAAGCATAGTAACAGAGAAGCGCTGAAGAGCCACTTGCACGACTTCTAAAGCACACTCCATGTTGTCTACTTCAAGATAGCCAGCTCAGTATTCAACGAAGAAGTACTTTTCTTGATATAGACTAGTGACCGAACTACATTAATCCTATGCATCTTATGTTTTTTTTTTCCTTTTCATCTTAATTCTCTATGTTCATTTATACCATATAAGTTTTTCAGCAACAAAAGCTCTATTTTCCACGGACCTCCTTTATTTTGTGTGGAGAAACCATGGATCTAAACCACATATTAAAAAAACAAGCAGTTTTTGCTCCAGTGGGATGGAAGAGAAGTGGAGTTTGATTGTTAGGTCCATTCCCTCTGTTGACAAATTAACGTTCAGATTTCATCTTAGCCATGTAATTGCCGACTTCAAAACACCACCTTCTTTTTAGTTTTCACTGAGTGCTTCACCTCTGAGTCAACGCGTGTTGCATGCTTTACGGTACGAACCACGACCTCCGCCCCCAGCACACGCGCGTAATGCCATGCTACAGACAGCGCAAACTACAGTGGCATCACTCACCGCCGACAAATCCACGGACAAATCCTTTCGCCTAAAAGTTTTAGGAATGTTTGATAGAATTTAGGTTATCCTGGATAAATATACAGAATATATTTATCCAGAGGATGGCTTAAAAAATAGTATTTTTTTAAAATTACAAGTCTATCATCAAAGAATAACTTTAGTTATTCCTAGGTTATCCCCTCTGGTTAAACTTTTTCAGTACTATCCCCTATAGCTATAGCATTGAAGATAAGAAGGGATATCATCTGGATATCCCCCTTTATCCATCATATCAAACAATGCTTTAGAAAAAATCTTTTTACATCGCCTCAGCAAGTTCTATATGATATGTACCCTTTTATAATTAGATCGATACGATAAAACAGTAATACCATTTTAAATTTTAACATGACATACATTATATCTATTTAAATTTTTTTTTTGAAATTTATGTACAGACTGTAGTGCATATGTGCATGCTTCTGAATAGATGTCACAATTTTATAATTACGATGTTGTAAATTTACAACTGAAATTCATAATTTTTTTGACTTTATAATTGGGTATCTTAATTTTATAACTACAGTGTCGTAAGTTTATACTACGAGAGAGATGGTTATTTGTGGCGAACTTATTACAGCAAAATATTTTCATCGCTATAGTTTCACTTATTATGGTGAAATTAAAATTATATTCGCCATAATAACAATTTTGGGATGTATTACAATAAATTTTTTTTTCATCGTAATAACTTATTATGGCGACTTTTGTACGATGAATTAATTCATCATAATAAGCCATTTCTCTTGTAGTGTTACAATTGGGCTGTCATCTTAAATTTTAATGTGACGTGCATTAATATCCGTTCAACTTTTTTTTAAAATTTATATACAGATACGTTTTCTGAGTGGGTATCGTAATTTTATAAGTAAATTTACAACTAGAATATCGAATTTTTTTTTAACTTTTTAATATGTATCTTAATTTTATAACTATGGTGTCGTAAGTTTACAACTGAGTGTCATCTTAAATTTTGACGTGACGTGCATTAATATCCGTTCAACTTTTTTTTTAGAATTTATGTACATATATGATTTCTGAATGGGTGTCGTAATTTTATAATTATGATATCATAAATTTATAACTGGGTATCGTAATTTTTTTTAATTTCTGAATGAATGTCATAATTTTATAACTGATGTAGTAATTTAAAAACTAAAGTGTTATAATTTTTTATTAAAATATTATAAAATTATTTTAATATTTTTAATAAATATATATATATATAGATTAATAAATTAATAAAAAAATTAATAAAATTTATTGTATTTAATACGATGTACAAAATCTTTTTCAAAGCTTTAACCTCTATCCTCAGATTTTCCTCTAGGCGAGAGACCCAAGCCAACGCGCAGTGCTGGGCCCATAAGAGACGCGTTAGAGTCTTCTCCAGCTTTCCAGCCATCACTTCAATTTCCATTATTAAGTTTTTGCGTGGTACCAAGGATTAATTCCAACAGTAGCTTGATGGCAGTGGTTTGCCGAGCAAAATTTTTTTTTTTTTTTTTTGTTCAGTGCATGCGCTCTCGATGCAAGAGGAGGAAGGAAGGAGGAACTACTGGTGTTTCTTTTGTCTCATCGTTGAGAGAGTTGGAGTCAAAACCAACAAGACAATAGTTTATTATAAAAAAGTGGAGTATTTACAGATGAGATGGTAAGAGAAAATAGAGTCAAATCCAATAAAACAATATCATTATATTTGCATCATTATGAATATTTCTAACATCAATTAAGACATGCCGGCATCCACTCCTCGGGGTGGTTTAATTGTCAGTTGAAGCAAAGGATGCAAAGCTTTAATAGATCGCTTCGTTATTGAGTGCTTTAAGATTAGTGCTTTCATCAATCGTCTGCTTGATCTCCAGCGTGTCTGTCTTTTCCCGGCGGCCATTGCATTCTGTGGGTCGTCTTCTGGTGATCTACATCTTCAATAGTTTCGATTGGGGAGTCCGCTGGCCCAAAGGCTGGGAGCAGAGGCTCGGCGTCTGGGTTTGTATGGGTGTCATCGTCCCCATCGCCGGCTGAGGTAGCAGTCCTGAAAGGCCATTTTCTAAAGGTTGTTCGTATTGCTACAGCGAAATTGGAGGAGTCGAGCTTTTGCTGGAAGGAGCAGGCGATCTTGGCCCGCACCTTTCAAAGATGGGTTCCGCCGAACGCTTTCCTCAGGGAATTCCGACGAGCGGGTGTTCCTGGGGTCATCCAGCCGTTAAGCTTAGCTCATCGCTGCCACATTTTCCGTTTTGAAGACCCTAGTGCGAAGGATCTGGTGCTCGGCCGACCATGGGTGATCAATGGACAGCCGGTTGCCATTGAAGCGTGGCGGCCGAAGTTTGTTCCAGCAACTGATGCTGTGGCCTTTGCCCTTCTCTGGGTGCGCCTGCCCTCTCTTCCGGTTGAATTTTGGGATGAAGAGGTATTGAGGGAGATTTTGGAGCTGGCGGGTGAGTTTCTCTTTGCTGACTCTGCAACTCGGCAGCTTTCCAGGGGGGATTTGCCAGAGCCTGCGTCCATGTAGATCTCCGGCGTCCTCTCCGGCCGGGTGTTCGAATTCAGGGTGTCGGAATTCCTTTTTGGCAGCAGTTCCAATTTGAAAATCTGGAAGGTATCTGCCGATATGTGGTTCATTCATCTTACTGGCCCATGCACTCTGTCTTCTCCAGCTCTGGAGGCGTCCTGAGCTCGCGTCACCACCATGGTTCGATGAAGGAGAGAGAGAGGCTAAGGGTTCGTCTTATCTTCTCAACAAACCCCCTTCCTGGCGCGCCAATCTGATGACGCCCAATCACTGATCCTGTGCGTCGGGAACGGATGGATTCTCCAGGCTCCGCTTCGCCAGGTTACCTGCAAGGAAGTCCCGGACCGGAGAGGATTCTCCGATGGGACCCTCCGATGCCCAAGTTAGCAATTGAGGTCACAGCCGAGATGAGCTCGGATGAGCCCTTTTTAGGTGAGAGGATATTCCAGAGAAGAAAGGATTTCTCTCTGGATCTTAAGATAGTGATTCTCTAGGGATTATCGCGCATACCTGTTTACTGAGTGGATTCACCTTTTTATAGGGGTTGACCCTGGCATGATCACGTGGGATTCCGTGAGGAGGGAATGTCTGCGGAGTTCTGGGGAGTTGCGTGAATCCGCGCTGGTTGGTGGGTCCTGTCTCATCGGAAAGGGAGAAAGCGCGGTTGGTGGGCTAAGTCCCATCAGCTAGCGGGGCTATTGGGTAGTTGGGTTCAGTCCATCAGCAACGT
>UESW01003862.1:1752223-1869174 GCA_900491605.1 Calamus simplicifolius
AATTAAAATTTCTTATTAAATATCTTATCATTAAGAAATAAAATATTTTGTAATAAAGCACTATTAGAAAATGCTATGCAATGTATACAATATCACTAGCTCACAACTTGATAACCAACTAACCATTGTGTTACATTAAATTTTGAAGCCAAGCCAATATATCTATTTGTGTCATATGGCAAGAGAAATATTCATGTTCATGTAACCGATACCCTATAATACCTGGCAATGCCTATTGCAAGAAAGCACAACAAATTTTCTTAATATAAGGTAATGATCTATGATTCTCTAATAATCTTACACTTCAAGAAACCTACAGCTTGCCCTAATAAAATAACAATTTATTAACAAAATATTTCTCTCATTATTTTTCCTCTCTATTCCCAAGGTAGAACTAATTATAAAGTCTAAGTCCAAGTTCATGTGTCATAATACTGTATCTTTCTTTTCAACGGACAACATTATTTACACAAACAAAGTGAGGGCTATTAACTCTTTTAATTTTTTTTATCATGTATTAATATAGCATAAATGCCCCAAGCCAAACGTAGATAAATCTCCTCATTTTTTTGTTCTTTAACAAATATATTTATCTTTGTTTATGGATATTGATACTAAAATTATACATAAATAGGAAGTAAGAAGTGTACTGATTGATGTTAAATGGCTTCTTTACTTAACATTGTTCATGCTTAACTTAGCATATTATATGATGTGGCTGATAAGCGCCACATATAAAGTTAGCGGCAAAAAGTTATCCAAGCGGCTGCGACTCTAGGCAGCCCCACTTTTAGGCGGCTTTGGCTCCTGGCAGCCCCAGCTCCAGGCGGCCCCACTTTCAGACGACCTTGGCTCTAGGCAGCCCCAGCTCCTGATGGCCCCACTTCCAAGCGGCCCGACTTTAGACGGCCCCACTTCCAGGCGGCTCCGGCTTCAGGCGGCCCCGGTTCCAAGCGGCCCCGGCTCTAAGCGACCCCATTTCCAGGCGGCCCCTACTTTCAGGCGGCCTTGACTCCAAGCGGCCCTACTTCCAGAATAATCTTCAGCTTCTCATGCAAGTCTTTGTTTCTATCCAAACCGGGCCCATCAACCGCCATTGCCTCATATATGTCTAATAAGACAAGTTCTATGATCCTGACACAAGTCTTAAAAGTCATCATTCATCATGAGGTTTTAATGATATGGATCAGATGAGCCCTGAAAAGTCATCATCAGCCGAAAAAATACCAATCACCTAGTTCAGACAAGACATATTTTTGCTAATTCTGATATCCCATTCAAAAAGTCAAGGCTCATCATAAGATTCCAGGGCTTCTCAAGTAAGGTTCTCAGAATCCCATGCGTAATCTATCATAAAGTGTTGTATGTCTCGTTCTTCCATAAAAAGGAAGAGAGCTACGTGTTCTATAAAACACGTAAAAAGAATCCCTAGTCAAGGTATGAACATTTAAGCACTTAGAAGTTTTATTCTCTTCTTCTTAACTATCCTTATCTCGAACTTCTTCAAGCTTACGGCTATGATTCTGATTACTAACTTGAGCGTTGAAGGATTTCTGCCAAAATATTCAGTCCCCAAAATTTGTTACAGATTTCGGCCCCATGGTAAAATATTTTCATTTCACTGGCGGTATGATTCACTGGCGTTCAAAAGCATTAGATCAAAGTAATTGAGCTTTAACATATATATATATATATATATATATATAATTCTGATTCCCTAATCATGCTATTGTGACGCTAGTGGGACCAGCAGGGATCCCTATGATTATAGTGAAGATTTTGAAACCTAAGCTTCAAATGGTATGGGCGTGGTAGGTGAAACTTAAAATATTGGATGACCATCTGGTCACATCAAGCCTTGATGCCACACTATATCCTACTGCTGCAATGATGCTCCTGTAGAAAGATGGTGAAATAACAAAGCTTTCTTATTAAATTATTTTTGAATGTATGGCTTGGTGGATCCTGAGTGTCTTGACCTAATACCATTGGCCATCAATTTTGCATCTATGAAAGGAAAAAAGATCATGATGAAGGGATCCAACCTAGATTGCACAGGTGCGAAGCACATGTTATGTCTCCAAATTTTCTTATACACAAGAGATCCAATCTATTGACAGAAAATATAGTGATGATTATCCAAGTGGCCTATAATAAGTTTGGCGAACTAAGTTGTATATATATGCTAGAATAATAGCATGCCTTGCTCCGACCCAGAGGAGGACACAATTTAAGTCGTTTAGGGCTGTGAGCTAACAAATTAATCCAGGAGTGAATCAAGAGAGAACACAAAGAAAGACATGCGAGTTGAGTACGCTTGAGATTGCAAGCAATATTTTTATAATTGGCTTTCATAAACATCAACATTAGTTGCTTTAGAATAGAGTTTCCTTCTTTATTGATGAGTTTTTGCTCCACTCTTTCCCATCTCATGAATACTTGTGTCAATCATGGATTCCACATAACAAAAGCCAACAAGGATTGGCAAAAGGCAATCTAAATCTATATGAATCTAGAGCCAGTCCATGACGATCCAATATAGCATAATAGTTATGACAGAGTTTAACTGCTATTAATCAGAAAATGTAATGAAACTTGAGTCTTACTAAGCAACCAAAAAAATAAAACTTATACTACAAGGATCCACATGCAACAATCAATGTATCCAAGCACCCAAAGAAAATTATACATGCGCTAGGTCTCCAACTAATAACATTCTATTAGAAATGATAATGTACTGTTAGCTAGGTGTAGGGTTTCCACCTAACAACATTCTATTAGAAATGATTTAATTGTATTATTCAGCTAAGTTCTGCTAAGTGTAGGGCATTGTTTTAGGAGCAATTAGGCACAGTGGCTGGAGCATTATTATGGCTAGTGTAGGACAATATGGACTATGGAGAGAGGTGGCTACTCTCTTTGGGCAGCATACCAACATACACTCTAATGTGAAAAGAAAGTATATCTTTTTTTTTTATATATAAACGAGTAATCATACCAGTCTAATGCAAGTCAAGCCCGATAGATCAAAAAAAAAAAAAAAATTTGCTTAAGTATAATAGAACAGGAGATACCCTGTTTCCAAAACCAAAATCCTAATGATGTGTCACCGAGGCTGTCATCTAATCAGCTGCCGAGTTGACTTTTCGATAGACATAATGGATTCAATAACTATGCATATCCTGCAGGGTAGATCATGCTTCAATGAGTAGAAAGTTTAGCGAAGACTAATGCTTGCAATCCCTTCGAAGCCCATCGAACGATCAGATACATATATCTTTCTTTCAATCCTACATTTTTTCCCCCTTATTCCTATTTGAAATCAAAGCTATGGTTTTAAACCTCCAATCGTACCATTAGGTATACTAGTCTAGCAACACTACATCTAATCTAAAAAGACCCAAACTGGATTATTTATTTAATGAAGTTGAAGTTGTCTCTGAATTTCTTGACTAAATAAGTGGATTTTAGTCCATCCAAGTCAGATTGTGAAATTAGACCCAAACAGTTGAAGTTTGTACCTCAAAATCAGATTGACATGAATGAAACCAAACCGAAATATAACCCTTATAGTAACATATTCAGAAATGTCAACAAAAAAAAAATTGTATTTAGAATATACCCACACAAATTTGATGATTGTATGAGATCAATAAAATGATGCACAACAATAATAATTGATTGCCACATCTCAATCCATAAATCTATTTCTTTCTTGGATGAAAAGAAAACTAAAGAAGCTAGAGAGCTTGAGGAGGTTATATTCATATATAACTCATATTTCTCTGCAATTTTAGATCTTAATAAAAGGATTGTTACCTTATCAATATTTTCTTTTTCAAAAAAAAGAAAGAGATCTCCTTCCCCATGATAAGTACCATGGAAATGTAGCACATGGAGAAGGATAAACTTGCCATTTGATCCGTGGGCTAATACTAAGCTAAAACATGTGCTATAGGTGCTCAAATTTCATAAAAGTGTTTGGAAATATTAGGAGTTAGAGGACTACTTTGCAAAAGGTGAAGCTCTCACAGACCTCCACATGTAGGACCACAAAGAGATGTCCAGCCCCATAGGCATTTTTATTATAATATTATTCTTGCATGGCAATATTTGATTGAAAGACTGAAAAATTAAAGATTTACGGTATCATTTTTTTGATGCAACAAGCATGCATTAACCATGTAATTTGATCATTTGTGCATGCTAATACGAATGCGGTGCATAACAAGATCTATTGGATCACCGCATGTGCACTAACATGCACATATTTAATCATCCGTCTAGCTAATGCATGTTTACTGCATCGAAGAACAGTGCAACAAGATTTTTTTAATAAAAGAGTGACCTGCTATATGACAACACTTTATTAGTTTATATGCTTATTTATTCTTCAAGAGTCAAAAAAAAAAAGTGATTGATTTGATTGGGATGATTGGAAGATTTAATGCACGTCAACTAAGGTAGTGTTTGATAGAGTTTATCCCCTGTCTATTCCTAGAGATATCTCTTGGTTATCCCATTGATCATATCAAATGCAAAAAGGTAAATTCATAGGATAACTTTTTTTTACTTTTATTTAAAAGGATAACCAGCTATTCCTGCATTTTTGGAAAATAAATTGAGGGGATAATCCATGGTTAACCATGGATTATTCCTCTGGTTAACTTTATTCCTAGCTATCCTTCATGGTTATGACTTTTGGAAATAGGAGGGAGGGGATATCCTGAATATCTCCTCTTATTTTTATTTCAACACTACCTAATTTGCATTTTAGTATGGTTTTCAACTTAATATTCTTTACTGAAATGGAATTAGTGTGACACATGGAACCTAGTGATTGACATTAGGAGATCAGATCAAGGTCGAACCAAATCTGCCCAGAAAAATGATAGTATAGGATAATTCTGATACTATTAAAAATAATAATTATATTATAACTTTTTGGATGCTAATGATAAGTTGATAATAGAATATAATTTTAAATTAATGATGAAGGCCTTGTTAGCTATCAGGCTTGTTAAATTATTGATGAAGAATTAGATAAAAAGATTTATTATTACTGTACTTGCTGTTTTATTTCATTATTAATAACTGATGAAAGATTTCTGAGCAATTTTTTTTTTTTTTTCAACATTACTACTGTGAACAATCTATGATCACCATTTTTTATATGAAAGTTCCAAAAGGAATTATTGGTGCAATTTTGGAGTTGCATCTTCCATGTGCTCCACAAGTGCGTAGATTCCAACAACAGCCAAGCTCATTGAAACCGATATCTTATTGGGGACTTCTTGAGCCAAAATAATGTAACTAAAAAAGTCATACCAATCTAGAGGTGTCCAAAAAACCTAAACTTGATGGACCTACATATAAACTCAAATTGCAATATAAAATATGAAATAGCTGCTAGATTTTTGTAGCCATGCATGCTTCTCAAATGTCTTTGCTATTGCACCGGCAAGTCTTGGAGCCCTAGGTGAAGCTTCAAAGCAACCCCTTATCTTTATGTTTTAAGCTGAAAAAGTTTTTAACTAGCATGGTGTTGTAACATTGGAGAGACCACAAAAGGTTCATTGAAGAGCCAAATGAGTTGTATAAACATGCAAGGGGTCATGGGCACCCCATGTGGTCATCTACATGGCTTGTTCAGACGAGGACAAGCTCCCATTCACGTCGAACCGACTTCCACGTTCACCATGTGAGGGTGATAAAGGGAGGCTCTTTTTTTTTTTTTTTCTTCATATGGTAAGATTACCTCCCTTTGTAATTTTCTTGCATTGTTCTCCATGAAAGTGCTTGCAGGCATTGCTAATTAAAGGTGTTATTGAGGGGGATTGATGGAGTGATATCAGCAGTTGGTGATTTTGGATTCCTTGATTTCTCTGTTTCTTTTGTTGAGCTCTATACTGGTTAAACTGATATTATCTATGTCACTCGGATTCTTCATACCCATAGTCTTTTTATTGAGGAAGATTCGTTCACTGTTATCCAATAGTTACGGCAGGACTACTGTTCTCAGGTTTCTGCCAATCCTATTCTTTTTGACATATGATCCATCCTTTGAAGACTCATAGAGCTCAGATCCGTCATGTTTATTGAAAAGCCAATTTTATGACTGACTAGGTGACGACCTCAGTGGCCTGTCATTCAGGATTTTAGATTTGAAAGTAGGATGACTCATGTTCTATTGTATTGAAATAAATTTTATTTTCTGATCTATCGGGTTTGATGCGCATTAGAATAATGTGATCATCTGGCAGTACAAAAAAAAAAAAGGTATTATTGCAAACAAAATTAGTGACACATTTTTTATTTAACTTGTTAATGTGCAGCATATTAGTTATTTCACTTATTTCTGTAAGGTGTTCTATAGTTGAGAAGAAATTAACGGGAGAGAAAATAGCAAAAAAAATAAAATAAAGAAACAACGTATAAAATAATTTATAGTTGTTCAATCCGATCAACCTATATTATTATGATTATATTTATGAGAATAATTTTATAAAAAATAATTAAAGATGATAAGACTTTTACGAAACCTTAAACCCACTAATTAATATCAAACATATCCCTCTCTTGTGTACCTCAATGATGCTCAATATTACCTTAAAGATCATGATTATATATGCTTATATAGACCAAGGATTTACACTATTTTATATGAATTTAATTCTTCATATCAGATCATGTTCAAATTGTGGACTACCTCCATATTGAGCTTTTAAATCTCAAGTCAAACTCTAGCCGTTACCATAAACCATATGAGAGAAAGTAATAGGAAAAACACTATTCTATATTCATATATATATCTTTTGTAAGCAAACAATAATATTAAGAATAGGACTTAGAAATATTGAAAGAGCATGCATCAAAATGATATCAATAGAAGCCATTATATAAAGTATAGCTAATTACATTGGCAATTATTTATAGTGCAATAGGTATAGTTTAGGTATGTTTAAGAAGTTTGGAACCATTTCATTGGCCATTTTAATTTTATTATTTTCAGCACCTTTTTAGGTTGCCTAGGGTTGGTGGGAAGACATCATACATACTAAATCAGGATATGTCGACCTAATTCTATCAGCTTCAGAAGTTCAACGGAGGGAGATCTTTAATAGCTAGGTCGAGGACCACCATCTGGGTCCACTGATCCCAATCAAAAATTTCTTCTCTAGTGGCATGGAAATAAAAAAAATGGTGAACATTAATATGGCATCACTTATACTTACCGCGAGTTGCGTACCCAAGTAGATGGACGCTGCTCCTGCCGACAGTCTAGAGAGAGAGAGGATGGAGATAATTTGTAGTCCGAGACGGATGAAGTCAGCGTATGGACGAAGTTATTCCACCACTTTTTGGGCCTTTTTGGTGGCCCATCCAATGTTATTCCATGAAATAAATTAAAAAAGTTTATATTAGAAGCCAAAAGAAGGGCCACCTCTTCTTTTAAGGGATTCAGGTGAAAATATATATATATATATATATATATATTAATTTGATATAAGTTGAGACTCAAGAGACCATGGTAGTGTGGACTAAGGACTTCGGTAGCGTGGACTTAGGACATCGACCCAAGTCAATTGTGTCCAATGAACTCATTACAAGTTCAATGATTCAACTCTATAAATAATTAAGATATATATTGCAATGAGTAAAGATAATTTATTCTAAAATTTAACTAATTTGATAGGTTAGCATTCAAATACTTAAAATTAAAGCATTCAAATACTTAAAATTAAGTTATTTAAACTATAATAATAACATGTTATTAGTACATGAAATTAAACTCAAAATTTTTCAAAAATATAATACTTGAGACTTTGTATATTTATTAGAGAAAGAGAGTTAGACTGGTTAGAGAAGAGAGAAAAAAAAAAAGGGGGGGGGGGGGGGGGGGGGGGGGGGGGGTGCTGGGGGTTTAGATCTAAATGATAAAAGTATTCTAAAGAATATAAAATCAATTTAATTTTTAGTTTGTACTGGATCATTGGATCAATAAAAACATTGACTGATCATTCAATTTTAATCAAGTTAATTATACAACTAGTCTAATTAAAAAATCAGACTAATCAAGGGTTCGATTTACCAGTGCACTAATTAAGCTAGCTAAAATATCCTTATTTACAATACGACAAAAATAAGACAAATCATACATTGGTTGAAATGTTATTTACTCTAATATTTAATAAAAAAAGATTATAAGGAGATAGTGAAAAAAAATAATGACTTTCATATTGATAATCCAAACTATTGAAATTAATCTACTATCTCTAAATTGTATCAAAAATTACATATAAAAATTATAAGGATTATACAAAAATTTGTATAATCCTTATTTATGCATCAAGAGCAAAGTGAAGGAAGCAAGCAGATTTATATAGCCGACTCCATATAGTTGGAAAAAAGCTTAGATGAGTTGAGTCGAGCTATTAATGCATCAAGTAATAAAAAGTTAGATAATTTAAATAACACTAAATAAATGTATTTTAACCATTTAATGCATAGATTAAAAGCCTTCACATTACATAGTTGTTAGTGTGTAAGCAGTGTAAAGAAAATACATTATGTTCAATAGTTTAGATCATCAAAGAGTTTTATTGTCTGCTTTAAAAGTCATGTAACTTAATAAGAGTTACATTAGGCATAACTTTGTATAACTTAGAATCATGCTAGATGTATACATACATATATATATATATATATATATATATATATATATATATATATCTATATATATATATATATATATATATATATATATATATGTATATGTATGTATACATACATACATATGTATGCATAGATATATACATACATATGTATGCATACATATGTATGCATACATATGTATGCATACATATGCATACATATGTATGCATACATATGTATGCATACATATGCATACATATGTATGCATACATATGTATGCATACATATGCATACATATGTATGCATACTATGTATGCATACATATGCATACATATGTATGCATACATATGTATGCTACATATGCATACATATGTATGCATACATATGCATACATATGTATGCATATGTATGCATACATATGTATGCATATGTGTCCCCAACCATGCTAAATAGGTTGGTATCATTATTGTTACTAATAAGGTTGTGGGCTCTTATGAGAGTTTCATCATGCTAAGGATCTAAACAATGTTTTTGAGGACTTGACAATTAATTAGTTTGCCATCTTGCAAAAAATTGCAAGCAGGACATTGTAGTTATTGAAGCATGTGATATGTACTTTTTTTTGTTACAAGTGGACGATCACACCAGTCTAGTGTGAGTTAAGCTCAACATATCAGAGTATAAAATCTGAGATAAAACCAAAGGACAAGCATCACCCAATCTCCAGGACCAGAAACCGAAATGATGGACAACCCGGGCAGCTACCCAATCAGCCGCTGAGTTAGCTTCTCGGTAGATATGTCTCACCTGAACAGTAGTAGCCTGATGGAGCAAAGATCTGATATCACATAACAAAGGATTAGCAGGCTCAGGGTTGCCGACGTCCTGCCGTAGCCAACGCACCACAGTAAAGGAGTCCCCTTCAATAATAAGATGACGGCTGCCCGAATTGCGGATAGCATAAGATATGCCAGCCCACGCTGCATATAATTCAGCTAGTGGTACTGACAGGTCAAGAGAGCCAAAACCACCAGCCGCAATCATCGATCCATCCGGGTCACGGATCACGAAAGCCGATTCAGCCAACTGACTTTGAACACTGCCATCAAAGTTGATCTTGACAAATCCTAGTGGGGGGTTCCCAAGAAACGAAGACCGTGCATCGGTGCGCTGCCACAGCAGCAAGAGAATCCCAGATACTAGGTCTATCAGCATCAAGGCCAGACTGATGGAGCATATACTCAGCAGAGAGGGACAGGACTGACCGGAGTGTCCTGTGGGAAGGGGTACAGACATCGAAAAAATTTTCTTGTTCCGAGATAGCCAAACCTGGTAAGCAATATAAGCGGTCGAAGAGCTCAATCGCCGCGTGCGCTCCTGAGCGTCATGCTGAATCATCTTTAGAAAAGCAGAACGACAAGAGCCACTACTATCACTCCAGAACTGAAATCCTGTTACATGCAAGACCAATCTGACACTGTCGCACATAAAAATAGCGTGGTCAGCAGTCTCCTCCGTCAATCTGCATAAGGGGCATATAGGCTGGATCATCATACCCCTGGATGAAAGCAAAGAGCAAGTCGGAAGACAGTCCCAAGCCAGCTTCCAAATGAACAGTCACACTCTATGGTGAATAGGAAGCTTCCATATCCACAGGACATCCAGTATATGCATAGCCTGTGGCCTGTACTCCTGAATAAGATCTCTAATCGGAGCACAAGTCGTATAGGATCTCCTCCAAAGTCTGATGTCCGAGGCATAGTCCGGTATAAGGGGGATGGAAAGAATACGTCGGGATAGCTCTGCCCCAAATAAAGTGGCAACCCGGGAGGCATGCCAGACAGTGCAGTCCTAGGCAATTAGGTCACTTACTCTCATACCACTAGCAATGTCAGTGCTCACAAAGATAGGCCATCGGGATAAAGGAAGATAAGCCACCCACGTATCCCTAATCACATCAACTGTGATATGTACTTTACACAGTAAACATTTAAAAGCAATTGACTATAATTCAGTAATGAATAACACTTAGGCACTAAAAACAAAATAAGATTGATCAAAAATTATGTAACTATGTTTCATTGCTTTTTTTCTCTTGTAAATATTAGCAACAATGCTTGCAAAAATTATATCTGAGTTTATATCATTTGGAAAAAAATAATAATTTCAAATGTTTTATATTGAAATGTTTTCAATACTAAAACAAGTAGAGATTAACTGAGATCCCTAGGTCAAAACAATAGCGTTTATCACTCAAGCCTCCAAAATGTATGCTTAAGCTGAAAGAAATTAAATTTGGTTAAAACATCCTTTTGCACTTCAAATTTTAGCTTAGCACTCACTTTTAGTTGTCATATTTTAGTTTCTTATATTTAAAACATATTGAGTTTTCTATATAGATTAGTTATCATTGATAGAACAAATGAATGTCACTGTGAACATATAAAGGTTTTCCCTTACTGTCTCATCAATTATTCTATCAATTAGAATTGAACCCATATAAGGAAGAATTAGAAATGCAAAACTTTTAGAGCTTGTTTTGGAATAACTATTGATCATACTATTTTTAATAGCTATTTCATATGACTACTAAGAGAATAATTATTTAAAATATATAATAGGTAATTTAAATAAAGCTTTAAAAATAAGGGACTAAACTGAATTTTAAGTTGAAGTTGGAGGATCAAAAGTATGCTTTTGCCATTAAATTTGTACTTATCCTATCCTGGACTTAAACACAACACCATCAAACCCTTAAAAAAAGGGAAAAAAAGTATGCATGTGAGCATCCAAAATTGCAGGTGACTTAAGCCTAGTATTTAATGTTTCATGTACTTTGATTCTGCTTATCTATTAAAACTAGGTGATAAATTCTTGATTTGATGAAGTGGGAAGTAAAGCAGTACGTGGATTAAACCCCTGGAATCTACGAACACTCCTTCCAAGTAGCTCAGTTTGCCCCCCGGTTTCCTCCTCTCGTTCATTTCACACGTGCAACCATGGAGAGGCGGTGCCATCTAACACTGTAATTGAGTCAAGCTGCTCATGAACTACTCGAGGCTTGATTCGATAAAAGCTGTTCATGTTCCGACTCATCATATAAACAAGTCGAGTTTGAGCTTCATTTTAAAGTTCGTTTGATAAATGAGTCGAGCTTAAGCACGGGAGTAGATTCGATTAGGAGCTTGCGAGATAGCTCGATTACAAGCTCGTGAGACGGTTCAATTAGAAGCTCGTGAGTTGGCTTGATTAAGAGCTCGTGAATAAGATGTTCTTTCATCTTCTTTATCTTTTATCTTCTCTGATTACTCTTTGGGTTTAAGAATTGAACCTTTTTTTTTTTTTTTTTCCGAGCCGAGCTTTAAACAAACTTAATTTGAATCGAGCTTGAAACAAGCTTCATTCAAGCTCAAGCTTGAAACGAGCTTTTTCTGAGTCAAACTTGTCGAGCTTTCTAATCATACCAAATGAGCGAGCTCGAGTCGAGCTCGAGCTTTTTGTAATCGAGCTCGAGCCGAGCTTGAACATGATTTTTCAAATTTAAATGAGCTCGAGTATTTGTTAACGAGCTGACTTGAGCATTAAAAAGCATGACTCAGCTCGACTTGATTAATCGAGCTTGAGCATTGAAAAAATGAGCTCGAGTCGAGCTGGAGCTTTTTGTAATCGAGCTCGAGCCGAGCTTGAACAGATTTTTCAAATTTAAACAAGTTTAAGTATTTGTTAACGAGCTGAGCTTGAGCATTGAAAAGCTTGGCTCAGTTCCGAGGGCCAGTCCCAGATATAAAACCCCAAGGACATGCACCCTCCCCACCGCCAAGGCTCAAGGGCATGTGCCCTTCCTTCCTTCCTTCCTTGCCATTCGTCACGGGGTGGAGGTCAAGCAACCCTACCCTTGTGGACAGAGCTGATCATCGATATATGCTTGCTCTCACATGCATGGCTGGCAGTGTGCTGTCACTACGCGGCAAAGCATGTGATCGATGGCCCAACTTTATTTATTAGGTTTGGAGAATTGTACCGCAAATTTCCAAGCATGTAATTCCTATCCTTTCAGACGTCTATGTGCTCTATCTAAAATAAATTCATGCATGATGGTTGAGGCAATTCATTTCATGCAACCTGATCTCAGTGCATGGAATGGAACCAAGGATGGATGTTGATGCACTTGATGATAAAAAGATACTATAGCAATCTTTGAGGATGATTTTGCTATTACAATATTGTCATTGGTACGTAGGATAAGTATATTCTTCTTAGGTTTTTTAGGAGGCTTGTTTGGTTTGTACTTTGTAGAAATGATCCTCTAAAATTAATCAGATTCTCACTAATTCCAATTCCAAACATTTATTAGATAGAATAGAATTTAATTTTGATTTCGTCTAGAATTTAAATTCTGCATTAAGGGGATTTGAAATCCAGACTCCTCCTCATCTTAAATTGTAAATTTATTGCAGCCAACTACATCCAATGCCTCCCTCCACCTTTTTTCTCATTTGACATCTCTTTTTCTCTTTTCACATTCAATGCTGCTCCTCCAAGCCTTCAATTACACTGTCAATAAAAGTGAATCAGTCTTTATATTAATATTTATATATTTCTTATGAGATTCTGATGAGTATTATAGGATAAAGATTCCTTTTTTTCCTTTTTTTTTTTTTTGATAGTTAGTTTGAATCAATCCGAAACCCTATCTAAATGATTAGCCAAAAAAATATTATTTAAACTTCTTAATTCTAAATAAGTACTCAAGATCGACGACCTAGCATATAGTTAGTGTGAGGCCAAGCATATATCTTATATATATATATACCCTCTACATTATAATAATAATGTTGACCATACTGAAAATGGGCTACTGAAACATGCCACTTATCTAAGCTGAGACTATAAATGACCTAAAACATGTCACTATATACAAATCAAGCTACATGAAACCACTGAGATGTGGACTGTGAAGTGCATCTAATTCATCTAAACCAAGGACAAAAGACAAAGGATGCCATCACTCTTACGAGGAAAGTAGTTCAAGCAAATTATGGCCTGAACTGCTTAAAGCCTGAAGGGGTTGCCTTTTCTAAAACAAAAGGACATTGTCTAACAATTTAAAGCCCTTCATTAAAATCTTGGGCACAAATGAAGTGCATATTAAAATGGAGGGGGTATAAAGTGCTATTTGGTGGGCTCTCAGGGTGAAGGGAGTTAGCTCATTCTTGGTTCATTACCAAACACCATCAGTTGCAATTAGAGACCGACACGTATCGACAGGTAGTTGATAATGTTTTGGAGAGAGGACGTGGCCACTGTTGGCAAGCGGTAAATGGGTTGCCGTGTATCGGATGGCTCGGTTGTTCCACCGGCTGGATGTCCCAAGCTGCGAACTTTATTCCGTTCGCAAATTAATGGCGACGTGAGATGAAGGACTTCCTTTAACCTTTTTTTTTCCCCAATGATTTTGTCCCTCCCTTTGATCTAGATCTCTCCTTTCAACTACACATCCTCTTGTGCCCTTGAATCACATCAAAGCTACTTAAACATCCCACCTCATGATTCGATGGTATGTTAGATATGCTTTTGTGATTCGGATCGGATGGTGCGATGTTGACGGCTAAAAATTCGGCCCTTTTAGACTCCTCGATGTCTCTTTCTGAGCTGTATGCTGCCTGGGCTAGTATTTCCTGTGCCATTTATAGCCTGAGTGCCCACAGTCTCATTATTAAGAAGGATTCTATTACTGTTATCCGCTGGCTCTGTCAAGATTTCAGTAACCATTTGCCTACCATTCCCTTGATATGCGACATTCAAGCTATACTTCAAGGAGCTCACAGCGTCCAGATCCGACACATTTATTGTGAAGCTAATTCAGCGACTGATTGGATTGCCGTCAGAGTGGCCGATCACTCAGGTTTTTAATATTGGAAGCAGGATGATCCTTGCTCCTTTGTCTTTACCAAATTTTATATTATGATATTTCAGATTTAACTCACCCTAAATTGATGTGATCATCCGCTTGTATAAAAAAAAAAAAAAAAGTCCTACCTCGTGAGTTAATATTTAGGCCACCTTGTTGGTTAAAATCCGGGCAGCTGTTGGCCCCAACTAAATATATCGGTCACTGTGGATCCCTCTCAGCAGCTATCTCAAATCTCAAATCAAATATTATGATCTGGCTGAAGTTGATTTTGCATATATGAACCCTTGCTTCATTCTTTATTGGAAGGATCACCCAATTCCATTAAGATTTAGCTTGATATGTCCTAGAAACAGGATTTAAGATGATCCCAAGGGGAGTTTGGTTTATAATATTAGTAGAAATTTTATACTTGATAATCTATTTTTAAGAATAAAAAATTACTGCATTTACTCATAATAACAAAATACGATAATTATTTTATTATGTTTTTGAATCTTGTTTAATTTTGTTATAAATCTTTTTATCTATGAAATCACAATCTCTTTTTTTAACCAAAAATGAAATATATATATGATAGAAATCAACATTAAATAAAAAATATTATATCTTTAAATATTAATATATATATTATAATATTATAAAATATCTTATTTTATAATATATTGATATATAATATATACATATTTAGTAATATATTAATAATAATTTAATATGCAAGTCATAAAAATTAACTTTAATATTTACATATTATCATATGATTATAAAATAGTATTTCAAATATTGAATATTATATTAATATTAAATATTTAAATATTACTAGGTATATATTAAATATATAATTAAATTAATTATTACTAATATTTACATAGGAGCTAAGAGCAGAATCTAAGAGTATCATCCTTTCGTAATCTTAGATATTTTTTTAAGGAGAATCAAATTATTATAATTTATAGTAATATTAGATTACTGAAAAGTAAACATTGTCATTCATATTACCTTATCTAATTATCAAATATGGTAATCTATATGCTAATTTTAAATTATCAAGATAGATTAACATAAACCAAACAATTTATACAAGATATATGATGATGATGTGAGAGGCAAATGTAGAAATAGGGTTTTATGAACTTTCAAAGAAGTTATCCTAGGTACAAGATTGCTATAACTAAATTCTGGCAACTATGCAAGATAGTCCTCATGGATAATCCATGTAGTTAAACAAAGTATGCATAATTTTATATAGAACAAATGAGTTAAGTTTATTGTAATTGGACATCTATCAAGTTGATTGTATGTGTCTGGCTTAATAAACAGTCTATATAATTTGATATTAGAATTTGCATGTTTAGTGCAAATGTTACATTTGCAAACACACACACACACACACACACACACACACACACACCACACATATATATATATATATATATATAGTTAAGTTTGCTACATTCAAATGCAGCAAAATTTAGATCTGCTTACTTTTCATCTTTAGATTTCACATGCTAAAGATTAAAAAAAAAAAAAGTAGAAAAAGTAAAATAACTTCAACATCTATATGGATCCAAGAGTAAGAAATGAGATCAAATTCTGGATCTGATTATATTTGAATATAGTCAAATTCAGCGCTCCTTCTGTGTATATATTATAAATCAGTCATACAAATCAATTTTATCCATAATTTACTGCTCAAGTCAATATGCTCATGCAAGCTGATGAAAAAAGTCAAAGATGTGAAAGAAAAATACTATTTTTGTCTACTTTTTGGTCATATTTGTGTTTTCCATTAATAGTAGTAGATATTAAATTTTTTTTTATTAGGTGAAAATGATGAAGGCCTTAACATATGCTGAATGTAATCCGTCAGACAAACAAAGATAAAACTATTCAAATTATTACTCATTCGAGAATATGAAAATTATGAATGGACCATAAATGTGAAAAAGTTGATTTTTTTTTATTACAAATGACTAGTACTTGTAAATTATATTTTTCTCATATTTCTTAGCTTACTACGGGCATGTTGAACAGTGCAATCAATAACCGTCACGTTCTCTATTGCTGCTATTTTTTGTGGGAGGTCTTGGCAATTAAGAAAAGATAGTAGAGAGAGCGAGCTGACATAGAAGAAAAGATCTCTCATGCTTTTGAGTGGGACGACTCGACAATTAAGCAAGTTTAGAGAGAGACAGATCGTATAGAAGAACAAAATTATTGATGCTTACTGATTGACTAAGTGATATGGTGCATCGTGGCATATTTTGTAGCCAAACAAAGTAATAAATAGCACAAATGTGCTCTTTGGGCTTCTGCAGTATATCAGATCTGGTTGTCTAGGAATTAGACTATTTTTTTAGATGGGGTATATCATTACAAAGGATCATATAAAAAATTAGAGCCTGGCGTCGGATTTACCCGTGGCTTATTCAGGTGGTTTTGACTCCTCTGACCTCTGGGGTTCCCCTACTGCTTTGACAGCGAACCGGCTACGTTTTCATATCTTGGGAACCTTCTCATCCAGGGTTGTCAAAATCAACTTTAATGGTAGTGTTCGCGGCAGATTAGCGGGATCTACTTTTGTCATCCGTGGGCCAAAGGATGATCTATTGGCGGCTGGAGGGTTTAGTAGTCTGGACTCCTCTGTCCCAATGACTGAGCTCTATGCTGCTTGGGATGGCATCTCCTGTGCTGTTCGGTCTCTTCATGCTCAAAACCTCATTATTGAGGGTGACTTTATGATTGTAATTCGATGGCTGCGGAGGGAACATGGCTCTCTTGCTCCTGTTATACTGCTTTTAGATGATATCTGGAATATGCTGAGCATGGCCCAAGGTGTTCAGATTTGTCATTCTTATCGGGAAGCTAATTCGACGGTCGATTGGGTGGCTTCATCTGTTGCTCACCACTCTGATTTTTGAAGGTGGAGGTAGAAAAATTGTTGTCTTTTGTTCTTCAGCAAATCTTATATTCTGATGTTCAAGAGCTGGTTCATACACGAGTTTATGATCGTCCGGTGTTAAAAAAAAAAAATAATAATAAACAGCACTATCGTGGCATATTTTGTAGCCAAACTATCCAAAGGAAAAAGCCGTTCGCCATTGGGTCCATCAAACCCAATCGAACCAGAATTGTTTTTTCTCTCTTTTTTTAACAAAGGTAGGTCGTAAAGCATTCCATGCTTCGATCCGAGGTAAACATCCCACAAACAAACTGTTGTACCTGGTACAGTCACCTCTGGTGCACGTTTGCGGATCGCTCACCAAACTTCCCATATTGGTCCCTACCAAGGCTTTGCCCCATCTCCAGCCCTTGTTTATATTCCATGCTCTCCCCCTCCCCTCCTCTCATTCTATAGTTTAAGCTATTGGCTTCATCTCAGTGGTGGTAGTCTTGATGGTAAAAAGAGAGACAGCGAGTAAGAGAGCCAAGATGATAGATCTAAGACACATGCAGATGATAAGGTAAGCAGAAGAAAGAGAGAGAGAGAGAGAGAGAGAGAGAGAGAGAGTGGCATCCAACCAACACCATCCTTACCACGGGTCCCCACTATTCCCCCCCCCCCTCTTCTCCTTTATATCCATCAACTCTTCTCCCTCTCCAATCCCTCCACCTCACCCGCCCCACCCCTCCCTCGCCGAATCACCACCACCTTCCCGGGATCCGGTCACCAACCCTGGTGAATGATCATGGCTTCTCCGCCGGACACCAGCAAGACGACCAAGCTAGAGAGGTATAACAGCTATCTCCGGCGAGTTAATAGCACGAAGCTCCTCGCCGCCTCCTCGAACCTCCTGTTCCGCGCCACACTTCTGACCGCCGTCGTCCTCATCCTCCTCTTCACCCTCCACTACCTCCCCTCCTCGCCGGCCACTACCCCTCCGCCGCTGCCATTCATTCCCACCGCAGCCTCCTCTCTCCTCCTCTTCTTATGGAGGTGCCACCTGGGAGCGCGAGGTCCGGCGTTCCGCCACCCGCACCGCCCCGGCGGCCTCTCCGTCCTCGTGACCGGCGCCGCCGGCTTCGTTGGCACCCACTGCTCCCTCGCCCTCAAGAAGCGCGGCGATGGCGTCCTCGGCCTCGACAACTTCAATTCCTATTATGACCCCTTCCTCAAACGCTCCCGCCAAAACCTCCTCTCCCGCCAAGGCATCCTCGTCGTCGACGCCGACATCAACGACTCCAACCTCCTCATCAAACTGTTCGACGTCGTCCCCTTCTCCCATGTCCTCCACCTCGCCGCCCAGGCCGGCGTCCGCTACGCCATGCGCAACCCCAGTCCTACGTCGCCTCCAACGTCGCTGGCCTCGTCTCCCTCTTCGAGGTCGCCGCCAAGCACGCCGACCCCCAGCCGGCTATCGTCTGGGCCTCCTCCTCCTCCGTCTACGGCCTTAACACCGCCGTCCCCTTCTCCGAGCTCCACCGCACAGACCGCCCCGCCTCCCTCTACGCCGCCACCAAGAAAGCTGGCGAGGCCATCGCCCACACTTACAACCACATCTACGGCCTCTCCATCACCGGCCTCCGCTTCTTCACCGTCTACGGCCCCTGGGGCCGCCCCGACATGGCCTACTTCTTCTTCACCAAATCCATATTATCAGGCAATGCCATCACTCTCTTCAAGACCCCCGACGGCGTCGACGTCCAGCGCGACTTCACCTACATCGACGACGTCGTGAAGGGCTGCCTCGGCGCCCTCGACACGCCGAGAAGAGCACCGGCAGCGGCGGAAAGAAGCGCCGCCCGGCGCAGCTGAGGGTCTACAATCTCGGCAACACCTCGCCGGAGCCGGTCGGGAAGATGGTCGCGATCTTGGAGAAATTGTTGGGGAAGAAGGCGAAGAAGAACGTCGTGACGATGCCGCGGAACGGGGACGTGCCCTTCACCCACGCGAACGTGAGCTTGGCGGAGAACGACTTCGGGTACCGGCCGACGACCGACCTCGCCACCGGGCTCCGGCGGTTCGTTAAATGGTACGTTGAGTACTACGGGGTTGTGGCGCCCCACGTCAAGGGAAAGAGCAAGGGGATCGTCGGCGGGGAGGGGAAGGGTGTGGATACAGGAGGGATTGCGTCTGCGTAGGATGCAATGGGTGTCGGTTGCCGACACGTAGACATTGTAAGTGTGTATCATGATTAATTGTTGCTGTTGCTGTCGTTAATGATGGGTATTATTAGGATTAAAGGTGACAATAAGATGGTGATAAGGGGATAGATACTGTCTGGAGGAAAGAGAAGATAAAAGGCAAAGGAGGAGGACCTGGGATTGAAGAAAGATATGACATCTCGGATCCTCTCTCTCTCTTTATTTTTTTTTTTAAAGTATTTTTCTTATTTTTTAACTACTTGTGCAACTCTATGGATTGATTGAGTTTGTTAAAGAAAAAAAAAAAAAGTTTTGCTGTGGTATGTAAATCCATACAGTTTTAGTTTTATACTATGCATTTATATTGCGGCCCCCGTGTCTCTCTCTCTCTCTCTCTCTCTCTCTCTCTCTCTCTCTCTCTTTACACACACACACACACACATCAAATTTTATATCTCATCAGATTAGTACATTCAGTTTGTAATTAAATGGTTAATTACTTAGTTATTGTCAACTTTTGGAGGTGGTGGTGGTGGTGGTGGTGGTGGTGGTTGGGGTGGCATTCAGAGGAGAACCAGAGGGAGATGGTTGCCTTGGATCTGAAGCAGAAGCCTTGGAAAGGGTGTTTGGTAGCAGGGTCAATGTTGGGGCATTAATTTGGGTGATGAGTCTAGGTTTGCGCGACCATTTTGAGCTGGAGATCTTGAAGAATTTTTGACTGGTTTTGAGTAACAACGAGGTCTGACTTCTTACTTATGCCTAACTCTTGTCTCCTTTTATTAATTTTGTTGACTGAAGCTTTCTTTTTTTTAACTAGTGGGGGGAGATGGAAGATCACTGAGTTGGGAGTCGTATATAGTGGAATTTCCAATCTCTTTCTGCTTTATATTAAAAAAGAAATAGAGAGAGCACATGATCAGATATTGAAACCTAGTGGATCACTGGAGAGTTTGCTATTTAACATCTGAAGCCCAAAGGACTCACTAAGCTGATCTGCTTTCAAGTTTCAGCATCATTCAAGTGTTGTTAATGTGAGGGGGTCAAAATCTTTAATTTGTTTGTTTTGTGGAGTCCATCTTGCTTCTCACTAGTAACTATTTTGTGGATCAGCAAGGAGCATTAGATGTCAATTAGTTAGATGGAATTGGAGAATTCAATGACATTCATATTTTGCTGACCATGATTAGACTTATTACTGGTAAGAGTAATGGTAGATCCAGCAGTGTTTCCACATCTGCATAAGAAAAGTATAGCATAGTGGAGCATCTAGTTAGATATTGAATTTTATTTTGGATTGTTAGGCTGTTGTTTGTCAATTAGTTGAATAGTATCTAAGCCTTCTTCAATGTCACTTATATTTTGTCACTGTGATGGGTAAAGTCAAACAGTTTACTTCGCTCGCTATAATTTAGTTTTTAGCAGCAAGAGATTGATAGATGCAACTTAGGGTGTTGTTTGTCAATTAATTGTATGGTATCCAAGCCTTCAATATCACTCATTTTGTCGTTGTCATGGATAAAGATAAACAATTTACTTTGCTCTTATAATTAATTTGTTAATAGTAAGCGAGTGAAAGATGTAACTTATTTCTTTACGCAAACATTTATGGAGTTTCATCAACTCAACTCAACTCATCTAAGCCTTTTCTTAACTATATGGGGTTGACTACATGAATTTACTTCCTCCACTCTTGCTCTATTCAGAACTAAGCCGATAATCAAATTATAAATAATTATATTATTTTTAATTATCAACAATCTCTTTAATTCTATTACAGAAAAGAATAGTATGCTAGAGCCTCTACTTAGATATTGAAATTTTGTGGACTAGAGAGCAGGCATCATCTGATGAATTGGATGGTATTGAAGCCTTCAACAGCACTCATTATATAGGTGATCAAGAAGAAGTTCAACCAATTAATGATACAGCTTATGCACTGCATGTTTATATTGTTTCTCCTACCTTTTAAACTGCAAAATAATAACTAGTCATTTTCATCTAAAAAACTTATTTTACACTGTCTATTTGTAAAGGATGATGTTCCATCCAAACATCTACCAAGAAGGGCAACGAATTATGAACCTAAAAAGGACAAATAAATTGATCCATGTTGAATTTAGGCACCAGCTAACCTAAGATGCCATACTTCACTTCACACGTGCACAATAACTAATAAATTCAAATACATGTATCTTCACTCTTAATTTGTGTTTGATAACAAAATAAGAGTTTCCAACTAAGGAATCTAGGCAAGTGATTGTAATATATAAAGTGGTAAGCTAACAAAATTTATTTCCTTAATTAGAGAGAGGTGAGCAAGGACATGATGATGCATGAAGCTTCTTTTATTTGAAGATAGAGAGACATTGATTTGACCATACTCAAGTGAACCTTTACTCAAATTTTGTTGATCTATATTAGATATATATTGATGTTCTAACCCACTAGACATGATCTATTATTTTTATGATATTTAAAATTCAAAATAATGTATTTTGGATGTCCTAAGACTATAAATCAAATGGCCAAAAAAAAAACACATATTGCATTTGACAAGGTATAAAATATCTGCTTAATTTGTAAGTGATGTGGCAAAGAGGATACACATCCGAAAAATTGACTCTATACTAATTAGATAGGGGCTAATCATATATGATTTAGTCAAATTATTAGACTCATTATCTTTGAATCCTAAAATGACTCTACAAGGGTTTTCTAAAACCTAAAGAGACCAAACTTTACAACTATAAATATAATGCCAAGGGCCATGTGTACACATAAGAGAACCCATCGTACAAAAATTCACTCTTTTTTTCCTCTGTTCTTCTATATCCTATTAACTTGAGCATTAAAATTTTTCCTTAGAGAATGCAATTGGTCCTCTTATAGATCTTCTTTTCGATGGTCAATGCTCTATCAAATATCAAGGTCTAGAAACTAATTTCAGATATCAACAACTTTTATTAGCTTTAAATATTTGGATATAAAAAATCATGTGATTTAAAGTTTCTTAACATATATATGAAGTGAATAAAAAATTAGATTATTTCTAGTGATGTAAAATGGGTTATGACAAGCATAGCTTATGGTATGTTTGGCTCGTGATTTCATAAGCCATGCTAGCATGGCTCATGGAATTAGGACCCTAGTCTAACACAGGTCATGGCCTTTAGCTTAGGGTTCATATCGAGCTATATCGACCCATAAACCAATATTTTTAATTTTTTAATTTTTTATATGCTAAAATTGACTAAAATACTTCAAGATTATAGTTGGTTATGAATATTGAAGTATTTTGATAAAAACCTTCCTAATCATCATTAGGTTGTGCTAGTACATGAGCCTCAAACACCTATAGCCTAGCATAGCCTATAAATTCAGGCCATGCACTAGGCACAACCCATTTACATTTATAATTAATTTATATTATTTAAATTATTTGTATTTTAACAACTTGATGTATCAATTAGGAGTCTATAAAGATTTTTAATGCGTGAGAATTTTTGAAATAGTACATCACAGTCAATATCTCAGGTATTATTGTTATATTCCATTATCCGGTCTACATCTAATCGAATGTAATTAAGTATTGTAACTTCATTCAAGTATAGCTATTTATACATACACACATACACATAAATATACACATATATAAATATACATATATACATATACATACATATACATACATATACATTCATATACATAAACATATACATATATATATATATATACACACATATACATATACATATACACACATACATATATGCATAAGTATGTATTTGGGGGCGGGGAGTGAGGCATACATTGTTTGGTGGGGAGTGGGGCATACATTGTGAGTACCAAATAAAATGGCCTCACTACTACCAACATAAGTTATAATGTGTATTAGCATCCCTACATAACATAAAATAAGCATAGGATATCCAAGGCATGATAGACATTGTCTTGGACTTCTAGCAGTCTTACAAGTGTACGCTTCAGATTCAATTTCTCTACAAGACTACAAGATACATTGTACTCCATTGACATCGATGGGCGCACCATTCTATGGCTCTCTACCTCCCTAGCACCCCCCATAGACACGCTCAGAAGACTAGTAACAATCCCAACAAGGGTCAATGTTATTAAAAAACATTATCATGATAGAATAACAGCACCCTAACAATAAAAAATCCATTAACACTAGCCTGATATCTGTAAACAGTCATAAACAATTAGATAAAGGATTAACTAGAGTTATTAGACTTGTTAAGTTTGATGATGGCTAAAAAATAACTAAGAATTGTTGGACCACTAGTGACCTAATGCAGCCTGCCAAAAAGGAAAGAAATAATGAAGTAGTAGGTTGAAACCCAATACAAAACCTTAAACTAAGGCATGAATCCAAATCGACTCAACTTGATTCAAGATAATGACAAAAAAATATTAAACTCGTTAGGGTTGGACAATTAATGAGCAGTGTAATATAATACCTGAATTATGGGGTACTAATTAATGACCTAATAAACCTGCTAAAATGGAAAGAAATAATGAGGGGGTCGGTTGAAGTACAAATCGAAATCTGAAATTCAAAATAATAAATAAATTTTAAAAGATTTTAAAAATTATAAAATTGCTAGTTTGACCTGAGAGCTGCCAGCTGATCTCGGTGAGTCCAAAAAAGAGACTTTGGTTAATTAACTGGAGCATACTTCTTATGATCAGTTGACTTCATAAAACATTGTGGCTGTGGCTTGTATTTCCCTTCGTTGTGATATTCTCATGGAATGGCAAAATTGTCAGGGATTCCAATCTCGGTGCCATCCTTCCTAATCCACTTGGCTCGGCTTTTCTCTAAAGTAGACGAATTGGCTTGCTGCTTTGAAGTCTTGCTCTCAGGCAGGAGAAACTTTAACCAACTTTGGTGATTCTTGAAAAAGATTGATCAAGGCCTAGTGTATTGCTTATGATCTTTTGACTACCTAAAACTGATGCGTTTTTTTCAACAAAAGATTATGACAATAGTCGTTGCTCTTAATCATGACGTTTAAGATAGATGGTAATTTAACTGAAAGTAGAGGCTTCCAATAAATTTGACCCTTAGTGTGGTATTCTTTGGGGTCATTAATAGTTTTCTGCTATTGCCCTTCTTTTGGCTGGGAGGAAAGTGGGGAGGAAAATGGGGGCAGAAAATTATATGTGAGGCTTGTATACATTTTCTCTTCTTCCATCAAGAGATTAATACGATAGAAAAGTAGTATTTGTTTTTCGATTCTCTTTTCTTCGGAAACACTTTTTTAATTTTTTTTTTTCAAAAAAATACCTAACAAGTACTTGGCTCTCAGATTAGGTGGAAAAGCAGTTTCATCTCTTATATTCCCATGTGTTATTGGAGAATGAAGAAAAAATTGTATGTGGAGTCCACATACATTTTCTTCCTTCTACAAAAATAAATATCACTAGGGAGATGGAATTTGTCTTTTATATTCTTTTCTTTCTCTTAGAAAAATTCTTTCAGAAAAGCTTTTCTTAAAAAAATTCCAAGTACTTGGATTAAAATTTCTATGAAGCATCGCAATATTCTAAAGCACTATGGTAAGAAACTTGAAAGAGTAGGCCATTTTAGAAAATAAATCAGTACAAGCAAGAATTCGTCAAACTGTAATGAATGGATACTCCGTCCATATTTTGTTGCTTATATGGTGAAACTAGACCTAATTTAATTCTCTTTGGTTTGAAGGCTTTATATTTTCACCTTTAATTGGGAGTGAAAACATATGCCATTTGAGTAACGTCCATATGAGAAAATAGATTAACAAGTCGTCCACCATGAGTTGGCACAACACAACCCATAGCACATATGGGTACAGTCAACACTAACGAACCAATCTACGGTATGACCCATCAGGCATGATAGGCATGGCATGCTTGGATTTGACAAGTATTTTCTAAAATATCCTTAAAAAAAAAAGGATAAAAATGGCTAGTTTAGAGGTACTTTTGTTCAATTCTCAAAAATACTTCTTTTTAACTGACATAAATGACGAAGGTATTTTAATTTTTTTGATCAAAATAATCTATTTACCTTTGTCAATAACCATAAATGGCTAGTTTTTAAGGTTATTTGAGCCATTTGAAAGCCCTTCAACTTATGTAAATATGCTCCAACCTTTCTTCCTCGTCCTACTCCAAACAACAAGCTCTCTAAAGTCCTTTCGGACTTTCTTAAGCCTTTATCATCTTTCTACAGACCCTTCTAATCCACCTAAACTATTTTAATTTTTTTTTTCTATTTTCTAATTAGCTACCTTAACTCTCTTTAATCTTTAGTTTTACTCTTTCTTTTTCACAATCGGTAATATATATCTTGTACTGTTAACTCTCGTCAACCCTATGGCCAAGAGTTTGAGTTAGATGTTAACATAGTAAAGAATAAGATACAATAATCATAGATTAAACAATATGTGAGGCTTGTATACATTTTCTCTTCTTCCATCAAGAGATTAATACGATAGAAAAGTAGTATTTCTTTGATTCTCTTTTTTTTCAAAAACTCTTTTTTTAAAAATTCTTTTCAAAAAAATACCAAACAAGTACTTAGCTCTCAGATTAGGTGGAAAAGCAGTTTCATCCCTTATTTTCCCATGTGTTATTAGAGAATGAAGAAAAAATTATATGTGGAGTCCACATACATTTTCTTCCTTCTAACAAAAAATAAATATCACTAGGGAGATGGTATTTGTCTTTTAATATTCTTCTCCTTCTCTTAGAAAAATTCTTTTAGAAAAGCTTTTCTTAAAAAATTCCAAGTACTTGGAATAAAATTTCTATGAAGCATCGCAATATTCTAAATCACTAGGGTAAGGAATTTGAAAGAGTAGGCCATTTTAGAAAATAAATCAGTGCAAGCAAGAATTCGTCAAACTGTGATGAATGGACACTCCATCTATATTTTGTTGCTTATATGGTGAAACTAGACCTAATTTAATTCTCTTTGGTTTGAAGGCTTTGTATTTTCACCTTTAATTGGAAGTGAAAAATATATGTCATTTGAGTAACGTCCATACGAAGAAATGAATGAACAGTCGACACTAACGAACCAATCTATGGCTAGGCATGGCATGCTTGGGTTTGACAAGAATTTTCCTAAAATATCCTTCAAAAAAGGATAAAAATGGCTAATTTGGAGGTACTTTTGTCCAATTCTCAAAAATACTTCTTTCTAACTGCCATAAACGATGAAGGTATTTAATTATTTGGATCAAAATAATCTATTTACCCTTGTCAATAACCATAAATGGCTAGTTTTTAAGGTTATTTTAGCCATTTGAAAGCCTTTCAACTTCTGTAAATATGCTCCAACCTTTCTTCCTCGTCCTACTCCAAACAACAAGCTCTAAAATCCTTTCAGACTTTGTTAAGCCTTTCTCATCTTTCTACATGCCCTTCTAATCCTCCTTAACTATTTTAATTTTTTTTCTATTTTCTAATTAGCTACCTTAATCTCTTTTAATCTTTACTTTTACTTTTTATTCTCCACAATCGATAATATCTCGTACTGATAACTCTCGTCAACCCCATGGCCAAGAGTTTGAGTTAGATGTTAGCATAGTGGAATATAGGATACAATAATTATAGATTAAACCTAATATTTTGAATCCCACTACTACCATTGATGCCGCATCGACCACCAGATATAGCCATCTAGGGCTAAACCTAGGATCTCTAAAGCTTGGTTGTACTTCAACATTGAGGAAATCATCAGCAAAGGATTTTGTGCAGTTTGCAAAGTATGCAAAAAGATTACAATTGCGACATTTTAAGAAAACCGATTACTTGGTCTAGGCTATGTTAGACAAAAGATAAAGATGAAGATTGAAGACTTTCTTTCGAATTGCTAGAAGACGAAGAAGAGGACTGAGGAAGAGAATAATGAGATGATGCTACCACAACGATAAGCCACTTACCCATTATAAACAAAAATATAAATATAATTTATTTTATTTAAATAATATTATAAAATTAGAAAGGTTGGCACGATGACCAGCACATGGGCTGGCAGGAGCTTAGCACTCGAATTGACACGTGTGCATATGGGTTGGTACAACCCATCCAAGGTTGAACTTGTAGGGCGTGCCGGGCTAAGCCTTCGTGTGGTGGGTTATGCCGGCATAGCATACCAGCTTACAGGCTCACTCCTGTAGCAGGTCAGGTTGGATTAGGTTAGGCTAGGCTAGGCTAGGCTGGGTGAGCTAACCCATTTGATACCTCCACTCTCACTCGCTCTCACACTCGCACATGCCCGACCACCTATATAAATCGAAGGATTAATGAATCATCCAAAATTTATTGAGACAAAAAAAGTATAGTGTATTTAGAGTTTACAACAGAAGCCAAACTAGCTAATTATGAGAGATTATTATAAATCTAACTAAAAATAGTATTTGGCATTCAAATGAGAGAAATTAATAGTTTACACAGCACTTTATTATGGCATTATAAAATGGATTAGTAGGAATGAAATGATACCTAAGATAAAATGAATAATAATCACTCTAATACTTGCTCTACCTGGTCAATGATATTTAATGCTACATGGCGTGATAGTGGCATCACATGAAAATTGGTGACGGGTGAAGGCAAGGAATTTGCCATCATGACATGTGCTTGGTTTAGTTGAATGTTTGTGGGGCATGATCATGCATTGTATGTGCACAAAGGCGTGTACAAAGAGACAAAGAAAAACAAATGCTCTTGTTGGTGTCAACAAACAAGTTTGGAGAGGAGGCACAACACGATCCAAGTAGAAAACTCTATGTATGATGAGCCTATATTTTGAATCTTGTGAGGTTAATTTATTGCTGCATGCAGACCAACCGAGAAAAGCTGCATGATTCATGGCAGATGCCAATTGAAATTGTGCACAATTAAGGGTGGCATAGTGCTGCTATAGGATGGGATATACCTGAGTGTATTTTTTTTCACTCAGATATATACAAGTTATGAATATTGGATGGTGAAAGTTCAAGATCAATGATCCAAACCATGGGATATTATTTCTAAATTGCTTACATATCAAAATTTATGTGATTTAAAGATTTCTCACTTTTTGCATCAAATGACTAAAAGTTGAATAATTTAATAATATATATAATATATGTTTTAACGGCTTGATACATAAGTAAGAGATTTTCAAATCACATGCTTTTTGATATATAAATAGTTTAGAAGTAATGGATCATATCTAGTAGCTTGGATCATGAATGTTGACTCTTATCATCTAATTATGACTTTATCTATATATACGAAAAGAGAGAGAAAAAAAAAAATAGAGAGAGTTTGACTTGGTTATACTTGAGAAAATTTCTAATTATATATAGTACATCTAATCTAGGATAATAAAGATTTCATTTTGATAATTCAAGTTATTGGATACGATTTATTAATTATTTCTTAAATATTTACATATAAAAAATTATGTACTTTAGAGAGATAGCTAGCCCATGTATTGAGAAGCCAAAAAAAATATTTATTATTGGGTGTTATTTAGGCTGTTTAACTTTTCGACCAATTAAAGCATATGCCAGCAGTCTCTAAATTATAGGATTCTAAGCATATAAATATTTGAAAAATAATAAATCACATTTAATGGTTGGTATCATTATTATGAGGTAGTTATTATCTAAATATAAACTCGAATAAAATTTGAGTGAAAATTCTTGAGTATAACAGGGTACGTATGCATGCATGCATGCGTGTAAATTGCAACATAATTAAATACTATTCATAATACTATAACTTGGTATCAGTTTTCTCGATATTTTACAGCATTACTGATTTCATGAGTTAGTAGTGAAATTTTTGTATAAATTAAAATATAATTTGGTAGTAGAATAATGTAAATATCGTAAGAAGAAATTTTTTATTCTTCGATCTCCAAATAAACTCAATTCATTTGCAAAGGCCTTGCTACATTACAAACCCAAACTTGAAAGAGTAAACAAACAAGGAAATCGGGTGGCTATGACAGTGGCACAAGGGAGCAAACTCAAATGAAGCTAATTGATTCAGATTAGATGAGCATAAGCTTTCTAGAGACACCACTGCCATAGGGGAAAGAGCTTGGCTATTTGGTGATAGGGAAAGCATCTTGATCGATGCTCAGCGGAGATAAGTTGCCATCACAAACTCTATATATCAACGAAGTTGTAGCAAAATAGAAGGATCTGAACGGATAGCATTATGAAAGCAAGGCAAAATTCAGAGAGGTGAGATGAAAATATAGAAAAGATAATGACTTACTCAAGATTGAAGCTGGAACCAGCGTCATTGTTCTTGGGAGATGAACAGACGTGTAAGAAATGAATGAAGCATTTTAGACCGTGGAACTTAAATCATTGCATGAACCAGAAAAGTAAACAGATGTCATAATAGACTCCATGTGAAGGAGATTTATGACCTGCATAACTTGCAAATTAACAAAGGCATGCATTATTGTACTGTGGAAATTAGGTGGAAAAGTATTATGGTTCTCACATGATGAGTTGGTGATTGCCAAGTATCCAGGGTGAGATGAACCAGAATGGTGGTTGAAATTGATAACCAAGCAAGCAGCACTAAAGTTGGTGGGAACTTTAGTAGTTCGTCAAAAGCAAGGAGAACTGTGGAGAATTAAAAGTGGAATCATGGCATATCATGACTGTTTGGAGTAAAGATGAATAATATATGTGCTATATACCTGTTTTGGTTTATGTACATCCATTTCTAAGTCATTATTAGAAAGTAAATATGGATTTGTCACTAAAATAAGGGTGAAATTGCAGAAAATGTAGCAGATGCTACCTTAGCCAACATCATCCATGGTGAAAACATACCATGGTTTCTGCACTAAAGATAGAGTTTGACACCTGCAACGCACCTAGTTTGTTATAAGCATGGTTTGTTATAGATAGTATGGTGAAAACATACTATGGTTTCTTGGCAGCTCTCATGGGCCATCAGTCTCTTTTTTTTTTTTGTGGATGACTGTATCTTGCTGGGGAAGACTAATGTCCGTAATGCGAGTGCTTATGTTGCTATTATGCAGGAGTACTGTCGGGCCTTGGGGCAGAAGGTCAACCTACACAAATCTATAGTTTGTTTTAGTCCGAAGGCTTCCAGTTCTATGAGGGAAGCCATTCTCCATACTTTTGGCATCTTCACTTAGGCTGACCTACGAACGCATTTGGAGATCCCTATATCACTAGTAGGGGACCGCGATGCTCTGATTACAGCGAGATTGAGTGTCGGATCCGAGATCGTATAGACGGCTGACAGGTTACAGGATTATCTATAATGGCTCGGATTACCCTCTTCGTTCGGTTCTAACGTCCCTCCCTCTTCATCTACTATCCAATGCTGCTATCCCGATTACTTGTCTAAGGAGGATAGAGAGATGCTTTAGAGACTTCTCTGAGCCTCGATGCAAGATGGTCATGATATACATTTACTGGCTTGGGACACTAGCTGCATACCAATCACTGAAGGAGGCCTCGATATTCAGTCGCTAACGGTGCGGAGGGGGGCTATGCTTGCTAGACATGCCTCATGTTTTCTTCTTGACCTACACTATTTTTGGAGTTCCTTTATGCATGCTAGATATGGGGAGTGGACTCCTGACATGAATTTTCATTCCTTCCGTGGTTATTCTTTTTTTTGGAAGGAGGTTTGCTGTCGTGCACCAACTATCATGCATAATATCATGTAAATAATTGAAGATGGTTCATTGGTGAATGTTGTTTAGGACACTTCGCTTTCGAAGTTCCCTCTCTCGCATTTGCCTACTTTTATCAGTACTGAAGTCCCTTGCCATATAAGAGTGTCTGATATGATCTCTCAGGATCTCTGCTCCTGGCATATACCCACGGTGTTTTGGTTTTTTAGAGAGGAGCTAGCTCGTCGTATTCTTTCTATTACGCTTGATGATGGCCGTGCTGAGGATACCAGATTATGGAGGAGATCATGTCTCTCTAGGGCTCTAATCAGGGATCTTGTAAAGACCTATAGGCTGTAGCCCCAGGACACAAGGGATGTTGCTTGGATATGAAAGCATCCTATCCATCCTAGGCTTCGGCTCTTTATTTGGAACCTTGAGTGGAACTGTCTTCCTACTTGCTCCTTGCTTTCTCGTAGGGGATTGTCCATTCAGGCTACTTGCCCTTTGTGTGGCCAAGAGGATATGACTATGACCATGCCATCTTTGATTGCCTCAGAGAGAGACAGATTTGGCATTTGGTGGGATATCAGATTAGGAAAGGGGGTATAAGCTCATGGCGGACCTCCTTTCTGAGAGATTTAAGGAGGGATAACCAGTAGCAGGGTGCCATCTAGGCTACCACAGTGTACCAGATATGGTTATCTTGAAATCAGCTGATCTTACCAAAAACTCTGTCTCCCTACAGCAGATTGCTTGGAAAGCTATATCCTTCTCTGCTGATTACACACTCCACTGCTCTGCTCTTGATTTTAACAGCTCTGGTCACTGGGTTCCCCTGCTACTTTGGTAGAGAACTGGTAGACTGTTTTTATCTCTTGGAGCCCCTCAGGGTATGTTAAAATCAACTTTGATGGAAGTGTGTAAGGCAGATTAGCTAGCTCTGCTTTATTATTAGAGGGATGGATGGAGTTATGCTGGCGGGGGGGATTTGGTCTCCTTGACTCCTCCATTCTATGGCAGAGTTGTATGCAGCATGGGCAGATAGTTCTTATGCTACACGAATCCTTTAAGCCCAGAGTATTTTATTGAGGGAGACTCTATCACTGTCATACGTTGGCTCCGATAGGATTGCTATGGTTACTCTCCAATTAACCCTCTACTCCTAGATGTTTGGTCTACTCTGTGAGAGGTCTTCAGATTCTAGATCGACATGTATACCGTGGGCCAACTCGGCGGCCGATTGGATTGCGGGTGCAGCAGCCCATTTTTTGATTTTTGGTTATGAAAATAGAATGATTCCTGTCTTATTGTACTTAAACCGTCTCTATTCACGCTGATTCATACTAGATTGGTACGATTATCCATTTTTTTTAAAAAAAAAAATCTAAGGCAACTTTTTCTTAAAAAAATTGGTTGCAAAGCAAGTGATATTTCAGCAAGTGATAATGGCTTCGTTGGACGCTAGCAGCAATCATTTCAGCTTTTGGCCTCTGGTTTGCATGCATTAATTCCATCACATTTAGAACAAGATTTCATTATTGGCTGCTACAACCCTGTGATACTAACAGCAGGATGTGATGCGAAGCCATATATTGTGACTTATATTTTCCTTTCCAGCTGGAATCTTGTCCATAAAATCGAATTGGGGACCGAGAAATGCAAAACAAGGACAAGTGATACGGAAAGACTGTACGTGAATGCCATCTAATTTAAAGATGAAAGCCACCGGCCACCAACTGGCTGGCAATCCAGGGGCAAAATAAGATTTTTTTTTTTTAAAAAAGCTTTGAAGACTTAAACTTAATTATTTTGATTTAATTCTATTTTAATTATATTTAAAATATTATATTTTTGATATTTTAAAGCATAATTTTTTAAAAAATTAATAAAATAACAAACATGTCATTTTGCTATAGACATGCAAACTTTTGTGGCCCGCAGTTTTTTTCATCAATTTTAATACTCTCATGCGCATGAGATATATGAAATGCAATATTATTCTTATAATATAAAAAATAAAACTAATAATAAAAGTTAAAGGATCAAAATATTTATTTTAAACAAAAGTTTGAGGATCAAAATAGTATATTTAATATATATATATATATATATAACACCCATTTGACAAGTTAAATATTTTAGCTTACAATTCTATGGTCATTTTTCTTATACTAAATATTATGGCTACAAGAATAAAAGGTGTTGCAAAGCAAAATGGTACCATGTCTATGGTAGGCTACAAAAGTAAGTACTAGATTTTTAAAATTTTACCTTAATAGATATCTAAACATAAATTCTTCTAATATTGCAAATGAACCTAATTGCTTGTAATTAACCTATTATTTTTTAGCTTGTTCAATCATTTGAATGAAGCTCATGCTCGTATTCAAGCTTTATTAGTTACTAACCAAATTTTAAGTAGTAAAATAAATCAAGATTAAAGTCAAAACACTAAAACTTTATTTTCTTTTTATTATGAAGGATACATTAAGAGGAACTATCTCAAAAGAAAAGGAAAGGGTAAGAAAGAGAGTATATCTAGGATTGGAGTGAGTGTAGTTGAAAAAATATGATAAAAAATTTTGATGATGTAGGGAGCGACGTATTCTTAGTCAATATCAGTAATTCTAACAAAGAGTGAATATAACTTTCAATAATAGTTGATTTTCTACCTATTAATAAAAATAGAAATATTTTATTCAATAAAGCTGTAGATATTATCAGAATGGAGATAAAGCAAATTAAAATGTTTGGCTACATTATGAAGTTTCTAGAAACTTAGCATGTTCCAAAGTTGATAAGGAACCTGGTTTCTTGAACATACTTGATATCAAGTTTATAGATATTCAACTGAAAATAATGTGCTAAAATTTTTAAATGTGCACCTATGGTGATCAAAGAAAGGATGACGAAGATCTTATATTACATATCAAAAGCATTGTTATCTTATAGTTTCTTTATCCATAGAGTGCCGAATGATGCTTAGTTATGGCATAGCATATGCGGTAGGTGCATATGAATGAGAGAGGGATAAAGAAGTTATCCAAAAGAAGTCTACTTGATGGTGTAAACATTATTAAGTTCAACTTTATAAGCATTGCATAAATAAAAAGCAAAGCAAGGTGAATTGTAGCATTATACTCATTGTTTTAAAGGGTATTAGACTACATTTATTTAACTCTCTAGGGAGTTGGCCCTCATGCTTCAATGAGTGAACATCATATATTTTTTTATGTTTATTGATGACTACTTAAGAAGGATATGGGTGTACTTTTTACAATATAAGGATGATGTATTTGTCAGATTCAAGCAATAGAAAGCCATCGTAGAGAAGCAAATCAGATAACAAATTAAGATGCTGCAATGAATAATGGCTTGGAATTTTGCAAAGATAAATTTGATAAGTCATGCAAGAATGAAAGTATAGTAAGACAACACACTATACGGATGACATTATATTAATATGGCATTATAGAACCAATGAATAGAATACTCTTAGAGGGAGCCTATTATATGATCTCTAATTTAGACTTGAAAATCATTTTGAATTGTAGTAGTAAACACAACAAACTATTTGACGAATCAATAATTATCAACTAATTTAATTTAAATATTGTATAATCTAATCATCTAGTTGAGTATTCTAATTTGAGGATATTTGGTTGCTCTTTGTATATTCATATTAATGATGACAAACTTCAACGGATGGAAAAGAAGTGCATATTCCTAAGTTATGGCACTAGGGTAAGGATTATAAATTATGGTGTATATAAGACCTAGGTTATTTAAACTTATTATTAGTAGAAATATTACCTTCAATGAGCTAAACCAAAGGGAAGAACTACTAAAAATTAGGTAGAAAACCATAGTGTCATTAAGAAGGGGGAGCTTAATGTAAATCTTCAAAGAGAGAGCCACACAACTTATTAGCTTAATCTAAAATAGAGGTGTAAAAAGAAGAAACTACTGATGATGAGAAAACATCCCAACAATAATATAGCATTGCTACTAGTGTGAAAGGAAGAAAATCAAGCCACTTGTATGATATGCAAACATAAGCAATTCTGCATTTGCTACAGTTGAGAGTATGGAGAAATTAAGAGCCTCTCACATATATGAAAGCAATGGATAGAAAAGAGTTTGTTAAAAGGATGGTGGCTATACACAAAGAGATTGAGTTTCTAAGGAAGAATCAATTGAGTAGTGAGTTTGAAATGGAGAATGTAGGTGCAGCAAAGAAAAGTGTAGATATAGAGATCCATAGAGATCAGCGCTTTGATATGGATATGTCCAAACCGATGAGAACTCCTATAGTTGTGCATTTCAAGTTGTCGGCTTAATTGTCATCACAAATTGAGAAAGTATAATGCAAACACCTTATATTAGCACAGTTGATAGTTTGTTAGTCTAGAGACATTTCATATACTATTAGTATGGTTAACAAGTATATGAGTAATCCTGAGAAGACATGCTGATAGGTCATGAAGTAGATCTTAAAGTATTTAATCTTGAAGTGCTTAAAAAGCTTTACAAAAGTGGGCTTGGTGTATAGGAAGATCATCATTGAAGATGTTGGTATGATGATTAAATTGATTCCAAGAGGGTAGTTCAAGCATTACTTGGTCTTGGCTGAAGTATGGAAAGGATGATGCCTATTGGGGCATAGTAAAGATGATTAAGAAGTTTCAAGATGATTGGCTTGATAAACTTTAAGTCAAGATGGAGATTTATTTAAGTTTATCTTGAGTCTAATAAGTTTAATAAAGATATGTTTTCTAATATATGTAGAAAATGAATCTCGGTTTATAAAAGACACCGCAAATATTTTATTCTATAAGCATATGTAATCCTGATATGAGAGCATCATCAATGAGTTCAAAGAGATAAAAGGTTCTAGAGAAGTGCTCTAGTTGAGTATGCATGGACCTGACCTTTTGTGAGAGAGACCTTCTAATCTTCAATTATTTTTTTATAATAAAAATTCTATCATTTTTTGCTGATAAGATGTAGGTCAATCAAATCAAACCATATTAAATTCTTATGTATCATTTTCTTCCTTGTTTTCTTTTCTTTTTTTCCTCTGCTCCCTTGTGCACAACATATGGTAACATAATCCTCGATGAATTCATCAAAGAGAAATTTACAATATAAATACTAATAAAAAACAAATCCATTTAATTTGGATTAAAATCTCCAATTTTGGAATTTGTTATACTCTTGTAACATCCTTCTTGAGTCTTTAGGCTCTCAAACTTCAACCATCCCAAGTCCTCCTTGCACCGAGAAAATCTAAATAGGAATTTTTAGTTACAAATCATTGCTATATATATAGAAAGATAATTGAAAAAGATTTGCCCTAATATATTATTAAAAAAGATTAAAGATTAGAGATAAAAATGTACACTAGGATAAAAGAACAGAAGGAACTTGTAATCAGTTGCTTTCCCAAATGTGTTGTTCTTAATAATTAAAATGCCAAGATGGAACTTGTTATTTTGATGTAGCATATCAGGCTATTTTTTTTAGAAAAAAAAAAAAAAAAAAAACTACTCATGCAAAATTTATAGAGGATGTGATATTCTGTTTTCTACGGAAAGCAAGTTCTTCGATCCACTTCAAACAAGCTTGAGCTTAACCAAACATATAAAACTAAGCTTAAACCATTTTCATTAAGCTCGCATGAGGCTTGAGCTTGATCCAAACATATGCTATTAAACTTGGATAGTCTAATGCTTGCCTCACGCTTTCTTTCTTTGCCTCAAGGATAATGTATCAAAGTGGCACGTAGAGTTAGTTATATTTAACATTGGCATGCAACTTAAACACAATTACCAAAATGACCATGCCTTCTTTTCCTTTGTCAACTCCATCATACACATGAAAAAATAAATGCCTCCAACCATCATGAAGTTTTCTTTTGTTGTCTACAACTTTCTTTTTGAATGTTTAGATTTCATTTAATTCATAAGATTAGTCCAAAAAAGATAATAACAAAAAGTTAGAGCTGATAACTAAGCCGGCTTGAAGTTTATAGGGGTTGGATGAATATAAAATATATCAAAAATCTATCAACCAAAAATTAAAAGTAAATTCAATTATTTTATTAAGTAGGTAATCCAACTTATAAAGCGTTGGGTCAAATTGAATAGAGTTTCTAGAGAGCTTATACAAGGTGGTGAAAAGTGGGAGTAATTAAGATAGTGTTTGATTCATAAAAAGCTATTTTGAGATAAGTGTACATAATAGCATTTATCCGAGGAATAGCTCAAGAGATAACCATCTTTTTTAAATAACAGCTTTGCCATCAAAGGATAACTCTAGTTATTTCTGGAGTCCCTAGGAATAAGTTCAGGGTTTTTTTTCAGAATTATTCCTTCTAGTTATAGCTTTTGGGGATAAAAAAATATATTTCCCATACCAAACACAGCTTAAGATAGTGTTTGATTCATAAAAAGCTATTCCTGAATAAGTGTATAGGATAACATTTATCCAGAGAATAGCTCAAAGAATAATTATCTTTTTTAAATAATAGCTTTGCCATTAAGGTAGTGTTTGATATGGGGGATAAGGAGGGATATCGAGGGGATATCCCTCCTTATTCCCAAATGCTATAGCTAGAAGGGATATGTCTGAAAAAATTTAACCATAGGGATAACCCATGGTTAACCATGGGTTATCCTTTGAACTTATTCCTTAGGGAACCAGGAACAACTAATGTTATCCCTTGATGGCAGACTTGTAATTTTTAAAAAATGCTTATTCCCTCAGCTATCCCCTGGATAAATGCTATCCCGTACATTTATCTAGGGATAGCTTTTGGGCTATCAACACTACCTAAGGGATAACTCTAGTTATTCCTGAAATCCTTAGAAAATAAGTTCAGAGAATAATCTATAGTTAAACATAAGCTATTTTCTTTGATTTTTTTTTTTAAAATTATTCTCTCTAATTATAACTTTTAAGAATAAAAAAATATTTAAAAAATATTTCTTTTATCCATCGTATCAAATATAGCCTAAGGGTGTGTTTGATATGGTGGATAAGAGGGGATATCCCCTAGATATCCCTTCTTATCCTCAAATGCTATAGCTATAGGGGATAGTGCTGAAAAAGTTTAACCAGAGGGGATAATCCATGTTTAAACATGGGTTATTCCCTAGGGAACCTATGAATAACTAAAGTTATCCCTTGATGGCAGAGTGGTAATTTTAAAAAGGTACTTATCCCCTCAGTTATTCTCTGAATAAATACTATCCTGCATATTTATTAACGAATAGCCAAAAAGCTATCAAACACAACCTAAAAGAATTTAATAAGAGCCTTGGCGTACAATGAGGGGTGATGCTTGCATGATATCATCTATTAATTGAGGTTGTCAAAAGTAGTTGTCTTCTTCTACTCATTAAGGGGGAGAAAGAAAGCATGGATGGCGGTGCGCCAACTCTTTGTCCGGTCAATGGGAGTCCAAATCAAAACAGGCCATGTGCTTGCCTTTAACTCTCTCTCGTCAATCCACCCAACACAAAGCTCCAACTCACCTACCCAACCCCACTGCTTTCCAGTACAAATCGGATGTCCTTCCAAGCCAAAAGCCCCTTCCTTCCCTTTTCACTCTCGCTAACATAACCTCGTACGAAAATCTAAGCCATGCTTATATAACCTCACTTGCTAATACAAGTCATGCTTGCGTTTGGATTGAACAATTTGTCACCCCTATGCATTCAAATTCAAATTCAAGAGCTTTGAATCAACTTGTAGCATCTTAAAAGGGCTCATACAAAAAAAGTTTCTAGGTTTATATGGTTACCTTATCAAAAAGATAGATTCTACTATAAATTAAGCCTAAATTTTTTATGAAAGTCATCGTCAAAGAACCTAAGAATCATTTATATTCAATCATCAAGAATCAATAAATAATAAACGAAAGGGTACCTGAATTCATATTATTTGATTGCTTTTCGAAAACCGTTCGGTTGATCATCTAGATCAGCGCATTCTTCCAGAGAACCCTTTAATATTTTTTTTAAGATTTTTTTTTTTTGATGATGAGATTCAGAAGAAAAAAAATCGTATCTATGATATGGAAACCATAACTGTTGTATATATATAGATAATTTCCTTATTATCTTTTAGTATTTCTATTTTAGTCTATCATAAAAATAAAAATTACTTTTAGATCTTTATACATTAAAGGCTCAAATCATAAAAACCTTAGCAGATCACTTATTTGACCGTCTACAACATACAATTATTACACGTATAAGTCAATATTAAATTAATAGTTCAATATATTCCTCTATAATTATAATTATAATTTAATTGTCTTATCGTACCATTGGAGCAAACATCCGTCTTTATCATGATGGGAGATTTGGTTGCAGAACGATCCAAGGCTTCTACTTCCACAACTCAAATACTCTTATGAAATTCTCAGAGGAAACACATTGTAAGACGGGGAGGGATCGCTTCTTGTATTTATCTTCTAAGAAAGGGAAAGAGTCTCTTGCTTAAAATTTATGAGTGCGTAGTTTTTATTCTCTCTACCAAAAACATCTCAGGAGTCGCAAAAACTACACCTGAGCTCTCTTTCATCTGAGGCTGGCTTAGATTAAATCTCGTTAGTTCAGCTCATCATGAGCATCCAAACAGACCCAAACTCCAACGGATATAAAATTAATGCTTCCATCCTATCTCTTAGTAGTTGCTCAATCTGGTGTTATGTCTTCCATGAGGCGAAAAAAGCCACAAAAAGAGTTGGTGAGCATTGTTTTTATGAGAGAGAGTTTCACCTGCCTCTTAATGCATATTCTGAAGGCTAATGCTAGGTGTGTTACTTTAACCTTAAATAACTTTATTTTAAATAAAAAAATAAAATAAAATAACATGTAACTACCGGTCCACTCCAATTTGAACTCCATTAGATCAGCTCGATGGTATACAACATATAACATAATTTTTCTTGCTTCAGCAATAATAATAGTAAAAGTGGATGTTATTGTAATGACCATTGATTAAAAAAGTACAAACGAAGCCAGAATGTGACATGAAATTGGCAGTGATAGGTTCAGAGAGGATTTTTTTATATATAGCTTTTTTCAAGAAAACTAAGCTTTAATTCCTTTCCATGAGCTATATTCAATACCTTCAATCCTTTATACCATCCTTTTTATGCATTTGAGCTTTTTTATTTATTTATAATACTATCCACATACAGCTTGAAGCATTGTAGAATTTACCTTATTGGATACATTTAACATATAGGCGTTAACTGAAAATGGAGAAAGAAAATAAAAGGCAAAGAGTGATGAAACAAGAGGGTGAAATGTGAATATTAGTCTTGATGGTTGGTTAGATGCAAGAGGTTCAAATAAAGTTTCATAGATATAGAGTATCATTTATGCCCTATCTATAGGATAAAGAAGGGAACTCCAAAATAGAATATGTTGCTGAAATGAAAGTAGAGACCTAGTTGGCTGAATTACAAAGCAAATGAGTTCTAAAATGACCCTCAAAGTTGACAGCTTCGGGTTCATACTATGCAATGATTCAAGCCTAAGAATCAATAATATCAACAGAACAATCAGTTTCATACTTTCATCATCTCATATTATTCTATTTTTATTTTAAATATTAAATATTTAATTATAATCAGAATAAATTTAATCATCTCACTCATCTCAAAGATGATAAAGATAAAATATAGAAATTTGTATGAATCCAATGATGAAGAAAGTACTTGAATCTTGGCTATATTTGATATAATCAACTCTCTCTCTCTCTCTCTCTCTCTCTATATATATATAGTATTTTTGCTTTTTTTTTTAATTTGTATGAATCCAATGATGAAGAAAGTACTTGAATCTTGGCTATATTTGAATATAATCAACTCTCTCTCTCTCTCTCTCTCTCTCTCTCTCTCTATATATATATATATATATATATATATATAATGGTATTTTTTGCTTTTTTTTTAAACTATTGGTTGTTTATCCATTATTCTTTGCTAATTAGGTGTTAGATTTGTAATGCAATGATAGACATTTTCCCTATGCTGAAACATAAAAAGAAATATAATAAAAAGACAAATGAGTGTTGGGTGTGCGCGCACGTTAACATTGAAAATTGCTTGATATCTCTTTTTTGTATTCTTACTTATTTCTAGACACTAATAAACAAAAAAAAATGTAATAATAAAACTTGTTTAAAACTTTTTATCTTATTTCACAAAACTCTAGTATACAATTAAGTAAGAGCAGAGTGATAGCATGATTATGATAAATGCCTATTGACTGAATTGGTTTTTTACTATATTATTGAAAAATTTTATGTCTAAGATCTAAAAGTTTTGTGAGATTTTTCCATAGCCATAATACTTAATTCTAAAAGTTAAAAGAAAGAAAGAAAGCTAGATATTAAATCTTTTCCCACAAAACTAATAAACATCACATCCACCTTTGAGGTGTCTGCATAACCATTAGTTGTGTAAAAGCTATTGCAATATTGAATCTTTTTCTATTAAGTCCACGATGGAAGTATCATTTCTCAAGAAACAATCAAAACATTTGGCTTTAAGATGATTATTAAGGATATATATATATATATATATATATATATATATATATATATATATATATATATATATCTATATATATGTATGTATGTATGTATGCAACCCAGACTTTACCCAAAAAGATAAGTTAAAGAAAGTTTTATTTAGGTTTCTTAATCTGATATATCTATCTAAAGTCCAGTACATAACTGATGTGAGACCTAAAATATGGTATTGCAAACTAACACATATTTTCTCTGTTTTTAAGACCAGACACTCTTTTACTAGGCTAAGAATCCATATTCAATCAAATTCAATTAATATCATTTATAAAACCCAAGAAATCAATCAAAAATGCTAACTAAAAAGGTCATTTTGGTTCCTTTATCTTATATATCTACCTTAAATCTATCCAACATATAACCAATGTAGAACTAAATACACCTCAACACAATCGTAATAATATTATTCATCAATTGTACATCATTAATGTAGGAAAATGTTGACTTGAAACTAGATTTAAATGGCTAATCTCTTCAAGAAAATTATGCTCCTTTTTATATATTTATTGCTGTAATTTATTTTTCCCTCTAGCTTCATATCTTCTTGCTTTTAATTTTAGTTTGCATATTTGCAAATGTAGCTTCATTTTCATGCTTGGGTTGTGTTCTAATAATATGCTTATGTTAAAATGTAAGTTAGAGAGTATAAACAGAATATTATCCAAGATATCTTAGGTTGTAAAATGTGCGGGATAATTTTCTTAACCAAACTTTGCATGTTTTTCATGTGTCTTTTTCTTCCTCATGTAATTAACTCTCGCATACCTAGTTTCTATGAAGGTGGCTAGATATCATAGGTTTTTTGTCTTGCGGTTTGATTTTGGTTTAAGAATTTTTTGTTTCAATTTAGATTTCTGAAAAATCGTTGTAAGCCAACTTGAACTATGTATATATATTTATGAGACTTCATTTATATTACAGTTAAAATTAAGATGCTATATAGGCATGTGTAAATAAATAGGCTACGTGAAAGGTATGTCTTTTTATTATAAAAAACTTGAGCTGTCATTTAACCACATAAAGTTTATCATAAACACCAATCTCATCACTACCCAAAGTAATCACGGATGAACTAATAAACCAAACCAAAATCAAATCAAATCTCTTGACTTGGTTCAGTGCAGTTCAGTTTACTGTAATAGTCAGTTTGGTTTTAGTTTTATTTTTAAGAAACCAATTCAAATCAGTTTGGTTTCAAAAATATCAATGGATTGATCCGAACCGATCCACACACACCTAATTGTAAAAGAATGCAAGTTACCGGATGCAGCTTAAAAATCATTGTAAATAAATAAGCATATTGGGTGCCAATAGAGATGTTCTGTTATCTAGAACCATGTCACATGTTCTAAAAATTTACTAGTGAATCATTTCATGTAGAATCTAGCAAGAACATGGATAAGCTCTAGCACATAAAATACTACATATGTTTGCAGACTATAAGATTTGCTTTGTGATTTCTGCTCAATTTTGAGGATCTTTGATGATTGTACAACTCCCAAATAGCAAATCTCAGCCAATGGTCCATTGTATAAAATTGCCTCTACTAGAGGTTGTTCTGTTGTACAGTGAGAGCGGCATATCATCAACTAAATATAACTTTCTCGCTAACTAAAATAAGTGTTGAATAATACAGGCCACTGGACATCCAGGATTTTCACTAATCTAGGGGTCAAACAAGTGACTGAACTCAAAACCATAGATATTAGAGGTAAATCCCTGATCATCTAAATTGACATTCAGTGTGTAATAAACCAATTAAAAGCTTGACATGGTATGGTTGCTTTTTTCCGTTTCCTTAGCTGCTTGTTTAGAAATTATTCATTCTGATGTTTCTACATGAAAAATTAGTAGCAGAAAGAAAAATATTATAATTTATTTCTAAATATTGTCTGGTTTCTTATCTAAAATGATGTTCTAAATTGATATAAACATTTTGCAGGTTTGATGATTATTTCAACAGCTGTTCATTTTTGGTTAGTTTTATTTGCACTCATTTAAACGTTCGATTGAATTTGTTGACACATTTCTACTCAAAAGTATCATTGCATAAGTATAATTCATAGCCACTTGTCTACAATGAAGCAAACATTAAAGCTCTGTCAAAACTTAAAGCAAACCTGGCATTACTAAAAGTTCACTCATTCACAAGCAAGTCTGTCACAAATAACCCACAATTTTTTGTTTAATTTAGTAAAGCTCATCCCACATTCCAGAGGGTATTTAACAAATTCAATAATGTTAAACTGCTTTGCCAAGACGATTTCCTGACACAGGTTGAAGAATAGAAGTGTTACAAGGTCTTAAGTATGATTTGCTTCAGTCACGAACAAAATTAAAAGAAAGAGAACCGACAAACACCTAGGCATGCACAGACTTGCACACAAGCAGCGTAACCTTAGATTTTCATGGCCAAACGCTTCAAAAACCCCTGCCAGAATCCCCACCAAAGTTATCCCAACCTGCAGATCCGCCACCAAAGCCACCACTCCCCTAATACCCACCATTGCGGCCACCATAGCCACCACCAAAACCACCGCGAGACCCCCAGTGGGTCTATCATTAGCGTAGCTTACATGAATGTTCCGACCATGTAGTTCCTGAAGATAACAAGGTCAACATGAAGCAGCCATCATTTGGCTAGTGATATGTAAGAATCTTTGCATACAGAAACAGACTAATTTTAAGATTGTGGTTTAAGATTGCGGTTCAAAAGAAAAGAGGAAGAGACAGACAAACCTGGCCATCCATGTTAGATAAAGCCGCGCTGGCAGATTCGTTGCTATCAAAATTTACAAATCCAAATCCCCTCGACCTTCCAGTGTCTCTATCAGTGATAACCCTTGCTGCATCAAATCATAAAGGTAACTCACAATGAAGGGCATACATTGGAAATTAACAAGAGGCTGATTATAAGCACCCACCAATTCTTATATGCACCATAAATTACATGGCATATATAAGCGTGCTCATGCACACACCATGTCAATTATGGTGTGTGTAAATATGTACATGCTAGTTCTTATATACACCATAAATAACAAAGTGTATATGTGTGTATGCGCGCATGTGTATGTATGTATGAATGTATATAGCCTTAATTCTGACTCATGGAAATCACCATGTATCTAACGTTCAGAGTTTTTCATCTATTAGCAAGATAATAATCATCCAAGTGTTGCTAATGGTATGGTGTTTATACTAGGTCTACTTCCAAAGCGCTACTCTAAATTATATCCACTAACCTTCAGTCACATTTCCAAAGCAGTTAAATGCCTCCTTAAGGTGTTGGTCATCAGTACCAAAAGAAAGACCTGAAAGTGGAACAAAAAAAAATGATAAAATGCACAGCATTTCCAAAAAAGGTCACAAATGCATGAAATGGTTCAAAACTTCTGATATAGCATTTAAGGAATTCCTACCACCAACAAAAAGCTTTGTGGATGACATATAACGGGTTGAATTTAGCAAATGCATCATAGGAACTGATCCACTTGATGCACCATTTTTCAAAATCCCCTGCCTAACCAGATTTCCAAGTTTGCCGCAGAATGCCATCTCCCCTCCAAGATGTTTGGATCTGTTCAAAACTTGCATCAGTAACTTTAAATAAACATGCCTAGTTAATACCCATGAAGTAGAAGGAAGTGCATATCAGAAAAACTAGTATTTCATTTGCTTCATCATATTGCCACGGAAAATGGAGAAGTAATAGTGTGCAAAACAAAATCCCAAGTAGAATAATTACAACCAAGAGCACAACTGTGATGGATATTCTAAACTTAATTATCTGTAAGTTGATATCTGTCTGCATTTACCCTCCTTATATAAAAAAGAAAATATGTGATGTTTTCTTTTTTCTTTTTGGGGAGGGGCACGGATTTCTATAGCAGTTGTGAACGCCATGTAAAGTGTTGTAAATTATTCCTACTAAACCATCCTAACTTTGCGGTTTTAAAATGAAATGCTTAGGGGGCATGTTTAGTCCAAATGGGGCCACCATGGTATCTTAGATCACTAGCAATCTTGATCCCAAGATGATTTAATCCCCAATAATCTAAGATCACTGTGTTTCGTATGATATATCCCAAAAATTAAAGATCCTTGGGTGTACACGATCAATCTATTTGATCTACAATAGGAATCTAAGATCACTGGCCATATAATATCAAAGCTATCCCTACCATATTTTGCAACTACCATGTTGCTTTATCGTTATTTCATATTTTTTATTATTTATTAAGATCAAATTATAATATTATTCATGATAGTATTATATTATAATTATATTGTATTATTATAATAATTATTGTATTAAAAGAGCTAGACTTGGCTACATTCATATGTAGTCAAGCCCCAGAACTAGCCATCTCAAAGCATCCACCTTTTCTACCTTTGGGACCCATGAACTAATATAAATCCAAGGGTAGAAAGGACGACCCGATATAGGCTTGACTACACACAAGTATAGCCAAGTCCAGCTCATATAATAATTATATATATTATTATAATATAATCTTATATCAATAAATTATATTATGTTAATATAAATATAATAGTAGGACTTTTTTTTTGTTAAGCGTCCTTTGGCTTTAAACGAGTTGCATTTTGATCCTCAAATTTTAGCCCAAGACCACTACCTTAAGGTGATCTTAGATACCCATCCTTAAGAACATCTAATAGAATCACTAGGTTGAGCAGTGATTTTAGAAGCAGGATTATTTGAGATTACTGTCATATAAGATCATATAGGCTGCAACCAAACATGATAATCCCATCCATCACCTCCACCTGGATCATGGATAATCCTAGGAGGATCACTCCATACTAAATGCCTCCTTAAGGGCTTTAGCAAAGAAAGGTACTAATGATCTCAAAAAAATAATATAGAAAGCAGAAATTATCACTTGCCAACATTACATGAACATGACAATACACAGCATTATCACACTCAAATTCAACAAGCATTTAATTTACAATAGCACACAGCAATCTCATGATCAAAGCCAGCTCAGCTGAATGGCATCATGCAGTAAAGAATCAAGAAACAAAATGAAACAGCTTTAATTTGCCCACTCAAAGATTGAGTTCAAGTCCACTCTAAGTTTGTTGGGAAATAAAACCCACATATGGAAATAGTTACAATCTAGTTTCTCATAGTGCATACTGACATAGCCACGAGTGCAACATCACTGAAACTACAACTTTTTATCCTTGAGTTTTTAGCTACTAAATATACGAAAAATCCAGCATCAATGTTGTTAATCCATGATATTAGCTGAGGTTATTGATCAGCTTTGCTTTACAACAATCACATTTGAAATTTATTATTCTGTACATAAGAGAGATATAATTGACCCATTTTCCTTGAACATAGATGAATGATGCAAAGTAGCAAGACAGGAAAAAAATATAAACATTTGATAATTTGATACAGAGAGGAACAGCCAAGTTTCACTATCTCAAATTAAGAAAGAAATCAGAAAATAATATATCCTATTGAATCCGATAGTGACATGACTGATTAGACAATTCAATCCAATAATTTATGCTTTTGGGCTTCAATAGTTGACCTGCCTCAAAGATCCACCATTCAATTATTAATCAGCCTAAGTGAATCCAAGGGCCATGATCCAGGGCCCCATTCTGGATGGTTCAAGCTTTTGGATTGGAAAAAGCATCTTCCTAAGCCTGTGCTCATTTCAGACCAGGTTCAAGCCAACCATGGTCCAAACATAAACAAAGCAAAAGCCCAGAATTGCAAGCATGTTCCTTCAAACATACATAGATATGCATATAACTAGATACATATGTAATAGATGCACATGGTTTTCTCTAAATAACTCATCTTTATTAACAAGAACTGAGGAAGCATGGATACCTCAAATCACATGCCATGTTCATATCAGATACCAACACTCCCCATATACTAATAAGACGCTCATGTTAAATATCCTATTTTCAAAATTATAAAAAAAAGCCTAAGATACTTCTTGGATGCACTTGAGATGCTCCATTGATACCTCCACAAATGAGCAGAAGGGCTTCCCTTTCCTTTTTTTATATTAACTTTTTCACAATGAATGATCAATTGTGCAATCCACGGTACTGATATCAGAAATATGACCTATGGATTGGGGTCAATGGATTGAATGATGACCAAGTGATGAGCTTATGATATCATATAAATATCAGCTATGTCATTTTGATAGCTTGTCCTGTTATATAGATTCTTTTTACATGAATGCGTACATACATACATACATATGTATGTGCATGTGTGTGAACATGTAACTACGTATAGAATGCTTATCTATTCATTAACATATCCTGCCCATACGTGTCCTATTTTTCAAGATTGGCCATATCAATAGATTCATATCATGTCATATCCGTATCATGTAACCATGTCTATGATTCCTAGATCAGAAATATTCATCCATGGTTCGTAATTAAAAATTGAAAAGCCACATACAAATTACATTTCTTAATATAATTGTTAGTTCATGACAATCTGTTAAAAAGTCTATGATCATAAGCATTATTATCGTAGTTCGAAGAAAGATTTTAAATCTCATGAAACAGAGGTGTTCCGATTTTTTCATGAAACAAGATGCCTCTCGTTTTATCCTATTTTGGTCTCAGACCCATTAAGTGTTCCAATACTTATTTAGGATGGTTTTTTCTTAAAAACTTATTGTGGAGTTTTAATGATTGTTTCAATTTTTAAACATATTTAAACTCAGAAATTATATTATGATAATTAGATCTATTTGAAATTGGCATTATAATATATTATTGCTAAGACGAGACAAGATGGGACAGCTGAGATTAATCTCGGAATCTCTTTGAGATGAGACGTCTCAATCGTCTCAAACCGTCTCACCGAGATTTGAATCACTGGTTCAAAGAACATCGGAAGTTAACTTTACTAAGTATAAATATCATCCATCTTGAACTTAGCACAAGTAAAAATAAGACAAAAGGTCAATCTAGCAAGTCAGTGCATTGATTAAGCTTTCAGAACAAAATTATCAACATTCAAGCCATTAAAATTATAAATAGAAACTTGAATTCACAATTTCTATGCACAATCAAGCACACACCCCAAAAAAAAAAAAAACATAAACTATATATTGGTGGACCTCAACAAGTTGTTAAGTAGATTGTGTCCAACATAGCTCATGGTCCAAAGAAAACAATTTTCTAAAATCAATTTGCACTGTAATAAATAATCCTAGGCTTCAAATTATCTACTACAGGGATGAACCTGTAGATTGTCTTGAAGAACAAAGATATTTACCAATCTTAAGCATATGAAGCTGCAGAGTAACCTCTTATTTGGTGCCAATGCGAATTAAAACTCTCTACTTAAACACTCATGCATGCATGATCTAATCTACAACAACAAACAACAATCACTAAGAAAAAATAAAATAAAATAAAGTGCTCCACAAAGCTAGCCAATTATCATCCTGATGATCCAATACAAAGCCCCTAATAAGAATGGGGCTGTCCGCCTTGTGCAACCTTTGAACCAGCATAAAACCAACCCTCATACAATGGTTAATCCTCAAGGTTAACTTTCAACAAGCATGATCATAGCATACGTCACACATGAAAGCTTGTCTTCAAATCCAACATCGTTGCAAGATACCTTGTTAAATTACCAGATAAGGTTGGATATTTTATGGTAGTTACTTTTCCCCAAGTAAATCTGAAACAGTGATGCCTCCATAGCAGATCCTTTAGGTTATCTTTTGATATCACTAATCGTACTTGACCTTCGAAAACTATAATGGCACATTGTAGTCCTCTAATAATTAATTTTTGCACCTCATTTTAACAGTCAGAGAGATTCACATTGGCAGGCCGTCTTCTTAAATCTGATTAATATTGCAAGCTTATGTTATCTATAGATTAACTAGCATAGCTTGCAAAGGATACTGCAGCTAAATACAAGAACATGGCCTCAGCTTATTCCTTGTAATGTAAGTCTCACAGACAACATTTGACTTCTTCACTTTGTAGAATTCCATTCTCAATTCTCAACATGGTTTTATGTTTACATCAAAAATTTTACAATCACTCATTGTAAAACCTAGCTGCTATTATAAGCTGCAAATATCATCGTATGTTAAAGTGTACCTCCTATTTGTTGTTGGCACAAACCATTATCGACAATTATCATGAATCAATGAACTTCAGCACAAACAAGAACACAGATCTAATATTTGACATTATTGGGGGCCCAGCAAAAACAACAGCTCCAAAACCCATAAACAATAAGTAGTTATGATTTTCAATACACAACGCTCATCTGTATGCATGAAACAGTGTGTATCAATTTAGCTTCAGAAGAGTCGCACTATAGGGGCCATTGCTTGGTGCAATGGTAAAGGATTCACCTGGGGTAGCCACTTGTTGTAAAAACTGTCAAAGATTAGGTTTGTCCCTGGTCTGCCCCTCCTAGGACCCCAGGTTGTCAGGAACATAACTGGGTAATGACCTATATAAGAGTCACAGCATACAGCATCAAAACATCCAACAAGCGTATTTACACTCACTTTTAAGTTAATGAAGCAAGAACCAGAAACCATTTTTACCCAGAATAGCTTCAAGCTTATAGTTACAAATATATAAATAAATAAATAATAATAAACACTCAAAGATCAATAATCTTTGAACTATATGAATCGAAGAAATAGGTAGCAGCCTCGCCATTAGCGTGCTCTTAATCCAAAAGAGTGAACCATCTCATATTTCAGTGCCGGTTATAACTTCTGTAATCTTTGCACTCTAAAAGCACGTAGTTACATCAAAACACGAAAGAAATCGAATCAAACCCCTCTTTTTTTTCTGCATTTATGAGTTCATTGAACATCAAAACATAATGAACCAAAATTTGCTCAGAAAAACAGCATAGTAATACGAAACTCATCGATAGAAAAGAAATTGATTGGATTTTTCGAATACCGAAGATTCAGAGAAAGAAAATAACAGAAATTTTCACAGGAATGGAGGATCTTGCCTTCAGAAAAGTCGCTCGAAGATTGAAAGGGAGGGAGATTGGGGGGGGGGGGGGGGGGGGGGGGGGGGGGGGGCGGGAAATGGGAGGGTTTAAGAAGAGGCGGCGGCTAGGTTTTATTAATTAGTTATGATGGAATTGGACAGGTGATGGACGGCAGTGATTGATCACATGATGGATGAAATGCCGATAACCGTGGATAACTCCGTTTCTTTGATTCATGATAATTCATTTTCATAATCTTAAATTATTATATAAATTTATTAATTAATTTTTATAATCTCAATAATAGTATTTAATTTCTAATAATTTAAGATTGTTATAAATTGAGATAATTCGATTTTCATTTGAATCATGAATAATTATATTACTAAAGTTTGATATTCTTAAATTATAGTCTTAACTTTTATAAATATTTAATAAAATTTAAGCTGATTATATATTTAATTTATACTAGACAATACTTAAATATTTAATATAATATTTGTATTTAATATTTAATATTTAATATAGCTTTATATTGATATTACATTTAATTTTAATACAATATTTAATATTTTAAATATTATCATATTTATATAATAATATTTAAATTTTAAATTTTAATTTATTAATATTTATGACATTCTTGCATATTAAATTATTATAATATATTAGTAGCTATTTATATAAAATATATATGATATTATATTTAATAATATTTATAATATATAAATATATAATATATATTAGATATCCTAATATTTAAATATAATATTTCTAAAATTAGTTTATAAAAATCTTGATTTTTGATCAGAACAATTTATATTCTACCAAAAAGAAGAGGAGACCACTTAAAAAATTAAAAGATTTATAATAAAATTTAAAAATATAGTAAATTGATGATCATATTTATTAATATGAACCAAACGTAATACTTTTTATTCCTAGGAATCTAATTACTAAATGTAAGTTTATTAGGAATGTAAGATTTCTCATAATATATATTATGAATCAAACACTACTGGCTATTGATTTTTTGAAGATAAAGGAGTTATTTAGTATGAAATGACCTTGCAAAGATTATTAGTGATGGTGATAAGATCATTCTTTTGGCGTTCTTATTTGAATAATGGTGTGTCTTCATTGTAGGATTAGGATTGTTATTGGGGGATAATCCTAATCCTACCAAGGGATAGAAATGTTGAATCATCATAGTAACGGTGATCTTCATCAAAAATTAGGATAACTTTATTTTTGTATTTATCAATTTTTTCTACCATATTATAATAATAATATAAACATACTATTTATAATAATTATTATAATAATATATTATATTTATATCAATATATTAATAATATATAAATTTATTATGATTAATATTATATTATTATTATTAATATGTAACTACTATAATATTATTATATATATAATATCAATGTAGTGATTAATTATATTACTATCTATATTTCTGATATATAAAAAATATGAACAAATATATTATTTATATTAATTATTATTACAGTATAATATCATAATATACTTTGTTATATAGTAATTATATAAAATACATAATATATATTATTATAATATAATATAAATAAATATTATGTAAATAAAAATTAAGAGTATTATTGATATTATATATATAATGATTTTCTATTATCATGGTATATCAAATACGATAGTTTATGGACATCGGCGATTTTTGATTATTGAAATATCTCATATCAAATGAGGTGATATTGGATCGATCCCATCGGTGATCAACCAAATGGCTTCAAAACATGTACAAAAGGATATTATTAATGGTTATGATCTTGATAATTAGTGAAAAGTTTTCATCAATATAATATGCTTAGTTTAAGAGGAAGTGCATGTTAGACACTGTTGCAATCATGTTTGCATATGTGATACATGAAGATGTTCGATATTGCACTTTCTTAATATATGATGGTGATCTTATCCAACAAAAGTTTGAAATTTTTCCCTTCAAAAGACAAAATGTTTAAAATTTTTCTCTTTTTTCATTTTTTTTTCATTGCATTGCTTTATTGGTGTGAGATTTATAAGTGCCACTCTTTTCATCTTCTTTTGTGCTATTGATTCTCTCTCTCTCTCTAAAATTATTTTACAACTGATGATGCCTGATCACTGGTCTTAAACGTCGGAAGAAGAGAGCTACTTAATCCACGGTCCCATGCTGATCGGATGGCCTGCAAAAAGTCCCAAGACCGGAGGGGTGCTCCGGTGGGGACCCTCCGACACTCAAGTTAGTAATCAAGATCACAGCTGAGGGAGAGCTCAAACGAGCTCTGGGGAGAAAAATGAGTCCTCAGAAAGAGGGGAGTCCCTTTCTGAGTATCAGGATAGCGGGCATATGAGTTTGCGTACCTTATCCTGAGTGGACTTATCTTTTTATAGGGGGTTAACACTGCACAACCACGTGGAGTTCCGTAAGAAAGGAATGTCCTCGGGGTTTGTGGGGTTGCATGAATTTGGGTTGGTTAGTGGGTCCTGTCCCATCGGAGAGGAAAAAACGGCGGTTGGTGAGCTATGTCCCATCAGTCAGTGGGGCTGACAGGTAGTTAAGTCCAGTCCCATCAGCGGCGTGACCTGTGGGTAAGTTGGCCCTGGGGATGCCAGGCGGCGCGGGTCAGAAGGACGGCGGCGTGAACAGCCAGGACCGTTCTGGGGCCGACTTGAGACGGCCTTAACCCTACGGAGGGCGCCAAGGCCGAGCAGGGCCGACTCGGCCGACCTGAAGATGCCGGGGCGGGGCCAACCAGGGAAGGTCGGGGCCGACTCGGCTGACTTAGAGATATTGGGGCCGAGCGAGGCTGACAAGGGAAGGTCGGGGCCGACTTGGCCGACTCGGAGATGCCGGGGCCGAGCGGGGCCGACCAGGGAAGGTCGGGGCCGACTTGGCCGACTCGGAGATGCCAGGGCCGAGCGGGGCCGACTATGGAAGGTCGGTGCCGACTTGGCGGACTTGGAAATGCCAGGGCCGAGCAGGGCCGACCAGGGAAGGTCGGGGCCGACTTTGCTGACTTAGAGATGCCGGGGCCGAGCGGGGCCGACCAGGGAAGGTTGGGGCTAATTTGGCCGACTTGGAGATGCTGGGGCCGAGCGGGGCCGACCAGGGAAGGTCGGGCCCGACTTGGTCGACTCAGAGATGCCGGGGCTGAGCGGGGCCGACCAGGAAAGGTCAGGGCCGACTTAGCCGACTTGAAGATGCTAGGGCCAAGCAGGGCCGACCAGGGAAGGTCGGGGCCGACTTGGCCGACTAGGAGATGCCGGGGCAGGGCCGCCTTAAGATTTTTATTTTGCCATAATTGCCCTCGTGGCTACGTCAGCCACATCAGATGCCCCCCGCCCTTGAGCGCGAAGGGCCACGCGCCCGCTGCCCTTTGGGCGAGAGGGGCACGAAAATTCAAAAAATGATTGCTCTTTAGTGCGCTTTTAATAGCTTGGTGAGCTGGCGCATCGTCCCGAGGCAGTGTCGCTTCGAAAATCTTTCACAATCATGCGGTAGGTGGGATCTGACGTTAGCGTCGGACGCCTCGAAGAGGAAGCCTATTGGGGGAATGGAAAAAGGTAAAGGTTATCATTGCTTCTCCATTTTCTATGCCCCGCGATTGGTCGGGGATCATGCTCCTTGGGGCGAATCGAGGCAGCATGTCTCGGGCGCAGGCGAGATTTCCGACGGACAGCTTATAGCGCAATAGGAGAGCACCACGTGGCGAGGCCTCGATTATTGTCGTTCGGAGATGGGGGTATAAAAGCGCCCCAAGGGCCTGAGAAAAGCTTTTACATTGCCATTATTTTCTTCCAGCTTTCTTTCTCCGGAGTTCTTCTACGACTTGAGCCCTTTTGTCTTCAAATTCCCTTTGATTTTCAGGTTAGTTTCATCTTTCATTTTCATCCATGGACCATCATGCCATTAGGGAGGGTAAGAGGCCTGTAGTTGAATCTTCCCATTTCGATAGTGAAGATCAAACCTCCTTAGCCCGTCAGGTTCCTCGTCCAGTGGGCGGAATCGTCATCCGCGATCAACCAACATTGACCGGGCCTCCTTCCACCCCAACCTCCCCTGTTAGGGAAATTCCTGTGTCCTCCCGCCGTCCGGGACAACCTCTAGTAGTGAGTTCTGATCCAGCAGGTCCATCCGGAGTGGCCTCAACCGTGACCCCCAAAGACGTAGAGACCATTAGGGATAAGTATATGGTCCCCAGCTTCATCCGCCTGTTCGCGTCGGGGCCCGAAGATAGAGTGACCTTCGCCTACCCTGGTCGGGTCGCTCTATACGAGGAGTTCTTCCAGTGTGAACTGCACCTTCCTTTCCACCCTTTCTTCTTGAACCTTTTAGATAGGTATAGATTAGCGCTGGCGCAGTTGACTCCGAATTCGATTCGGATCATCTGCGCCTTTGTCATTCTTTGCTACTTTCAGGAGGCCCGCCAGAGTTGTCACTGTTCCGGGCTTTCTACAAGCTCCGCCGCCAAAGTGAGGGGGCCTAGTGGGCTTTCACCGCTAGGCCGGGTAGGGCCTTCCCCTTAGGTCTCCTATCCAAGATTATGGGATGGAAACCCCGCTTCCTTTTTGCCCATGTCGAGGGGGTGAGGACCGATTGGATGGAGCCGGACACCAGCTCCAATGATAATACCACCGTGGGGGAGAGAGATAGGGAACTCTTCACCCAATTGTCCAACTGCCAAATCCCTAGCTACAAGGAACTCTTGTCCGAGGAGAACCTGGTAGAAGCCGAGTTGGCCCCGTTGGTTCGTGAGCACGACGTCCGATTCCTTCTGTTTCGACCGAAAAACTGCTATACACTGTTGCTAATGCTTCTCGTTTTTGGATGCGGCGATAAAGTTTTCCGTCGGTGCGTTTGAAGCCGCCTTGAAACAAAACAGGCCGGTGACTGGGGAAGCATCAAGGCCGGCGAAGAAGGCTCGAAGAGGGGAGCGGGCCGGGCCGACCCAAGCCGCTAGAGTCCCCAAGGCTCCAACACCCGCGGAGAAGCTGGCCGAGGAAATGCCGGTTGGAGGAGTGGTCCCGGGGCCGGCCGGGACCGGAGTAGAAGAAGGGGAGATTCCGGTCACTACTGAAGCAGCCATGGTGATCGTGGATCTTGAAGAGGAAGCCCCTGCCACCGCTGATGTGCCCGAGGCGGGGTAGGTTACAGTTGCTGTCAGCCCTCCAGCTGCTGCCGAGCTGGAGATGGAGAGGGCTCCCCCAACTACTGGAGAGAGGGAGCCAGTCGCCAAGAAATACAATGCTGGGGTGGAGGAGACCAGGGAGCAGAGGGATGGGCCGGAGAGCTCATCCCAACGGTTGGTGCGCCACCAACTCGTCCTCGGGTTGAGGGTCCGTAGGAGGGGCCAGCGTGGCCGACGCCTAGGCTTAACTCAATGACGGACGTCGGGGAAGCCGCATGTCTTCTGTCGAGAGTTCGGACTGCCGAGTTCGAGGAGGAGACGTGGGAATTGAGCCACTCTGCGCTTCTGGATATGGTGATGGTTTCCGTTGTCCAGGTAATCTTCTGAGTTCTCTCTGTTTTCGGATGCGCCTTTTGATGCTCCAATCTCTTATGGTTAACATGTTCCCCTTGCTGCAGATGGCCAACGGAGCAATCGGCCTTCGTGAGGCGATGGCCCACTCTTCGAACGCGCTCACAAAGGCTATGGTGCGGGCCGACAGGTACAAGAAGGAGAGCATGGCACAGTCCCAGAGCCTTGCTCGACTTCATCAGGAGGCCAAGGCCCGGAAGGAGAACCTGGGCGGCCGAATAAGGGAGGCGGAATGCCGGGCCGAAGCCGAGAGTGGCCGGGCATCTGCAGTCGAGGCAAAATTGGAGCTGGTCTCGGATCGGCTGAAGGCCGCTGCGGCACAGAATGAAGAGCTGGTCCGCCAGCTTCGATGCGCCGAGGAGGAGGCCAGGGCAGCGCGAAATGAGGCTCGGGCTGCCGTGGAGAGAGCAGCCGCCGCGGAGAAGGCGGCGGTTGAGGCGGGCCACGAGAAGGCTGGGGCTGTGGCCTATGCAGACGAGGCCAACGCACGAGCCGAAGAAGCCGAGGGCCGAGCCAGGGAGGCTAGGGCGCAAGCCCAGGAGGCCAAGGCCAGGGCACAACGAGCTGAGGCCGAGGCGGGGCAGGCCGTCTGCAACTATAAGGCCTCACCGGAGTTCGCAAAGGAAGTCCTTGAGGCCAGCCTCGAGATGTGCAAGGTCAAAGTATCCACGACCCTCAAGATCGATAGTTCCGAGCTTGAGGAAATCCAGCCCGGGGAGTCCGACGAGGGGCCAGCGGAGGAGGAGGATGAGGAGAAGCCTGGTCTGGGCGAACCCTGAGGGCTTGTCGTCTGTTTTTCTTTTTTCTTCATTTTTGTAATTGGCCTCAGGCCGAATTTGTACTTCATTTCCATTGTTAATGAGAAGAGCTTTTTGCAAAAATGCATTTATGTTTTGCCTCGTCTGTTCCTTCTTTCCTTTGGGAAGAATACTTTATTGTGCGACTAACCATAAGACAGACCCCGTACCTGTTGGTGAAGGGGACCTTTCTTTTGGGATGTTCCCCAACTCTGAGTGTTGCGCATGTTGATACTGCCATGGCCGAATCGTTGTATTAGGTTGGCCAATGTTGAGATGCATCTTCGAGGAGTAAGCCGGCCGCGTAGGAGGTTACTTAAGATGCCCTAACTGTCGTAGGCCGTTTGAAGGGAGATTCGTCTGTGTTCGAATATTATAAGGACTTAGAACGACCCGAGGGCAACTTAGTGCCGAGATCGGCTTGAAAATGCCGAGGGACGAGTGGGGCTTGATCGGGGAAGTTCTGGGCCGATTCGGCTTGACCTTGGAGATGTTGAGGCCGAGTGGGGCCGACCAGGGGTGGTCGGGGCCGACTCGGCAGACTTGGAGACCGTAAGGGTCGGCGAGTTCTTTTAGAACCACCTCGGGAGTTTGTGTGCCGCCCGAGGGGCGACTCGGCGGGTACGGAGCCTTTAGGGTCTTAACTGCCTCGGAGGCACCTTTGTGCCAGGGCCGAGTGGTGTCCCGTAGGCTGTGATGCTGGCGAGCTCTTTTAGAACCACCTCGGGGTTTGTGTGCCGCTCGAGGGGCAACGCGACCAGGTATGGAGCTGTTAGGGACTTGAACCGATTTGAAGGCGTCTCCTAGCCAGACCGAGTGGTGTCCTGTTAGCTGCGATGCCGGTAAGCTCCTTTAGAACCGCCTCGAGGGTTTGTGTGCTGCCCGAGGGAGACTCGATCGGGTACGGAGCTGTTATGGACTTGAACCGACTCGGGGGCATCTCCTAGCCAGACCGAATGGTGTCCCGTTAGCCGCGATGCCAGTGAGCTCCTTTAGAACTGCCTCAGGGGTTTCTATGCCGCCCGAGGGGTGACTTGACCGGGTACGGAGTTGTTAGGGACTTGAACCAACTCGGGGGCGTCTCCTAACCGGACCAAGTGGTGTCCCGTTAGCCGCGATGCCGGTGAGCTCCTTTAGAACCACCTCGGGGTTTGTGTGCCGCCCGAGGGGTGACTCGACCGGGTATGGAGCTGTTAGGGACTTGAACTGACTCGGGGGCGTCTCCTAGCCGGACTGAGTGGTGTCCCGTTGCCGCGATGCCAGTGAGCTCCTTTTGCGAGATCTGGTCCTTAAATGCAAGGGAGAGTAGGCTGTGGCATTGGAAGGGACCCTTTTATTGCTCGTATCTGGGGGATACATCATTGATAATATCAGCGGAGATTATCCGTGTTCCAGGTACATGGAATGGGTTATCCGTTGAGCTCTTCTAGTCTGTATGCCTCCCGATGGAGTGTCTCGGCGATACGGTAAGGACCCTTCCAGTTAGGGGACAGTTTGCCCCCCTCCGTAGGCTTAGATACCTCAGCCTTTCTTAAAACCAGATCTCCGTGGCGAAAGACCTTGGGACGAACTCGGGCATTGTAGTACTTGGCTGCCCGCTGACAGAAAGTCGCCATACGCAGCCTTGCCCGGTCATGTGCTTCGTCGATAAAGTTCAGGTTGGCTCGTATCAATGTGAAATTGTCCTCCTCGTTGAAGGACTCCACGCGCGGACTGGGCAGTCCGATCTCAACAGGGATGACAGCTTCGGATCTGAAGACGGACTGAAGGGAGTCTCGCCCGTTGGGGCTCTGGGGGTCGTGTGGTAAGCCCATATCACGTTGGGGAGCTCCTCCACCCATCGACCCTTCGATCCATCTAGCCAAGTCCTGAGCCCTCTGAGAATGGTGCGGTTCATGACCTCGGCCTCCCTGTTGGTCTGGGGGTGGCCGACAGAGGTGAATCGATGGTGAATGCCTAGCTCGCCACAGAAAGTCTTGAATGCTTCATTGTTGAACTGGCAACCGTTGTCCGTGACGAGGTGTGTGGTAGGCCAAAGCGGCATATAATCGACTTACAGAAGAAGGCTTTGACTTTACTCTCGGTGATCTTAGCCAGCGCCTCGACCTCGACCCACTTGGTGAAATAGTCAATGGCTACTAGTAAGAATCTCCGGTGTCCCGAGGCTGGGGGGAATGGCCCAAGGATGTCCATTCCCCACTGGGCGAAGGGCTAGGGAGCTGAGAGCGGGTTGAGCAGGGTAGACGGTTGATGTTGGATGTGTGCGTGGTGTTGGCAACCATCGCACTTCTGAACTAGTTTGGCAGCGTCCTCCCTCATGGTAAGCCAGAAGTATCCTTGCTGAAGGGCCTTCTAGGCCAGGGACTTGCCCCCCAGGTGATTTTAACAGATGCCTTCATGGATTTCTCTAAGGATGTAGTCGGCGTCGGCAGGTCCTACACATTTGAGCAGGGGGTAGGAGAATGACCTCATGTATAGACGTTCGTCTAGGAGAACGAATTTGGAAGCCCTCCACTTAAGCAGCTTGGCTTCATTGCGGTCATCGGGAAGGGTGCCGTCAGTGAGATAGCAGACGTAGGCATCCATCCATGTAGGCTCTTGGGTGAGCGGGAGGACTTCCTCGCCATCTTCTATGCTGGGCCTTTCTAAGTACTCAAGTAGGTGTCTCTTGCGATGCCATCGGCGGTGGTAGCCAGGCGGAAAAGAATGTCGGCCTTGGCATTCTCACTCCGGGGAATGTAACTGATGCTGAAATAAGCTAACGGAGAGACCAAGAGCCGAACCTTCCCCAGGTATTGAGTCATAGCAGGGTCACGCGCCTCGTACTCTCTGTTGATTTGTCCAGAGATGAGTTGCGAGTCGGTGAAAGCTCTGAGACACCTTATTCCAAATTCTTGGGCCAGCCTTAATCCTGCCAGTAGGGCCTCGTACTCAGTTTGGTTATTAGTGGCTTTGAATAGAAACCGCAGGGCGCTTTCTGCTTTCTCTCCACCCGGTCCGGTGAGAATGAGACCGGCACCGCTTTCCTGAGAGTTTGACGCGCCGTCTACATGGAGGATCCAGGTTTCTCCACCATCACTCGGCTCAGGCTTGTGCCGCTCCATGGAAACCTCCCCGGTCTCCTCATCTGCCCAAGTGCACTCGATAGGAAATCGGTCAGGACTTGGGACTTCAAGGCCGACCGTGCTTGGAAGGAGAGGTCAAACTCTCCTAGCTTGATGGCCCACTTGGTGAGTCGGCCTGAGGTGTCTAGACGAGCTAGGATGGCTCGGCGGGGCTGGTCCGTGAGCAACATGTTATCCCAGATGACAACCCAAGAGGGGGGGGGGGGTGAATTGGGTTCTTTAAAAAATTTAAACCTTTTGAAATATTTGTTTGCTTAGTGTGAGTGAAAGTGAATGCAGATGCAAAACAAATACAATCAATAAGATAGAGATAGAGATAGAGATAAAGGAGACACGGCAAACACAAAGATTTTATAGTGGTTCGGTGTATCCAACACCTACGTCCACTCCCAAGATTCACTTGGGTCCACACTATAATCTTCCTTGATTACAGCTGAGTTGTTTTACAAGCTCACAACTCAAACTTATTGTTTTCCCGGGATCACAACGAACCCAGCTGGATTTTCCGGGCTCACCAGCACAAAAACCCTAACACAAGCTATACCAAGCTTGTACCGAGGTAAGACTACCTCCACTAGTTCAATCCCCCAGATTGAACTAGACACAAACAAAAGAAATATTATTTTTCAAGTACACAGCTCCTCAATGAGCAAATAATCAAGTAAATGAACAAGGTTTAGAAAAGCCTGATTTGTAGTTGGTTGGCTTTTGAGCTTTTCTTCTTTTCTTCTTTTCTTCTTCTCCTTGCTAGATTGAATCAAGCCTCAGCTCCGATTCTTCACAGTTGAAGCAGTTGAGAAGGATTGAAAAGCAAGAAACTGATCCTCTTTCTCCAATTTGGGAAATCCACCAAAACTTTGATTTGAATGCCTTGGATTCCTCTTGAGCTTTTTGGAGTGGAGTGGATTTGAGCTAGAAGGTTTTTCTCTTGAGATTCAGGCTCTCTCTTTTTCGGATTTTTGAATTGGGATTTCCTTTTTCTTTTTTGTTTTTGTTTTTCCGTTCTTGTTTTTTTTTGAATGATAGTCTTCCCTTTTTATAGATTTCTTTCAAGCCATTTTTGGAAGAAAACTATCCGTTGGAGTGTACCTTGCAACAAAATATATCCGTTAGAAATAAAGTAAAATAGAAATATTACCGTTAGAGCTGATCTGGCAATTTGATTTTTCATTCCAGGTGGGTTGGAGTCGACTCTAACTTTTCTGGAGTCGGCTCTAACTCGAAACACTTTAATCCGTTAATTCTGGAGTCGTCTCTGACTTTTCTAGGGTCGACAAGAAACTTTCTGGAGTCGACTCTAACAGACCCGGAGTCGACTCTAAGTCGGGGCCAGAAAAATCAACGTTCTGTCTTTTCTGTTGGAGTCGGCTCTAACAGTCTCGGAGTCGACTCTAACTTCCGTGCCAGATACTGGAGTCGGCTCTGTGATTCTCGGAGTCGACTCTAATGTCTGCAATCTTACCTAGACATTAGATTCGATCCAGAACAAGATTTAACTCCTGATTTTGATCATTCAATCGACTTATAATCTGAAAAACTTAATCAAAATCATTAGAGCCTTCAATTGTTATACTCAAATAGTTTTGTTAATCATCAAAATCATCAATTGGGTCAACAATCTCCCCTTTTTGATGATAACAAAAACTTTGAGTATATGCATTCAAAAAATTCATTCGAACTAAAGATTATAGTCATTTTAAAGCTTAAAACATTTTTAATGAAGGATTTGATGCCAATATTCAAAGTGAACTTTTAAAATTATGCATGAGTTCTATATAAGCCATCAATTATGAACATTTAAACTAAATGTACAGAAAATTGCAATTAAGCTTGTTGTTAAGCTCCCCCTGCTGAATATATATAAAAATCAAATTTTAATTGAACTGATTAAAATTTCAAGTCTCTTTCTTTTTGCATAAACAATCATTTCTTCCCCTTTCTTTCTTTCTTTTTGCATATTCAACCATCTCTCATTAAAATTTCAAGTCTTTTTTTTTTGCATATTCAACCATCTCTCCCCCTTTTTTGTTATCAGCAATAAGGAGAGTATTAGATAAAGAAAGTTATTAGAGAAAAATTGTTGGTTCAATAAGACATAGGGATTCAAGCAGTCAATCATAGACAGATTTGAAAATGTGTAATTGCATTACATAAGTAAGAAACATTACATAAGTTGATTCAAGTACATTCCAAAGTGAGATACATTAGATACTCAAAATTCCTAAATACAAACTATCAAGATAAAGTAAACCTGGAGAACCTAAGATACAAAAGAGTATCAAAATCAAAATCAAAGTCAGATATGTTTGAATACAATTTTCTTCAAGTGACCTATGATTTCCATTACATCATCTTTTTGAGATTTCTTAAAATTTTCAAGACAAGCTTCAATCTGTGAGACTGCAAGGTCAATGTCCTTCTTCAGTTGACCAGTTGCATGAACATAAGATCCCGAGCCATCAGCAATGCCTTCCATCCTTTCAAAGATTTTGTGAAGTTCAGCACCAAAGGATTCAACAGAATTGCTTATGGAAAAGGAAATCATGTCAAGTCTCGAGTTAAGTTCTTCTTTTAGCTGATTGAAGTCTTCTTTTAATTGATTAATCTCATGAGATCTCTGACTGTCATATTCAGCAAGCAAGGCTCTCAACTGACCAATCTGCTCATCAGAGAATCTCCCAGAAGCAGTAACAGACAGATGTGGAGGAGAGGGAACTGTGCTCGGTCCAGCTTCTGAAGGTCCAGCTGTAGATGGTCCCGCAATAAATGGATCAGGGACTGATGGTCCCGCAGTGGATGGTCCAGGGATATCTTCTACTCTGGCCTCTTCAGTTCTATCTCTCTCAGCTCTTTCTTCTCGTCCTCCTTTCATCCAGATACCATTTAACTTCTTGAAGCCCATCCGATGAATAGTAGAAATACTATAATAGTCAGTGTGCCTTAATTTCCTTAGGGGTTCATTATCCATAATTAGCACACCTTGGCTTCTAAAGATCAATGTCAGAACCATACCATATGGCAGTGTAGATCTTTTCTTTGTAGCAGCCTCTGCCATATAACCAATCATCATGCCAGCTAGGTTGACTGGCCTTCCAGTTATAATACAATCCATCAAAAGAATGTCTCGCTCCGAGACGTACTCAAATCTACCAATTTTGGGGAATAAAATTCTTCCACATATGTTGTGTAGTAACCTGAGCTCCAGATTTAATTGATTAGCAAGAATTTCCTCAAACTCGGTTACATCCCTCCCTAACATTCTTGACAATGCACCACTTCTATCATCATGCTGATATTCCATAATACCAATTGTGGGCATTTCCAACAGATTTCCAAGGATTTCAGCAGTTATTACAACTCTAGTTCCTCTTACAATACTGACTAAACCGCCTTCTCCTCTACTCAAATCATTGTAAAATTCTCTCACTAGGGCAGGATAAGTGGGGATATCTAATGAACAAATCTTTTCCCACCCCATTTCTTTTAAACATCTTCCTATTGAGAAGCCCTCCGACTCAAAGAAATCAAAGTTGACCTTCCTTCCAGTTGTGATAGTCTTACCGGCTAGTTGATCTACTTTGGGTGAAGAGGGTGAAGGAGGGGAATCTTCTTGAGTGGCCGAAGAGGAGGATGGCGAGGGTTGCCTCCGAATCGTGCATCGCCTCGTGGGAACGGACGCTCCTCCGACGAAACCGCGCCTCTTGGGTGCCATTGAGTTGATTGGAATGTGTAATCAAAGGTTTTGAGAAGATTGGGGAGGTTGGAAAGGCTTTGGAACTCCTTGGAGGGGTTTTGGGAGACGGATAAAATGATTTGGGGTCGACTCCGCCTTTTTATTTTTGACCTAGTTCGACCTAGAGTCGACTCCCGAAAACTGGGTGTCGGCTCCGAACCAGAAAGTCGTCAGCGCTCGAATTAGAGTCGGCTCTACAGAAGCCGGAGTCGGCTCTAATTGCTTAGACAGAACATCAAAAACTAAGGTGTCGACTCCACAAACTGTTAGAGTCGACTCTAACAGTTTCAGAGATAAAAAATCAAGTTTCAAGGATCTGAAACTATTCAAATTAATCATCAAACTCTAGATAAATGTTCCTTAGCAATTGGGGAAACAATGAATCAAGATCTAGATANCACAGGGTGACTGACTGAAGCATCCTGTGCTCGTGTCATCACCATTGTTGAGAGAGGGAGAGAAAAGAGAAGTATACTATAGGGTTTGGGCCTTCTTTGCTTTCCACCCCCCTTCCTGGCACGCCAATCTAATGATGCCTGATCACTGGTCTTGAACGTCGGGAGAAGAGAGCTACTTAATCCACGGTCCCATGCCTGATCGAATGGCCTACAAAAAGTCTCAAGACCGGAGGGGTGCTCCGGTGGGGACCCTCAGACGCTCAAGTTAGTAACCGGGATCATAGCTGAGGGAGAGCTCAGACAAGCTCTGGGGAGAAAAATGAGTCCTCAAAAAAAGGGGAGTCCCTTTCTGAGTATCAGGGTAGCGGGCATATGAGTTTGCGTACCTTATTTCTGAGTGGACTTACCCTTTTATAGGGGGTTGACACCTGCACAACCACATGGAGTTCCGTAAGAAAGGAATGTCCGCGGGGTTTGTGGGGTTGCGTGAATTTGGGCTGGTTGGTGGGTCCTGTCCCATCGAAGAGGGAAAAACGGCGGTTGGTGAGCTACGTCCCATCAGTCAGTGGGGCTGACAAGTAGTTAGGTCCAGTCCCATCAGCGGCGTGACCTGTGAGTAGTTGGGCTTGGGGATGCCAGGCGGCGCGGGTCAGAAGGACGGCGGCGTGAACAGCCAGGACCGTTCTGGGGCCGACTTGAGATGGCCTTGACCCTCCAGAGGGCGCCGAGGCCGAGCAGGGCCGACTCGGCCGACTTGAAGATGCCGGGGTAGGGTCGACCAGAGAAGGTCGGGGCCGACTCGGCCAACTTGGAGATGTTAGGGCCAAGCAGGGCCGACCAGGGAAGGTCGGAGGTTGACTTGGCCGACTTGGAGATGTAGCGGGGCAGACCAGGGAAGGTCGGGGCTGACTTAGCCGACTCGGAGATGCTGGAGCGGGGCCTCCTTAAGATTTTGATTTTGCTATAATTGCCCTCGTGGCTACATCAGCCACGTCAACAACCATGGAGAAGAGGACCATGAAATCTCTACTTCAAATAAAATCCTTTCTAAGAACCATTTTGTCTCTCTCTCTCTCTCTATAATCTCACTTTTCCTCTCTCTAAAACCTTTACTTTAAATGAAATCGTTCCTAAAAATTTTTCATTCAAACACAACCTGATTGCTCCGGTTGGACATGAATTTTTAAGGCACAATCTTTTTTTTAATCATAGTCGAACATACCATAAAAATGCTCAGATTATATAAAAATGAAAGTTCCCATGGATGAGGCGTAATGAACTCTCAACCACTCGCATGCTATCGTTATCAGAATCTAATTCAATGGACTTTTCTTGGGAATAAATAAAATGCAATGCACCAGCTTGACGTGGCATCTCCTTAATCAACCATGCAATGTTTCCTTGATCAACGGATGTTGCGTCTTAATCTGCTCGCTTTCAATTTGGATGACGAGGACGAGAGAACATGACGAAGTCAACACCAACTTCAGAACATAAAGAAAGTAGCGTGAATATTATTCACCTCCGTGCCCAGCCCTTGCGCTAATTTTGACGGTTTATAAAACACATCATACGTACGCGCAGACAAGCACAACTTTTGCACTTAAAAAATAAAAAAAAAAAGTTTTCCTTGGAGAAGTCGTGGAGGACACCTTCAACCTCTACTTTACTTTGGAATTTAGGATAGGATGTAATAGGAGCCCATTTTGGGCAGACGTAGTTCACACGTGGCTCACGAACTTAGTTTAGTCATTCAATGCACACTATTATAGCCAATTGTTTTGAAAATTGGATCGTAACGAATCTACTTAATATTTGAATCATGAGTTAATCGGTTTGATTGAATAAATTAATTTGATCGGACTGAATAATATTATAATTACTTTTTAATTTAATAATATAAAAAATAAAATATAAATTTTAATTCAAATAAATTTTTTAAAAAAATCAAAAAATCAGATTGGACCGATTCAAAACCCGTGCAGTTCAATAGATTTTTTTGATTTTCATCGGACCTTATAAAAGTTAACTTTAATAATAAAATCAGATCGGATTGATGATCGATTCTAATTAGACTGATTCGATCGGCTAGTCCAGTCCAATTTTTAAAACACTGATTATAGCCCTTGCCTATATTACATGATTGATATGATTTATAAGCCACGTGATAGATTAAATCTATTTAAAAATAACTTTAATATCATTATTTTGGTTGAGGATCCAAAGGTTGCTTATGAAGCTAGAGATTATATTGGGTGAATCCTATTTAGCTTCATTGCTTAATATGTTAGTTAATTGGGATCCTTCCAAATATCGCTATACTTGGGCTTGAGTGGATATGAGGATAAATTCTGGTTTGGATTTAGGTTAACCATGAGACAAGATTACGTGTCCCACGTCCTAGTTTTATATGATCGATGGAGTACTGCGCCAACCAATAGAAAACGTAAAAGGCTGAGTTGGGCAGGCATGGAGTCAATGTAACACGGATTTGACTCAAACATTGTATCATGACATCGAGCCATGCTTGATCCACATATATTACTGGTTGAAATGAGTTAGGTCTGATTTTGGGCACTCGGTATTTTGGAACCAAATTTAACCATATATGGACTGCATTACTCTAGGTAGCCTAAGTTGGAATAAGAAAAAGTCTTTGTACACCGCCTTCAATGTAGCAAATCCTACACCGTCCCTTCTTATTGATCCACATGGATCCCACATGGCCTGACGCTGCGGGACAGAATAGTAGTGATACGATGTTACGTTTTGATCGTGACGTCCATTAAAAGCGCTTCTGCAGTATGTGCACGTAAGGTAAAGGACTATATTGCCTTTCAAAAGAGACCTTGAAAAAGGACAACTGGGCTCTTCTTCTTGTTCTTTTTTCGAAGGTAGGCGGGTGTTGTTTCTTCTATTCTGGGTATCATTTCTTCTACTTATTGACACACTTACGATACTCCAGTTGAAATATGAAGACACCCTAGTTACAGAGCTACGACATCCGTTCTTGAACGGATATGTTTGACGACATAAGAGAAGAAAATCGCTCGAGAAAAGATTTATGATACCCTCCAGATTTAATTTTAAGACACCCTAGCTACAAACTTACGACACCCGGGCTTAAAATGGACGTTGCAGAAAAGCCTCGCGATACCCCAGAAGAAAATCGGCCAAAAATTGGATTACGACACCCAGTTAAAATATGAAAGCACCCTAATTATAGAGCTACGATACCCGTTCTTGAATGGATATGCTTGATGACATAACAGGAGGAAATCACCCGAGAAAAGATCTACGATATCCCAGATTTATGACTAAGACACCTTAGTTACAAAGCTACGACACCCATGCTTAAATGGACGTTGGAGAAAAGCCTCGCGACACCCTAGGAGAAAATCGGCTAAAAATCGTTTACGATACCTCAGTTGAAATATGAAGACACACTAATTATAGAGCTACGATGTTCGTGCTTGAACGGATATGCTTGACAACATAACAGAAGGAAATCGCTCGAGAAAAGATGTACGACACCTCAGATTTAACTTTTAGACATCCTATTTACAAAATTACGACACCCGAGCTTAAAATGGATGCTAGAGAAAAGCCTCGCAACACTTCAAGAGGAAATCGGTCGAAAATCGTTTACGATACTCCAGTTGAAATATGAAGACACCCTAGTTACAGAGCTACGATATACGTGCTTGAACGGATATGCTTGACGATATAACAGGAGGAAATCGCTCGAGAAAAGATCTACGACACCCCAGATTTAATTTTAAGACACCCTAGTTACAAACTTACGACACCCGAGCTTAAAACGAATGTTAGAGAAAAGCCTCGTGACACTACAGGAGAAAATCAGCCGAAAATCATTTACGACACCCTAGTTAAAATATGAAGACACCCTAGTTATAGAGCTATGACACCCGTGTTTGAATGGATATGCTTGACGACATAATAGAAGAAAATTGCTCGAGAAAGGATCTACGACATCCCAGATTTATTTTTAAGACACCATAGTTACAAACTTACGACACTCGGGCTTAAAATGAATGCTGGAGAAATGTCTCACAACACCCTAGAAGGAAATCGGCCAAAAATCGTTTATGATACCCTAGTTGAAATATGAACACCCTAGTTATAGAGCTACGATACCCATGCTTGAATGGATATGCTTGATGACATAACAGGAGGAAATCGCCCGAGAAAAGATCTACAATACCCTAGATTTAATTTTAAGACACCCTAGTAATAAACTTATGACACCTAGGCTTAAAACAGATGCTGGAGAAAAGCCTCACGACAACCCAGAAGGAAATCAGCCAAAAATCGTTTACCACACCCCAGTTGACATATGAAGACACCCTACTAATAGAGCTACGACACCCATGCTTGAACAGATAGGCTTGATGATATAATAGGATAAAATCATTCGAAAAATGATCTATGACACCCTAGATTTAATTTAAGACACCCTAATTACAAACTTACGACACCCGGGTTTAAAACAGACGCTGGAGAAAAGCCTCGCAACACCCTCGAAGTAAATCGGTCAAAAATCATTTATGACATCCCAGTTGAAATATTAAGACATTCTTGTTACAGAGCTACAATATCCATGCTTGAATGGATATGTTTGACGATATAACAGAAGAAAATTATCCGAAAAAAGATCTACGATACCCCAGATTTAATTTTAAGACAACCTAATTACAAACTTACGACACCCGGGTTTAAAACGGACGCTGGAGAAAAGCCTCGCGACACCCCAGAAGAAAATTGGCCAAAAATCATTTACGACACTCCAATTGAAATATTAAGACACCCTTGTTATAAACTTATGACATCATTGCAATATATTTGAAATAAGCGGAAAATTTTTACGTCACCCTAGTTATAATCCAATGACACCTTATTAAGTCAGCTATGCCACCCGTGTTAAAAAAGTTGGCTTCACGTGGCCAGATGGTACGGGGTGCGAGGCGGTATGGTTGCGAATTCGTGATATGATCGCACCACTTTTGGCATCTTTTCACATTGAAGGTGCATTGGTGTCCTTTCATCTTCTTTTGAGGGTGGCATAAAAAAATTTCTGAACCCTAAAGGTCATTAGTTTGTTGCTCGAGTAGCCGATATCCTAAATTTTCTTCACTATTGTTCCTTCCATCATTTTTCTACATGAAGAAGAGTGGTTTTGTGTGTCGATGAAGACCGCGAACACATAAGCACCGTAAAGAGAAAATGGCGAAAGAAAGCAAAGAAATTGCTCTTTATTCAAATGAAGATGCGACTCCTTTAAGTTTCATTCCATATGAAGCTACATAATCAGAAATAGATAAACAACATGATAATTCCTTTATTCATAAATTATGACACCCTTTCCAAATATTATGACACCATAGTTCATATATAATGGCATCCAACACTAAATATATTTTTTCCCTTAATCTAACAAATATGTTTATCCTGCCTATTTTAGATGACTTGGAAATTATTTCAGTCCCTGCAGTGAAGGCTTCCCAGTTGTTTGAGAACTGTTACAAGCCGGCAGTTTACGTTTAGAATGTTTGAAAGATGGGGTTTAATACACTACATACAGAACTTATACAAAGAACCCCATTTGGTTCCTTCGTCGACATGCAGATATTCTCAATTGATGGGCAACTGCTAGCAGATATAATACGATGTCACAATGGAGGCAACGAGTTTATTTTCTATGGCAAGGCGGTCAAACTCGGTGCCAATGAAGTCGCATGGATTTTGGGTCTTCCAGCTCATGGAAATAAGATCGACACGTCCTACCAGTTGTACAACGAAAGGTTATTTAGATGATTTGGTCGGGCTTTAGATCTTTGTCTAAAGGGGCTGGAGAAGTTAATAAATGGACTCCAATCATCCAAGATACAGGAGGATGTCGAGGACACTGTTAGACTTTGGATCGCCTACATGTTTGCCATATTTTTGGCTCTAAAATCTAATCAGACATGTCCACGATATCTAATCCAATACTTGGATCACTTAACTCAACTGGAGAGGATCGACTGGGCTTTCGTAATCAAGGAGTTGATCATTCTGGGTCTCCCAGAAGTCGCTACTTGCTTGCGATCCGAGAAGCCGATCCACTCAAAGAGAGTAAACAAGGTTAGGAGGTAGTCTACCCTGTTCGGATGCTTAGCAGCACTGGTCGTAAGGATTATTGAGATGCAAAATGAGTATCATTATTATAATTTTTTATAAATATTTTATTTTTTTATATCATAAAATTATCATGTGCAGGCGTGGTTCCTCGAGCATACCTCAATAAGAGCCCCAGTATATCCCAATAAATTGTCCCGACTGTTGAAGTGGTATGACATCAATTGAAGGTGCAGTTTGTTCGGGTTGCCAACATGTAGCCTCACGACTTGGTAAGATAATCCATTGCTCGATAAATATTTTTTTACTTAATTTATTATTATTAGTTTTAAATTAATTTATTTATTATCTTGCCTTGTAGATGGAGTGAGCTATTGTACCAATGGCACAAGAGCGCTGGCTTCTCACTCCACAAATATTAGTGTCCCTTGAACCAACAGAAAGTTATGCAAGCTATGTCGAGTTGAGGATTGAAATAGGGTGTGTTAAAAATCAACTCAACGATGTTAGGCACAGGCTTGCCATAGCTGAGGGCCTCCTCAGTTCATTGCTCAGAAAGGAGAGCAATGCAAGTAATGAGGAGGAGAAGAGGGAGGAGAAGACAGATGAGGGGCATTCCTTGGAAGACCAAGAAGAGCCCAGGAATACAGAAAAAGAGGAGGAGAAGAGGGGAGGAGCATTCCTCGGAGTGTCCAACTAAGCTTGGGAATGCAAATACAGAAGAGGAGAAGAGGAAGGAGGGGCATTCCTTGGATTATCAAACTGAGCCTCGGAATGCAAATAAAGAGAGGAAAAGAGGGAGGAGGGGCATTCTATGAAGGGCCAAGAGAAGCCTAAATCCAGGGAAATAATCGTCACCCATGCGTCCTATGATAATAAAATTATCACTCCTGCGCCAAAGGGTGATGAAGGGGACATATAATTCTTTGAAATGTCTTCACTTATTAAGAGGGTTAAAAAAGAGCCCAGGAGGCGTAAGGCATCCAAGGTTACAGGGAATTCTTATGAGACAGCCCATCCTAGAAAGTCATCGAAGATAGTGGGCATCAAAGGCCGACATAAGAATCAAGATGATCAAATTATTTTCAAAAACTTTTTGAGTGAACGCATAAGATCGTATACACCAATAAATTAGGTGACATCATTACAAGAAAATAACTTCAAGATCTCATTGACAAAGATATGATAATCGACAATGTAAGTATCTTAGAAAAACTTTTTTTGATATTGATTTTAGAATATTATTAATCGGTTTTCATTACATTGGTAGATTATTAATGTCGGGCAGGAGTTTTTGATGAGGACCTAGGTAGAGCATCTGAAACGATATCATAAGTGCATCGTTGCATCTTGATCGCTGTCGTTGGCGGTCAAAAATAAAACCTACTCACTACTATAGTTAGTGGTGAATCAAGATCGTATTCTCGAGGATTAAGAGCAATTATTTATGAAAAAAAATAAAAAAATTAATTTGTAGATGATATTTAGAAAAGTGGTTATTAAAAAATAATAACTAATTAATTAACAAAATTAAGACAGCAGGAGAAGCAATGTAAAAATCTGAAGCAAATAGGTTTTATCTTTTTTTTTAATGTTTCAATAGTAATAATTTATGCAAATTTAAAATTAGAATAATTTATCTCTTGTCAGGCACGTACCATATTAGGAGATCACGGCACGTCCTCTTAGAGTATAAACTATCTAATTATTTATAAAGTTAGAGGTCTAAACTATCATACTATGATCTGTCTCTCTTAGACACGTATCGTATCCTGATATCACAGCACTCGATAGAGGGTACAGGCTATGTATGCCAGATCAAAATCTCGATCAGAAAAATAACTTAAAACATATATATAAAAGAAGAGCATATTTTTATTGTATAAAAATCAAGAACAGAAAGAAAGATAGAACCTGGTTACATGTTTTATCATCATCCCAATTTGAAGAAATCTAGCCACGCATTGCTGCTGCCAGCATCCCCTCCATAATTTTTTCTCCCAGGCCTAAATACAATAATCTAAATAAAAGAAGAATAAAAAGAGCTTTGTAGAAACTCCCCCCTCCAACTACTGCCTGAGGTCCTCCTTTCATGGAGCTTGTTCAGGGCTTCCTCTTAGTCAAAGTTGGAGGGGTGCTCAAGATCATTCAAATATCGTGTGAAAATTTTTCAGCCATCCGTTCAACATCACCTGCCTTAGTTTGCACCGAAGATCATGCGAAATCATCTCTTTCTTCCTTTTTGGGCAAACTGAGTCCTGATTTGAGTGTCATCTGCATCGTTGGACTCCAAAAATCGAGCTCTTTCCATCTATAAGCTCTTTTTCTCCAAACATCCATAAAAAGTATCAATTCTTAATAAATTCAAAGTAATTAATATTTATTTTAATGATTAAATTAGGATAATAAATAGACTTATCACACCCTCTAACTTAATCATTGCTAGTCTTAGCAATGTAATTAAAATAAAACCATGTGTCACTATAATTCTCTTTTGCAAAATTAAATCTAGGCTTAAGGTGGAAAGAAGCTAGCCAGTATCACTTACTAAGTATTATGTTTCTGAAGTAAACTTTGCAGTTAGAACTATTAGAAACTTTCTTTGAGTTTATCTATAGATCTACAGCACTTTTGTTTGTGATGGCTAACTTAGCATTTCGGTACTAGCTTGTAAGAAACAATGGTATCTTCGCTTATCACTTACTTTGATCAATTTTTTATATACCCTTAAATTAAGCATATGACCTAAGGTAGCTTTTACACTGCCTAATATATATATATATATATATATATATATATATATATATTTATTTATTTATTTTTAGCGATATCTTCACGTTGTCCATTTTTTGACATGAACAACAACGCTTACTTAGGCGAAGGTGCCCGATTACTCGATAGAAAATCAATGTTTAGACTTATATATATATATATATATATATATATATATATATAATCAGGCAGATAGCTCTTTCTTAAATTCAAGTTTCTCTCATTGGGATGTATATCAATTACCAATTTTTAGTAATAATTGAATCTCCAATTGACCTTACAACTAATATCTAACTTCGTCAGTGTGCATGTGCAATGAAAGTGTCAATAGCCTTTAGATGACCTAAGTAGGTTACTAAAAGTCTGACTAGCTAGTTTACTCCTTGGCTCTTTACAGTAATTAGCCAATACTTTCTAACTCTATTATCTTTTTCTAGTCAATTTTGCTCAAGAATTTCTTTCATAGCACATGATTTATAAAAATTTTGAAATTTAAAAAAAATGCCAAGGGTTGGGCATTACATCAGACTCTGATGCTTCAGGTGTTTCTGGCTGACCTAGCTCAATAAGTTGTTCAAGTGGTGGGGCTTCTAATTCTTCTTCTTCATATGTACCCACCTCATTATCTATTTGTTTCTCAGATCTTAATGTATGAATGATACTTAGTTGGTTAATCTGGGCTACTTGTTTTGATCCTTGGATGTTTAGGTTCATAGGGTTAGCTTCGGATTGACTCGGTAGCTTACCCCATTCTCTTTCACTTATGGTTGTGGCTAACTGACCTACCTGCATTTCCAAATGAGTTATGGCCTGAGTATTAGTGGATAGTTGTTTCCCTATATTTTGCATAAAGTTATTCTTGGTGGTGTTGATGTTATTTATCATGGCATAAGTGTCATCTTGGGATTTAACTAGGGTTTTCAGGGCCTTGTCTAGGGAATTATACCTCTTTTCATTCTCATTGACTAGTGGGTTATTTCCTGTAAAATTGGGCCTTGCTTAGGTTGGTTAAAGTTAGGACCACCTGCACTAGGACCTTATGACCAGGCAAAGTTTGGATGGTTCCTCCTGTTGGGAATTGTATCCTAAAGCCAATCATTTGATGATTATGCTAATATAAATTACATGTAAATTGTTATATTAATAAAAGTTATTTGGCATTTTATTCATTATAAGAACATCTTCTTAAAACTCCTAATAGTAATGAAGCCCTCATGATCTTCCTTCATGATAAAGGAGGATTTATCTTTGAAGGTCCTCAAAAGAGTTCGCGACCAAATGATATACTATGACAAGGTCATAGTACTATCAATTATAGGACGTTGTATATCATATTTATTGGTTGTCCTCTTAACCAAGGAGTGTAGAGACACTGGTATGACATACAGGTGAAAGTGTAAGAGTACATTTCACCGAACGTGACTCATTTCCGGATATTCTGCTGTCAAGAGTTAATCCAAGAAGATATAGGTATAAGTATCCTTCAGACCTGAAGATCACAACTAATGACTTACAAGAAACTCATTGTACTTTGGTGCTGGACCACCTGGATTTCTAATCCAGCTATGAAAGGTTACTGGGTGCAGTCAAGTACTTATGGTAGTCAGTATGGATCAAGATGGAATTTGACCTATCCCGTTAAAAGGAGAAATGCTTGTGTTTCAATTTAACAAGGCCTTGGCCAAGGCACTTCATGTGAAAGTCACATGATCACTAAAATTGAAATCACTTTATGGATTTGTTGTTTAGAGTTGACAGGCTCTTAAGCCATCCTTAACATTTATGGTCAAGAGGATGAATTATATGGTAATTGTTTCTTAGGGTTCTTGGAGTTTGCTCGGCAACTCTTCGACCTATCCGAACGTCGGGTTCCATTGCTAGATGGGCACATCGATTAGTATAGAAAGTTATTTCTATGCTACCGGCTTAGGTTCGAACCTAGAGAGTCACACATAGAAGTTTCTTAGGATGATCTATTTGCTGATCAACGATTGAGAATCATACATGATTTAATTAATCAATTTGATTGATTGAATTATCTCAATTGGGTTAAGTTCAAGTGAATAAGATTCAACTTGGTTTAAGTCTATTAGAAGGACTAGTCAATTTCAAATATTGATTTGAAATTAGACATGATTTAGATTTAAATAGATTCAGGACTAGCCAAATTTGATTTGGGCTAGGACCATGATCTATGTAGGTTCAGTCCAATAAATTCAGATCAGCTTAAACCAAAACCTGAACCCAAACCTCTTGCATAAGTATCTCACATGATGAAATAACTAAAGTCTGAGAGATTAAATTCACATAAAGAATTTAATGTATAACATTAATCTTCTCCAAATGGTTCCATTGAAATTCTAAAGGAATTTATATGGAATAAATGTGCCTCTTTGAATCAACCAAGCGATGGAATTCTAAGTGTTAGAATTCACATCTCTTTGGTTTTCACCGAACGTCGGAATTAACCAAATGTTGCGTCTCTTTGGTTTGGTGTCTCTTTGGTTTTCACCGAACGGCGAAATTTTAAGTGTTAAAATTCAATGGGCTGGCTAAAATTGAGCCTATAAATTAGAGGACATTCTTCACCGGATTACCCAAAATAACAACAAGATGTTATGGATTGAATTTCTAAAGAGTTAGAATAGAAAATCCTGGTATAATTCTGGTATCAGAAAAAATTTGGTGGATCTTGGAAGAAGATTCAAGTGGGAGGATTCAAAATCAGCAAAATTATTTTTTCGCGAGCTAGCACTCCCGAAATCTGATCATTCGGGGGCTTTGCGTGACGATACTAGAGGCGGACGATTGAACGGCTGCAGAGCACAAAGGATTTACCTACTGTTCTTAAGGTGAGTGATTAATCCTAGATTTTAAGGCAGGCTTCAAGACAAATAGTATGACTTCTCATCTTAAAGATTAAGATATGATCTTAATTATTTAATTTATATACATTATTTAGATCAAATGATCTTATAATATAAGGAAAAGATATGATGTTGATGCATATTAGATAGATTAATATGTAATCTTTAAATTTCTGCATTGATAATTGTTATCAAAATTAAAAATATGCATGCCTCGAGGATTATTTCTCTCAACAATTGGTATCAAAGCCATGGTTTCATCTTTATCTAATTTATTGCATGTAAATTAATGCTTCTATTAATTTTGTAATCAAAGCTAAAACGGATCACCAGGCTATTCGGTAAAAGATGGATTAAAAATCCAAATTACCCATTCAACGAGGTATTCTGTGACATATTGTCGTAACGTTATGATTGTTTATTATTGATGCTTAGTCAAAAAAAAAAAATTTAAATTGATCTTTGACATCAAACACAGATTACATGCACTCTCAAGAAATATTTTATATTTGATACATATTGATGTTGTATAAAAGCATGATATTTGCATGTTTAATATAAAAACATAGATATGAGATATGATAGCTTGTTGTCTATATTACGAAGCATATAAATATTATGAGAGTTTTATTTGAATATCAAATATTTATTCATAATCTTTTTAGATATGATCTAAATATAGGAATTATGAGTAGTGATATAATGCAAGTGATGCTTGATTGGAAATATATGACATGTAAACATGAAATATATTTGATCTTTTGGGTTAGCTAAATCAGGTCCATAAAGGGTTAGACCCTAAGGTTTAAATCAAATGGACTGTAAGAGTATTTGATCAAATCTAAATTGATTAGATTAGGTTAAGGATACGCTAAATCAAACAATAGTTGTAGTTGATCATGTCCATATCTTTGATTAAACCAAATGGATGTAGATTAGGCTTCGTGGTTGAGCATGAATCTCTTAGATGGTTAAATCAAAATTGGTTAACCATATGATGTCAAGGTGAGTTGGCAAGTTGCTCTAGGATCAACGATCGAATGGTTTTTAATTGGGAGCTACTCGTATTGATGCGTCTTTAACGAGTTAATGGTATATCCCTCCCATCGATCTCATTTACCTGGTCAATATGGTGAACCATTTATGATTTAGATCATTTACCTGATTCGGGTTGACCCATACCTGTAAGGAAATCAGTCTGACTGATTTATGTGCCACTTAAACTGACATAATCTTGTCTCATTAAACTGACTTCATAGATTCAATAGGAGAACTTGATTAGTCAATTTATCTTCAGATTATTAAATCCTCTAAAATTATTAGGTCTTTAAAATGAAATAGTTATATGATAACTAGATCAAAGCCTCCCATTAAGGTGGGTGATAGTGAGTCCGATGTCTTGATAATCATTAGAGGCACTCCATGCCTGGTGCTTGTCAACCATCGGAATTATTATTCATTATATGATAAGTCAGCATAACTATTAAATACAGTCAGGTGGGCCGAGCTTCACTCGGGCTTGGTTGTCTATTGAAAGGTTACACTGATTATATCATTTAATGGTTGGACCTAACCATAACTTTCAGTGGAGGCACTCCATGCCTGCTGAAGAGGAACATGGGGCAAAACTAAACACTAAGAATTGTTTGAGAAACAATTGGTTTTGAACATACTCTTAGATGCATTTAAGTTGGCCAAGCTTCACTTGGGCCTGTATGTAGTCTATGTAGATCTTAGTGCCCACTAAAGAATTAAGAATAATTCTTCGAATTGGGGTGTAGAGGTTATCAATTTGAACAAAATAGTGAAAAATCTTTAGACTAAAGTCCAAGTCTTTAGACTGAATCAACTTATATACTACTGAACTTTAGTTTTTCCTTATGCAGAAAATAGCCACTAATTTATCATTAAGGTCCCTATTGGATAGTGACAAGTTGAATGGTTCACATTTCAATAGCTGGTTTAGAAAACTTAAGATCGTCCTTGAGCATGAAAGGATTCTATATATTCTGAATAATCCTGCACCAAAGATACCTGATGCAAACACCCAAAGTTCTGAGAAAGATACTTATCAGAAGTAGCTCAGTGGTAGAACTAGTGTGCGTTGCATCATGCTAGCAGCAATGAACAATGAATTCGGTCGTCGGTTCGAGAATGCTCAGCCGGAAGAAATCATTCAAGCGTTGAATGAATCTTTCAGCACACCCGATGATGTTGAAAGGCACAAGACTAGTTGTGCTATTTTTAATGCTCAAACGAAGGATGGATCTCTTGTCACTGATCATGTATTGTACATGATCGAGAAAATAGAACTCCTAAACAAGCTCGGCTTTCCCCTACATAACAGTTGGGAAAAGATGCGATCCTGAATACCTTGCCTCCATCCTTCCGACCTTTCCTTACTCATTATCGAATGACAAAGCCTGCAATCAACTACCATGGTTTGTTGGGGTTGTTACATAACTTTGAGAAGGATAACCAGCTCTCTAAGGGTTTGGTTAATGTGGTTGAAGGATCTAAGGTAGGGCGTCAACCCTTTGGGAAAGGGAAGAAGAAAATGAATAAGAAAAAGGTGCAACATGCTAGGACATCTATAAGGGGTCAGATGCAGAAAAAGAAAGTTGATAAAAGTCAAGCTGAATGCTTTCATTGCAAGATGCAAGGGCACTGGAAGAGGAACTATCCTCTTTACATTGCCACACTTGATCAAAACAGGCCAAAGAAGAAAAATGGGCAAGATATTGCTCAATAAGGTATTTATATGATAACACCTTGTAATTTTTATGTATGATAATCAGGCCTGGGTATTGGATACCGGGAGTCCTTTTATCATTTGCAATTCATTGCAGGGACTACATGTCACTAAAAGATTTGAGAACAAAAAGATTCCTTAATGTCGGCGATGGAAGATTAGTTCCAATTCTGGCATTAGGAGTTCTTGAAATAGTTTTCAATAGAAATGTCATTATACTAAATGATTGTCATTTTTGCCCAACGTTCTTGTTGAACGTAATTTCTGTAGGCCTTCTGGCCAAAAGTCATTATGAAATTTCAATAAAGGATGTTACTTTGAATATCATTATGAATGGAGTCACTGTAATGACTGGGCATTTATCTAATGGCATTTATATATTATCACAACCTGTGAATGTAGTGTACAAATCAATTAAGCACCCTAGAACAACTGATGTCATAGACATTTATCTTTGGCACCACCGGTTGGGTCATATTAATAAAAACAAATTAAACAAGTTAACTCAGGAGGGCATCCTTCGAATTGATGATTGTGAATCATTAACTACCTATAAATCCTATCTTCTTGGTAAAATGACCAAGTCATCTTTTACTGAAAAGGTGAAAGAGCAAAAGAGCTATTGGGTCTAGTACATACTGATGTATATGGACCAATGAGCACTTATACCAAAGGTGGATATTACTACTTCATTACTTTTACAGACGATCTTTCTAGGTTCGGTTATGTCTATCTTATGAGAATAAATCTGAGTCGTTTGAAATGTTCAAACTATATCATAAAGAAGTAGAAAAACAAACAGAAAAATGTATTAAGACTCTTCGATCAGATCGAGGAGGCGAATACCTTTCAAATGACTTTGTGACATATTTAAGGAAGAATGGGATTCTCTCCCAATGGACTCCTCCAGGAACACCGCAGCATAACGGTGTGTCAGAGAAAAGGAATCGAACTCTGTTAGACATGGTTCGATCCATAATGGGTTTTGCAAGCTTGCCAGTATCATTTTGGGGATACGCATTAGAATCAGCTTGTCATATTCTTAATAAGGTTCCAAGTAAGTCTGTTTCTAAAACTCCACATGAGATGTAGTATGGACTTAAATCGGTTATCACTTACCTGAGAGTCTGGGAGTGTCCGGCTTATGTGAAACGTGCAAAATCAGACAAACTTGAATCCATATCTGACAAATATTTTTTTATCGGCTATCCAAAAGACACCAAAGGATATTACTTCTACAATACTGAAGAACAAAAGTTGTTCATTAGTAATAGAGCAGTTTTTCTTGAAAAGGAGTTCCCTAGTAAAGAAACAAATAGCTCTAATATTGAACTTGAGGAAGTTCATCAAGTAGAAGGAACAACACAAACCAGTGAACCCTTAGAATCTGAGTTGATTAGATCAAACTCAAAACCCATTTTAGATGCACCATTAAGGCGATCTGGTAGAGTACCACATCAACCGGACAGATACTTAGGTTTCTTGGTCCAGAACAATGATCCTATTGAGCTCGATAAGAACAACGAGGATCCGATCACCTATATGGATGCTATGCAAAGGACTGGCTCTAATAAATGGCTTGATGCCATGAAATCCGAACTTGATTCCATTAAGGACAATAATGTATGGACATTAGTTGACCCACCCGAAGGGATAAAACCCATAGGTGTAAGTGGGTTTTCAAGAGGAAAAGAGGCGCAGATGGAAAGGTAAGACCTACAAAGCACGTTTGGTTGCCAAGGGGTATCATCAATGTTATGGTATTGACTATGACGAAACGTTTTCTCCTGTGGCAATGCTGAAATCCATTCGGATTATGCTAGCTATAGCAGCGCACTTCGATTATGAGGTTTGGCAGATGGATGTTAAAACTGCTTTTCTAAATGGTAATTTAGAAGAACAGGTGTATATGATACATCCTAAAGGTTTTATATCTGAAGATGAGTCTAAATTGTGCAGGCTACAGACATCCATTTATGGACTTAAGCAAGCATTTAGGAGTTGGAACATATGATTTGATAAAGTGATCAAATCTTATGACTTTATTAAGAATAAAGAAGAACCTTGCATTTATAAATGGGCTAATGGTTCCGTTATTATATTTCTTGTATTATATGGGATGATATTCTCTTAATCGGGAATGATGTCCCTGCATTACAAGGAATAAAGACATGGTTATCATCACAATTCTCCATGAAAGATCTGGGAAAAGCATCATACATCCTAGGGATGAAGATCTATAGAGATAGATCTAAGAGGATGCTTGGTCTATCCCAATCTACGTACATTGACACAGTACTAAAGAGGTTTAGCATGGAGAATTCCAAGAAAGGCTATCTTCCGATAGGCCATGGAATTCATCTTTCTAAGAAGGATTGTTGATAACTCCTAATGAAAGAGAACGTATGAGTCGAATTTATATGCTTTAGCAGTGGGATCGATTATGTACACCATGACATGTACAAGACCAGATGTGGCATACTCACTAGGAGTAGTGAGTAGATACCAATCTGATCCAGGAGAAAAACACTGGCAAGTTGTTAGGACAATCTTTAAGTATTTGAGAAATACTAAGGACCAGTGGTTAGTCTATGACGAGTCTGATTTGAAACTTGTTGGATATACTGATTCCAGTTTCCAATCAGATCATGATGATAGCAAAAGTGTGTCAGGTTTTGTGTTTATCCTAAATGTGGGAGTTGTTTACTGAAAAAGTTTCAAACAATATACAGTGGTAGATTCGGTGTGCGAGGCAGAGTACATCGCTGCATCAGATGCTGCGAAAGAAGCTGTGTGGCTGCAAAAGTTTAACTCCGAGCTTGGAGTGGCACCTTCCATAGATAGACATGCCCTGTTGTACAGTGATAGTACTGGTGCCATAGCTCAAGCAAAGGAACCACGAGCACATCAGCGCACCAAGCACATACTACGCCGGTTTCATCTTATTCGAAAGATTGTAGACCGAGGTAACATAAATCTTCAGAAGATTGACGGAAAGGAAAACCTAGGTGACCCATTTACTAAAGCACTCAGCATCAAGGAGTTTGATGACTATAAATTGAAGATGTGTATTAGATACTGTAATGAGTGGCTTTAGGCTAAGTGGAGTTTGTTGCAAATTGTATCCTAAAGCCAATCATTTGATGTTTGTGCTAATATAAATTATATAAATTGATATATTAATAAAAGTTATTTGGCAGTTTATTCATTATAAGAACATCTTCTTAAAACTCCTAATAGTAATGAAGCCCTCAGGATCTTCCTTCACGATAAAGAGGATTTATCTTTGAAGGTCCTCAAAAGAGTTCGCGACCAAATGATATACTATGATAGAGCATAGTACTATCAATTATAGGACGTTGTATATCATATTTGTTGGTTGTCCTCTTAACCAAGGAGTGTAGAGACACCGGTATGACATACAGGTGAAAGTATAGGAGTACATTTCACCGAACGTGACTCATTTCCGGATACTCTGCTGTCAAGAGTTAATCCGAGAAGATATAGGTATAAGTATCCTTCAGACCTGAAGATCACAACCAGTGACTTACAAGCAACTCATTGTACTTAGGTGACCATCTGGATTTCTAATCTAGCTACGAAAGGTTACTGGGTGCAGTCAAGTACTTGTGGTAGTCAGTTGTGGGTCAAGATGGAATTTGACCTATCCCGTTAAAAGGAGAAATGCTTGTGTTTCAATTTAGCAAGACCTTAGCCAAGGCACTTCATGTGAAAGTCACATGATCACTAAAATTGAAATCACTTTATGGATTTGTTGTTTAGAGTTGACAGCTCTTAAGCCATCCTTAGCATTTGTGGACAAGAGGATGAATTATACGGTAACTGTTTCTTAGGGTTCTTGGAGTTTGCTCGGCAACTCTTCGACCTATCCGGACATCGGGTTCCATTGCTAGATGGGCACAATTAGTATAGAAAGTTTCTATGCTACCGGCTTAGGTTCGAACCTAGAGAGTCACACGCATAGAAGTTTCTTAGGATGATCTATTTGCTGATCAACGATTGAGAATCGTACATGATTTAATTAATCAATTTGATTGATTGAATTATCTCAATTGGGTTAAGTTCAAGTGAATAAGATTCAATTTGGTTTAAGTATATTAGATGGACTAGTTAATTTCAAATATTGATTTGAAATTAGACATGATTTGGATTTAAATAGATTCAGGACTAGCCAAATTTGATTTGGGCTAGGAGCATGATCTATGTAGATTCAGTCCAATAAATTCAAATTAGCTTAAACCAAAACATGAACCCAAACCTCTCGCATAAGTATCTCACATGATGAAATAACTAAAGTCTGAGAGATTAAATTCACATGAAGAATTTAATGTATAACATTAATCTTCTCAAACGGTTCCATTGGAATTCTAAAGTATTAGAATTTATATGGAATAAATGTGCCTCTTTGAATCAACCAAATGATGAAATTCTAAGTGTTAGAATTCACATCTCTTTGGTTTTCACTGAACGTGGAATTAACAAAATGTCGCATCTCTTTGGTTTTCACCGAACGTTGGAATTAACCAAACGTTGCGTCTCTTTGGTTCGGTGTCTCTTTGGTTTTCACCCAACGGTGAAATTCTAAGTGTTAAAATTCATATGCTGACTAAAATTGAGCCTATAAATTAGAGGACATTCTTCACCAGATTACACAGAACAACAACAAGATGTTATGGATTGAATTTCTAAAGAGTTAGAATAGAAATCCTGGTATAATTCTGGTGTCATAAAAAGTTTGATGGATCTTGGAAGAAGATTCAAGTAGGAAGATTCAAGATCAGCAAAATTATATTCCGCAAGCTAGCACTCCTGGGAATCCGATCATTGGAGGTTTCGCGTGGACGATACTAGAGGTCGGACGATTGAACGACTGCAGAGCACAAAGGATTTACCTACTGTTCTTAAGGTGAGTGATTTGATCCCTAGATCTTAAGGCAGGCTTCAAGATGAGTAGTATGACTTCTCATCTTGAAGATTAAGATATGATCTTAATTATTTAATTTATATGCATTATTTAGATTAAATGATCTTATAATATAAGGCAAAGATATGATCTTGATGCATGTTAGATAGATTAATATATAATCTTTAAATTTTTGCATTGATAATTGTTATCAAAATTAAAAATATGCATGCCTCGGGGATTATTTCTCCCAACAATCCTCCATCCTGGATTGTAAGTTGGTGCATAAGGATTATTGGTTGTTCTTTGATAGGTTGCATTCACCTGTGCACAACTATATTCAGTTTGGGTCATGAAGTGGGGGCACTCTACTACTATATATCCTGGCTCATTATATCCAATGCAGATAGGTGCAACCACTTGGTTTACATGATTTATCGGGGCCTATCCCTTAAGTTCCAAGGCTTCTATCCTACGAATCAGAGATGCCATTTTAGCTTCTTCAACTATAAATGGGGAGCATTGGTGCATACCACCTCTTAATGGTGTGGGTTCAGATTCCTTAGTTTTCTTTCATTGTAATCTCTTTTCTACTAAATCTTCTAGAACTGTTAGGCTTCATTGGGTAGTTTCTGCATAAAGTTGCCTTAACACATTGACTCGAGCATAGTTCTAGAGTTTAGGTTTAGATCTTCATAAAAGGTTTGACATAACCTCAAGTTCTATTCTATGGTGTGGACATTGGCTTAACATATTCTTAAATCGGTTTAGACACTTCCAGAAAGGCTCTCCCCCTAATTGATGAAATTGGGCAATTTCATTTCTCAACTTGGCTATTTTATGATGCGGAAAGAATTTTCTCAAGAATGCTTTAACAAAACATTCCCAGGTCAAGATTGACTGAGTAGATAAACTATACAACCACTTTTTGGTATTTTCCTTAAAAGAAAAGTCAATTAGCCTAAGTTTTATAGCATCTTCTGAAAGTTTATGTATTCTCATAGTATCACATACTTCCTCAAATTCTTTAATAAAAATATAAGTATCCTCAATTCCTGTGAATTTAGGAAGCATGTTGATAATATGAGGCTTAATCTCAAAATCGACCGTATTTGTTTGGGGTAGTTAAATGCATGATGGTTGGGTAGATCCAATTGGGTAGCAGTATTCTCTTAGGCTAAGGGGATGTCCTAATTCCTTCATAGTTACTTTTTCTTCGTCAAGGTAGGGTCTAGATCTAGCCTTACTAATCGATCGGACTCCCTTTTCCAAGTTGCAATTTTGACTTTTTTTATGTTATGTAGAGAGAAAAGAAGAAGATTTAAAAGAAGTATCCTAAGAGATTCCTAGAACTAAGAGCAATGAAGAATAATTTAATTAGGATTTAACAATTATTAGCAATCAAGTTAATAAAGATTAGACTCTCTACTCTAGGTTTAACCTAGATCTAGATAGCTCCTAACTTTTAAGACCACCTTGAAGCCTTCCAAGTCAAAAATTAGCTGATCGACTAACCAGTTAAGGGTAAGATGGGGGTCCCCCTGTTGCTTACTAGGTAAGCGAATGAAACTAATTAAATAATTACTTTTCTTTCCTTTTCTAGATACCAGTTAATCAGTCAATCCCGACCTGGTCCAACTCTTTCGAGTGCCTTGTCCTATTGAGCTGGAGTTTCTTAGGGGTTGACGTCTAGTTAATTTTAGAGTTAAAGGCTTGGATTTATATAGCATGCAGGGTGATGGTTTGTGAGCTAAGGAAGGATAATTAAATTCCCACCTTATGTTATTAAGGGTTACGCCCTTAAAGTATTTTATGAAAATGCAATACAATTCAAACAAGGTGTCTAAATAAGTTAAGAAGTTTTTAAAGTTTATTATTTGTTTTCTTAAATTAATTATGTTTTATGAAAAGTGTCTTAGGATTTTCTTTTAGGTTGTAAGTTAATTAAAAAGTAAAGTTAATTAGGTTAAAAGTAAATTTATGACAAGAAGAAAAGTAATTTTTTATGTTAAAAAGAAAATAAGAAAATCTAATTAAGATAACTAAAAAAAAGCAATAAGCTAAAGAAAGCAATAACTATCTAATAAAAGAATTTTTTATTTCTTTTTTATATATAGAAGCATGAATAATAATGAAACAATAAGAGAGAATAAAAAAAATAAAAAAAGAATAAAATTAAAAAAATTATGGTAATTAATATTTATTTTAATGGTTAAATTGGGATAATAAATAGACTTAACAGCCATTTGTGTCTGAATTCTCTATTATCTGCTCATGAACTTGCTGGAACGGCCAGGCCTACAATCTTTGATAGAGTAAGCAAAAAAGGCCTAATTTCGGTTTCTTTTCTCCATCATTAACTTGAAAAATTTGCACTGGCATCTGGTTGTTGTCGATATGAAAAGAAATGTATTCATGCACCTGAATTCATTTAAATACAACGCCAGTTATAAGGTCAATGCGAAGAAATGGCATAGCATTCTCGGCCACATATTCCATATATAATGCTATAAGAAAGAGGTGATAAATTGGCCGATGGAAGAGATTTCGGATTGCCCAAGTCAACCTTTGGATCACTGGATTATGACCTCTACTGTTTGAAGTACATGGAATACCTTGCTCATCGGGACAATCCTAATATGAAGATAGATTTCATGGAAGATGAAATAAGAGATTACCGACGACAATTAACAGCGAGGATATTGAGAGAATGCCTCAATCAAAAGATCGACGATTTGGTTTCAAACTGTTCTTAATTTTTTTATTCTTTATTAATTAAAAATTTAATGTAATTTATTCATACTAATACTGTTTCAGAATTTATGTAATTGTATAATTTTTATATGGATGTCATTGTACTTTACATAGATGTCAGCAATCTTGTCGTTATACTTTTGCCTTTTTAGTTTCAAGTTTCTTTAGTTTTCATTCGGGATGTCATAATGTTAAAACTAGAGTATCATAAATTTACAACAGGGGTGCCATAAATTTTTTTCCTTTGATATCAGAAATGTCAACTTTTTTAGATAGGGTGCCGTACTATGAGAACTGGAGTGTACTTGGGTGTCATAACAGTCTTTTCCAAGTATCATCACTTTAAAGCTAGGGTGTTGTTAGGTGAGAACTGAGGTATCGTAAAAGCCTTTCTAGGATGTCGTAAGTTTCTGCCTTTCGGGTATCGTCGTTTTAAAGCTAGGATATCGTCAGCTGAGAACTGGGGTGTTGCAACAGCTTTTCTGTGATGTCGTAAGTTCCTGCCTTAACAGTCTCCGCTCGGGTTTCGTCATTTTAAAGTTATGGTATCGTTAGATGAGAACTAGGGTGTCGTAAAAGATTTTCTAAGATGAAGTCAGTCCTGCCTTGACATTCTTAGCTGGGGTGTCATCCTTTTAAAGCTAGGGTATCGTAAGGTTAAAACTTGGGTGCAGCAACAGCTTTTCTAGGATATCGTAATGAATAATTAGCTAAAATGAATAATGTTCAGCACTAGCAAGATGGACAACTATGAAACTTTTATTCATTTAAAATTTTCATTACAATTACTTATAGATGCGCCGGGGCACATTAAAAATTTTCATAGAAATGTCTTTAGCCATTAGATATTGATAGCCTAGGAAGTCATATGGTAACGCTTTTTTTTCATTTCTAGAAAGACCTCTATGGCCTCCTTCCTTTCTCTTCTTCATACTTGTATGCTGAAAAGGGAGTTCACATTACCCATGGCATTCTGAGATCCAGCAGAGTCGGTCTTCAGCGTTCCCTTGGCATTCTGTTGCTTTTTAGCAACTTCTTTATCGAAGCAATCGAGTTCAAGTCGAATGCTTAAAACAAACGCTGTAGACGAGACTTACGACATCCCAAGGAGGAAATCGCCTAAAAAAGATCTACGATGCCTCAATTAAAATAATAAGACACCATAGTTACAAACCTACGACACACGTGCTTAAAACGAATGTTGTAGACGAGACTTATGACATCCCAAGGAGGAGATCATCCGAAAAAAGATCTATGATACCGCAATTGAAATATTAAGACATCCTAGTTACAAACCTATGACACCCGTGCTTAAAACGAACGCTGTAGACGAGACTTACGACATTCCAAGGAAGAAATCACCCAAAAAAAGATCTGCATAGGTAACCCTTGAACTGAAAGGATCGATGCTAGCATTGAACATCCTCAAAATTTTTGTCATATGACACGACCTAATCTTTTATCATCTCCTTGCCAATTTTATTAACTTCAATAATTTCATATGACTTTACAGAATATACATAACAATTATCAACTTTCTTGATTAATTTAGTATTTGATGCAGCCATTTCAAGAATATCATTCTGAATTTTTTAAAAATGCACCTTATATACTTTTCTGCTGCTTGCCTCTCAAAAGGTGAGGATGTCTTTAGGAAAGCATTCATTTGCAATGTCCTATTATCTTTCTCATTTCTATGTCGTACCTTTTTTCTAAGGCATCTTCGTACTTATTTATGAACTATGTGAGTGTAGTTTTTGAATTTATAAATCCATTAAAGAAGTGATTGATGCCCTTGCTCATTTGTGAAGATGACATCCTCGTACATAATTATGTCAAAAAAGAAGCATTGAACATGAACATAAATCGAACATGAACATAAATCAGACACAATGTCCTACAAACCTGCGAAGAATGTATCCTTAAGGTAAACTAGGATCCATTTATCCCAACATTCGTAAAGGCCATTTAACCAATCTATAGTCTTGCATTTTTTTAAATAATAGCTTTTCCATCAAAGGATAACTCTAGTTATTTCTGGAGTCCCTAGGGAATAAGTTCAGGGGATAACCCATGGGTTATCCCCTCTGATTAAATTTTTTCAGAATTATTCCTTCTAGTTATAGCTTTTGAGGATAAGAAATATATTTCCCATACCAAACACAGCCTAAGATAGTGTTTGATTCATAAAAGCTATTCCTGAATAAGTGTATAGGATAACATTTATCCAGAGAATAGCTCAAAGAATAATTATGATAACTCTAGTTATTCCTGGAATCCTTAGAAAATAAGTTCGAAGAATAATCTATAGTTAAACATAGGCTATTTTCTTTGATTAATTTTTTTTAAAATTATTCTCTCTAATTATAACTTTTAAGAATATAAAAATATTTTTTATCCATCGTATTAAACATAGTCTAAAAGAATCTAATAAGAGCCTTGGCGTACAATGAGGGGTGATTGCTTGCATGGTATCATCTATTAATTGTGGTTGTCAAAAGTAGCTTGTCTTCTTCTACTCATTAAGGGGGAGAAAGAAAGCCATGGATGGTGGTGCGCCAACTCTTTGTCCGGTCAATGGGAGTCCAAATCAAAACAGGCCATGTGCTTGCCTTTAACTCTCTCTCTCGTCAATCCACCCAACACAAAGCTCCAACTCACCTACCCAACCCCACTGTTTCCAGTACAAATCGGATGTCCTTCCAAGCCAAAAGCCCCTTTCTTCCTGTTGATGCTGATCATCAGAAAGATAGAAAATTTTTCTTGTGCTAGATCTCCAGCGGAAGGAAGAATCCAAAGTCCCCCCCTCTCTGAATTCTAGCCCCTTTTATACCTCTTAAATTTCCAAAGAAAAGACCGCTCCCTAGCTTTCATCATCATGCCATCAGCTTCAAATCATATTTCCTTTTTTTTCTTTTTCTTATCGAATGAGATTAATGTGTAAGATTAGCGTATAAAATTAGTGGTCAGCCACAGCGAGGGCTTGCCACGTGATAGTTTATGGTTAATCAATGCCAGAGGCATTGAGGAACTTGCCTTGGAAGTCAAGGATCGCCATGATGGGTTTCGATCTTCCCCAGGGAAAGTCAGAGTTAGTGGAAAGTTCTGACTCTAAAATAGGTGCTCAGTATCTCCTTTATTTGAGCTTTTCGATGAATGGTGACGTTTAGGCATTTGTCTCATCCAATCCATTTAAAGTGCTATGATGTTTGATAATTCTTGGGCTCTGTTCCACACACGACAGCTTGTAGCCCAAAGCAGGGGGACGTCTAGGACCGGGAGGTCGCTCAAGACCTGGGGGCCATCTTTGACCGGGAGGCCGCCCAGAGGTCGAGGACCATCCAAACCTTAGGGGCCGCCCAGGACCTAGGGGCCGCCCAGGACCGGGAGGCCGCCCAGACCTGGAGGCCGCCCAGGACCGGGAGGCCGCCTAGACCCTGGAGGCCGCCCAGAAATCGAGGGACCATCCAGATCTTAGGGGTCGTCCAGGACCTGGGGCCGTCCAGGACCTAGGGGCCGCCCAGACCCTGAGGGCCGCCCAGGACCTAGGGGCCGCTCAGGACCGGGAGGCCCACCAGACCTTGGAGGCCACCCAGGAGTCGGGGGACCGTCCAGACCCGAAAGGCCGCCCAGACCCTGGAGGCCGCCCAAAAGTCGGGGATCGTCCAGACCTCGGGGGCCATCCAGGACCTAGGGGCCGTCCAGGAGTCGGGGGACCGTCCAGACCTTAGGGGCCGTCCAGGACCTGGGGGCCGCCCAGACCCTGGGGGCCGCCCAGGACCTAGGGGCCGCTCAAGACTGGGAGGCTGCCCAGACCCTGGAGGCCGCCCAGGAGTCGGGGGACCGTCCAGACTCGGAAGGCCGCCCAGACCCTGGAGGCCGCCCAGGACCTAAGGGCCGCCCAAGACCGGGGGGCCCCTCAGACCTGGAGGCCGCCCAGAAGTCGGGGATCACCCAGACCTCGGGGGCCGTCCAGGACGTAGGGGCCGCCCAGACCTTGGAGGCCACCCTTGACCAGGGTCCTGCGTCGGGGGTTCCAATGTGTTCCCCACGGACCGATTGTGTCTCGACCCGTATTTTATTTCTCGACTATATCATATGCCCCCTCGCCCCTGTCCCTTGTGCTCAGCCGCATCGCACGTGCAGAAGGGGGAGGGGCGAAAAATAAATTTGAATTTGTAAATATCACAGATTGACGTTTCGAAAAAAGGAGAAAACGAAGGCGTGTATCCCTAAGAGGATAGCGCCTTTTCGTCTGTCCAGCTCCACTCAAGGGTCGCCGCGTGGTTTTGTAGCGCTCGAGGGGTTATGTTCAGAAAATATTATATATATAAAAAGGGGTCTATCCTCTCTATCTCTCGCCTCTTATTATTGTCACGTCTCCTGTATCTTCATTCTTTCAAGCCCAGGTTAGTCGACCTTTCTTTCTCTTTTTCTTCTTCATGGATCCTCGTCGAGACGGGAAAGGCAAGAGCCCTCTGATCGAGCCCTCCTGCGAGGAGATTATCCAGGCATGCCGTCAAGCTCTCGGAGGCGTGACCATTCAAGGGGATAAACCAGCCCCACGGCTAGCGTCTAGGGCATTACCCCAATCCCCTAGGGTTTCCTCTTCGTCCACCAGCCATGAGGTAGGTCTTTTGGTAGCCATCCCTAAGTCCGCTGGTCCAACGGAGATTGCTTCAATCACGTCCCCTCAGGATCTTAGGAATCTTAGGGCCCAATTTGAGATCCCTAGCAATATTCGCCTTTCCGTTCCCCTCCCCGAGGATAGGGTCACTCTCGCACAACCAGGGAAGGTCGCACTGTATGAAGAGTTTTTCAAATGTGGCCTTCGACTGCCTTTGCATCCCTTCTTCATAAATTTGTTGAATAGATACCATCTCATCCCGGCTCAGCTTACCCCTAACTCCATCCGCATCATCTTTTCATTTTTAGTGCTTTGTTATTTCCATGGGGCTCCTGCCCGACTCTCCCTATTTAGGGCTTTGTATAGGATTCAAAATCCCATAAGGGATGAGTGGTGGAGTTTTGCATCTAGGCCCAGGAGAGTCCTAGGGCTCAACCTCCCTTCCAAAATCAAGGGGTGGAAGTCGCGGTTTTTTTACGCTCATCTAAATGGGGTGGATGTGAACTGGGGAGTTCCCGATACCAGCTCAATCAGAACTCGACCATCGAGGAGAGAGATCAGGAGTTGTTTAATACCCTGGTATCCACCGTCGTGCCCCCTAGTAAGGAACTATTATCGGAGGATAACCTTCGGGAGATTGTGTCTATGCCGGTGTCGCTGCCTACAGCGCCCGGTGAGCTTCGAAGAGTTTTATTTTTGTTATCACTATTTTTCCCCTTCCTTTTTTCCTATTATTTCTTTCTTTTCTTCTGGGGTATCTCGTACTTGAGTACGTGTAAGAAATGGATTTTAGCACGCATCTTTTACTTACATGTGACATCTATAGGGCGCTTTTTTTATTAACTTTGGATTTTTGATTTTGCAGCGATGAAGTTCTCTCAGGACGCAATAATATCAAGCCTTCGGAAGAGGAAAGGAAATGCCCATGGTGCGATTAGGGCCGGGTCAAAAAGGCCCTGCCAGAGGGAGCCGAGGCACTCGACCCAGCCTCCGGCGAGTCTTCCTGAGGCAATATTGGTGGAGGAGGATGAGGGAGAGTAGAGCCTCCCCGCCGGGATACCTATTAGGGGTCTCCCTGAGGAAGGCCCATCGGGGGCCGCCTCCCCTCCCGCCATAGATATTGGGGAGCCTTCTGGGAGCAAAGGGTTGGCCGAGACCTGTCCGCCAGTTTCGCAGTCACCAGAAGGAGTAGGTGTTTCCGCTCCTCTAGACATCTCGAAAGATCCGATCCAACCCTCGGAGATGCCCAGTCAGGGCATGGCGTACTGGAGCCATTTATCGGAAATGGTTCTTAAACTCTCGGTTTTGCCCCGGTTTCAAGCCAAAATGAGGGGCTTGCCCCTGGAGGAATCTTTTGATACGATGTTCACAACTGCGCTCCAGGTAAAATCATGGTTCCCTCCTTTCTTTCTTTTCCCGATTTCTCCTTTTTCTCGATTACAGAATTCCCGCAGTCATCAATTATTTTCTAATTTTTAATAATAATAATTTTTTCTAACATAGTTATCCAACGGCCTTTTCGTACTCCGCGAGGATCTAGTGAACACCAAGTCCAACAACGAGGGCCTGAAGAAAGAATTATCGAAAGTAAAGGCTCGAGAGTTGAAGGTGTCGCTTGACCTTCAGGCCGTTCGGGAGGACAACCGCGCGTGGCGGGAGAGAGCCGAGAAGGAGCTGCAGACCCTGGACGTGAAGCTATCCGAAACCAGGGCGAAGCTGCTACCGGCTGAGGAAAAATTGAAAGAAGCTATTCTTAAATTAGAATATATCAAAAACCGGGCCGACAACGCGGAGGTGGCGGCCCTTGATGCCGCGGAGAAGTTGGCCTTGGCTGAGAAGGAAACGAAGGAAGCCCTGGATAAGATGGCTACAACGGAGACAAAGGCTCAGAGAGGGTGACCGCGGCCGAGGCTAGGGTTCAGGAGGCCATCGAGGAATACAAAAGTTCCCCCGATTTGCCTCGGAATTTCGCGAGGTTGTTATGGACGCCTTTGTCCAAGGCTTCGAGAGGTGCAAAAGGAGGTTGTCCCGACATTTCAAACTAGAAGACCTTGATCGTTTCCAGCCTACCGACGATGAAGAAGATTCCGATGCTGAGGCTGAAGACACCGCTGATGAAGCAGTGATAGCGGAAGAACCTGCTGCCCAGGCGACTGCAGTTGAAGAGTCGAATGCTGAGCCGGCTACTAGGGATGAGCGTTCCAGGAATCAATAGGAACGCGGCCATGTCAGACTGTATCTCTTCTCCTGTTTCCTCTCTTTTCTTTCTTTCTTTTTTTTTTTTTTTTTTTTTTGAAGTTTTGTAACAGTTTGACTTTTAAATGAATGGGTGTCGATTCTTCGTTCCTATTTATTTGTTACTGCAGTCGATTGGCTTATGATATTTAACCATTATACATATAAGAAGTAAAGGGATTCATCCCCCCCCTCTGGCCTTTCGAGGTTTAATCCATAGATCAGCGTTACACACGTCCTTAGGACCGTGGGGCCGTCGAGTTCCTTTTGAAGAATTATCTCGAGGGTAGTCAGATACTAGCCCGAGAGTTCGACTCGAGGCCGCCTAAGCCTTGGACTTGAACCTCCTCAGGGGTGTGTAGCACCGGCCTGGGGTGTCCTTAGGACCGTGGGGCCGTCGAGTTCCTTTTGAAGAATTATCTCGGGGGTAGTCGGATACTAGCCCGAGAGTTCGACTCGAGGCCGCCTAGGCCTTGGACTTGAACCTCCTCAGGGGTGTGCAACACCGACCTGGGGGTGTCCTTAGGACCGTGGGACCGTCGAGTTCCTTTTGAAGAATTATCTCGGGGGTAGTCAGATACTAGCCCGAGAGTTCGACTCAAGGCCGCCTAGGCCTTGGACTTGAACCTCCTCAGGGGTGTGCAACATCGGCCTGGGGGTGTCCTTAGGACCGTGGGGCCATCGAGTTCCTTTTGAAGAATTATCTCGGGGTAGTCGGATACTAGCCCGAGAGTTCGACTCGAGGCACCTAGGCCTTGGACTTGAACCTCCTCAGGGGTGTGCAACACCGGCCTGGGGGTGTCCTTAGGACCGTGGGCCATCGAGTTCCTTTTGAAGAATTATCTCGGGGGTAGTCGGATACTAGCCCGAGAGTTCGACTCGAGGCCGCCTAGGCCTTGGACTTGAACCTCCTCAAGGGTGTGCAACACCGGCCTGGGGGTGTCCTTAGGACCGTGGGGCCGTCGAGTTCCTTTTGAAGAATTACTCGGGTAGTCGGATACTAGCCCGAGAGTTCGACTCGAGGCCGCCTAGGCCTTGGACTTAAACCTCCTCAGGGGTGTGCAGCACCAGCTGGGGGTGTCCTTAGGACCGTGGGGCCGTCGAGTTCCTTTTGAAGAATTATCTCGGGGGTAGTCGGATACTAGCCCGAGAGTTCACTCGAGGCCGCCTAGGCCTTGGACTTGAACCTCCTCAGGGTGTGCAACACCGGCCTGGGGGTGTCCTTAGGACCGTGGGGCCGTCGAGTTCCTTTTGAAGAATTATATACAAGGAATCTTTGGAAGTGTACATTTATTGACTCCTTAGGTAATACACCTATTACATTATTGATGGTATTGCCGGAGATTGCCTGCGTTCCACGTTCGGGGGATTAGTTGTCCACTTAAGTCTTTGAGTCGGTATGCTCCACGATGAAGGACTTCAGCGACTCGGTAGGGCCCTTCCCAATTCGGGGACAACTTGCCCCCTTCCGGCGGTTTAGATATTTCAGCTCTCCTGAGGACCAAGTCTCCCTGGCGGAAACTTTTCGGGTGACGCGAGCGTTATAATATCTCGCTACCCGTTGTTGGTAGGCCGCCATCCTGACTTGAGCTCGGTCCCTTACTTCGTCAATGAGATCGAGACTGGCTCTTAAATTGGAGAGATTGTCAGCTTCATCATACGACTCCACCCGAATACTAGGCAGGCCAATCTCGACAGGGATAACAGCCTCGGAGCCGAAAACCAGGTTGAAAGGCGTTTCTCCTGTTGGCGTCCTGGGAGTCGTGTGATAGGCCCAGAGCACGCTCGGGAGTTCTTCCACCCATCTTCCCTTAGATGTGTCCAGTCTGGCTCTCAGCCCTCGTAGTATCATACGATTCGTGACCTCGGCTTCTCCATTGGACTGCGGATAGCCGACAGAGGTGAATCGATGAGTGATGCCGAAGTCAGCGCAGAAGGCTTTGAAGGCAGTATTATCGAACTCCGGCCGTTGTCAGTGACAAGAGTATGAGGTATGCCGAATCGACAGATGATAGATTTCCAGAGAAAAGCTTTGACCTTGGCTTCAGTGATCTGGGCGAGCGCCTCAACCTCAACCCACTTAGTGAAATAATCAATAGCTACAAGCAGGAATTTCCGCTGCCCTGACGCGGTGGGAAGGGCCGAGGATGTCCATGCCCCATTGGGCAAAAGGCCATGGGGCGAAGAGAGGACTCAACAAGGAAGCCGGCTGCCGCTGAATACAAGCGTACCGCTGACATTGGTCACATCTCTTCACTAGCTCAGTAGCATCCTCCTGCATGGTTAGCCAATAATATCCTTGTCGGAGAGCTTTACGTGCCAGAGATCTGCCCCCCGCATGATTTCCGCATATGCCTTCATGAATCTCTCTGAGAATATAATCCGCGTCTGCTGGGCCGACGCATTTGAGAAAAGGCTGGGAAAAGGATCTCTTGTAGAGTTGGCCGTCCAGCAATATAAATTTGGAAGCTCTCCGTTTAAGCAGCTTGGCTTCTCCATGACCAGCCGGGAGGACGCCGTCTTTCAAGTATTGGATATAGGCGTCCATCCATGTTTCCTCCTGTGTAACTGGCAGAGCTTCTTCCATGGCTTCGATACTAGGCACCTCCAGGTACTCAACATAAGTTTTGCCCATGGCGCTATCCGCTGATGTGGCGAGCCGGGCCAACATATCGGCCCTGGCATTCTCTCCTCTAGGGATGTAACTGATGGTGAAGCGATCCAGTAAGGGGATTAATAGATTCACCTTGCTTAGATACCGAGACATAATAGGGTCTCTAGCCTCGTACTCCCGGCCACTTGAGCAGAAATGAGTTGTGAGTCAGTAAAAGCTCGGAGACGCTTGATTCCCAGCCCATGCGCCAGTTTAATCCGGCTAACAAGGCTTCATACTCAGCTTGATTGTTAGTGGCTTCAAAGAGGAAACGGAGAGCATACTCCAACACCACGCCCTCCGGGTTGGCAAGGATAAGGCCGGCTCCACTTCCCTGGGAGTTAGAGGCCCCATCGACATGGAGGATCCACGCCTCATCATTCTCCTCGCCGGCATCTGAAGGAATTTGGGGGAATCTTCTTGATGTTTCTCAGACCAAGTACACTCCACCAAGAAATCGGCTAAGACTTGGGATTTCAGTGCGGCCCGGGGCTGGAAGGATAAGTCAAACTCCCCTAACTTGATGGCCCACTTAGCCAATCGGCCAGATGTGTCAGGACGGGACAAAATGGTTCTGAGGGGCTGATCAGTGAGTACAATTATAGGATGAGCCTGAAAATATGGCCTGAGCCGCCGGGCGGAGATAACCAAAGCGAAAATAACCTTCTCCGTTTTGGAATACCTTTCTTCCGCGCCATGGAGTACTTTGCTAGTATAATATACAGGTCTCTGAATGGCTTGGTCGTCGATGCGCACCAAAACGGAGCTGACGGCCTCTGAGGAAGTCGCAAGATAAAGGAAGAGCTTCTCTCCTTCCTCAGGTTTAGACAATAGGGGTGGCGTAGATAAGAATTCCTTAAGCTCACCAAAAGCTCGCTGACAATCCTCCGTCCATTCAAAACCGTCTGCCCTGCGTAAAACTTTGAAGAAAGGTAGACACTTCTCCGCCGATCTTGACAAAAATCGGCTCAGCGCTGCCACCCTTCGGTAAGCTGTTGTACCTCCTTCTTACAGGTTGGTGGCCTCATATCAAGAATGGCATGAATCTTCTCCGGGTTTGCCTCAATTCCCCACCGGGTCACCAGAAAACCCAAGAATTTTCCTGCGGTAACTCCAAACGTGCACTTGCGCGGGTTAAGCTTGATTCTATGGAGCCGGAGGTTATGGAAAGTCTCCTCCAGATCAGTGATATGATTGGCGGCACAAGTGCTCTTCGTCAGCATATCGTCCACATACACCTCCATATTACGGCCGAGCTGACCTTTGAAAACTTTATTCATCAGCCTTTGGTAGGTGGCTCCAGCATTTTTTAATCCAAAGGGCATTACTTTGTAACAATAAATGCCCTTCTCAGTAACAAAAGAGGTATGTTCTTCATCCGAGGGGTTCATATTTATCTGATTATACCCCGAAAAGGCATCCATGAAACTAAGAAGTTCGTAGCCGGAAGTAGAATCCACCAACTGGTCGATCCGCGGCAATGGAAAACTATCTTTAGGACAGGCTTTGTTAAGATCGGTATAGTCAATGCAGATTCTCCATCCCCCACTGGTCTTCCGGACCATGACCACATTAGCTAGCCAGTCAGGGTATTGTGCCTCTCGAATATGGCCGGCCATAAGCAATTTGTCTACTTCTTCATCTATAGTTCTCTGCCGCTCAGGAGCAAAACTCCTTTTTTTCTGACGGACCGGCCGGCATTCTGGGTTGATATTAAGCCGATGAGTGATCACCTCCGGGGAATCCCAACCATGTCTGTCACTTTCCAAGCAAAGATATCCGCATTCGCCTGCAAGAAGGTTAGGAGCTGACTCCGGGCTTCAGGAGAGAGGAGTTCGCCGATTTGCACAATCTTGTCCGGTCGCCCCCTAAGGGGCAAGACACCAAACGCTCCACCGGTTCCCCCCTCCGCTCGGTCTCCCTGGGGTCGAATGACTCGGTAGCCGGGGGAACCGCAACCGTCTGAGGACTGGGAGCCAGATGATAACAGGGTCTGACTGAGTCTACCTCCCCACGCATCTCGCCAATTCCTTGGTTGGTAGGGAATTGCACCAGTAGACGTTTAGTGGATATAACCGCATCTAGCATATTTAATCCAGGACGGCCAAGAATGGCATTATATGCAGGGGCACCCGGCTACCAAGAAGTCCAACATCACCGTGCTCTGACGGCGGCGACCCTGCCGTAGCAGGTAGGGTGATTTCGCCCTCCACCTGTATAGAATCTCCTGTAAAGCCAACCAGAGGAACAGCCACAGGTCGAAGAGAGTTGATAGATAAACCCATTCGAAGAAATGCATCATAAGTAAGCACGTTGGCGGAGCTCCCGCTATCTATTAAAATCCTTCTTACAGGATGCTTAGCGACCGTCATAGAGACGACGATGCTATCATCTTTTACAACACTTCCAGCAGTCATATCTTCCCTAGAAGGGGTTACATTTTCTAACTCTCCCTCTCCTCTCGGCCTCTTATGAAGCGATGATCCTCCACGGGCAATCATTCCCACCATTCGCTCCGTAGGGGCATTATCGATGTTGGCCTGAGGCGGAGGAGGGCCCATCAAAGCTGGTACAGGTGGAATCTCCTTCTTCTGGATGTACTGCCCCAGATATCCCCTTTGTATAAGCTCTTCAATGGCCTGCTTCAGATTGCGGCACTCCTCAGTGTCGTGGCCGTAATCTCTATGGAAACGGCAGTAGCGGCTTCTATCACGCGCAGCACCTTTCTTCAAGGGAGGTGGGCGCAGATAAGGCTCATTTTCAATCTCCATGAGGATATGGGCCCGGGGTGCAAGGAGAGGTGTAAGATGATCTTCTCTGGGGGCCAAGCTCTTGCGGCGGTCAGCTGGTCGGCGCGAGGGTTCAGACTTCTTGGGAGAGGGCCCGCTTGACTCCGGGCGAGCTGGCCTCTTCCCAGTCCTTCCTTCGATGCCCCTTCTCGACGAATCGGCCTCGTCGGTGCGGATGTACTTCTGCGCACGACTCAAGAGGTCAGCATAAGAGCAGGGAGGCCTTTTGTCCAAAGAGTAGGTGAAACGGGAGGGACGGAGCCCCCGCTTCAGGGCCAGAGTAGCCACAGCATCGTCGAGGTGATAGACTTCCAGAGCCGCCACCTTGAATCGGGTTATAAAGTCCTTCAGAGATTCTCCATCTTGCTGCTGCACAGAGAACAAGCTGTTCGCCACTCGGGGAATCTTCGACAAGCATCAAAATGAGCTAGGAAAGATCTTTCCAGTTGTCGGAAGGAATCAATGCTGCGCGTAGGCAGACGAGAATACCAGGCACGAGCGGCCTTTCGGAGTGTGGCTGGAAAAGCAATACATAAGAGGGCATCAGTCGCCCCTTGAACCTGCATAATAGCTTATAACTTTCCAGATGATCCAGAGGGTCGGTGGTGCCATCATAAGGGTCAAGTTGAGGGAAACGGAACCTCCTAGGAATAGGTTCCTCCATAATTCGCCGGGTAAGAGGAGGACGGGTGTCGTAATCCGACCCCGGCTGATTATTGATTCTTTGGCTAAGTTCTTCCAATCTCCGGTCTTGTTCATCGAGACGCCTCTCCATCTGATCAGCCATCTTTCCTCCAGCTGGCTCAGGGGAAGAAGATGAAGACCGGCGACACCACTGGCGGTGCTCCCTCTGTGGCTCCTTACCCCGTCGCCGCCTGGCAGGTGGACTACCGAGGAACGGGTAAGGGAGCGTGATCCACCCCGGGAGCCTTGAGAATGAAACGTCGCTGAGGCATAGGGGTGGAGAGGCCTTGTAGGAGGGGATCTTCCCGGGTAGACTGCCGGCTAACAGGGGTGGCCGACCTAGAATGCAAAGGTGTCTCGAACCGCCTTGGCTCCTCTGGAATGTTGCTCCTGCAGTTGCTGGACCATCCCAACAAGGGTTTGAACTTGCTGTGTGAGGGTGGCCAACTGGTCTTGGGGAGTAGCTGATACCGATGGTGGTAAGGAAGCAGCAGGAGGGCTTGGCCGGACCAGCTCGGTGGGTCAGGGGTTCCCTCAATCCGATCAGGAGATGAGAGATGCCCCCCAGACCCCTGGGAAAGGTCTTCCTCCGGAGATCTAGTCTTCATGCTGGGAAGATCAGAGTTATTTGAAGGAGTCGAAGGTTCTTCCCCCTATCTGGCGCGCCAATCTGTTGATGCTTGATCACCAGAAAGATAGAAAAATTTTCCTTGTGCTAGATCTCCAGCGGAAGGAAGAATCCAAAGTCCCCCCCTCTCTGAAAGCCCTTTTATACCTCTTGAATTTCCGAAGAAAAGACCGCTCCCTGGCTTTCGTCATCATGCCATCAGCTTCAAATCATATTTCCTTTTCTTTTTCTTTTTCTTATCGAATGAGATTAATGTGTAAGATTAGCGTATAAAATTAGTGGTCAGCCACAGCGAGGGCTTGCCACGTGATAGTTTACTGTTAATCAACGCCAGAGGCATTGAGGAACTTGCCTGGAAGTCAAGGATCACCATGATGGGTTTCGATCTTCCCCAGGGAATGTCAGAGTTAGTGAAAGTTCTGACTCTAAAATAGGTGCTCAGTATCTCCTTTATTTGAGCTTTTCGATGAATGGTGACATTTTGGCATTTGTCTATCCAAGCCATTTAAAGTGCTATGATGTTTGATAATTCTTGGGCTCTATTCCAGACATGACAGCTTGTAGCCCAAAGTAGGGGAACATCCAGGAACGGTAGGTCGCTCAGGACCTGGGGGCCATCTTTGACCTGGAGGCCGCCCAGAGGTCGGAGACCATCCAAATCTTAGGGGTTGCCCAGGACCTAGGGGCCGCCCAGACCTGGAGGCCGCCTAGGACCGGGAGGCCGTCCAGACCCTGAAGGCCGCCCAGAAGTCGGGGGACCGTCCAGATCTTAGGGGCCGTCCAGGACCTGGGGGCCGTCCAGGACCTAGGGGCCGCCCAGACCCTGGGGGCCGCCCAGGACCTAGGGGCCGCTCAGGACCGGAAGGCCGCCCAGACCTTGGAAGCCGCCCAGGAGTCGGGGGACCGTCCAGACCCAGAAGGCCGCCCAGACCCTGGAGGCCGCCCAAAAGTCGGGGACCGTCCAGACCTCGGGGGCCATCCAGGACCTAGGGGCCACCCAGACCATGGGGCCTCCGAGGAGTCGGGGGACCGTCCAGACCTTAGGGCCATCCAGGACCTAGGGGCCGCCCAGACCCTAGGGGCCGCCCAGGACCTAGGGGCCGCTCAGGACTGGGAGGTCGCCCAGACCCTGGAGGCTGCCCAAGAGTCGGGGGACCGTCCAGACCCGGAAGGCCGCCCAGACCCTAAAGGCCGCCCAGGACCTAGGGGCTGCCCAGACCCTGGGGGCCGCCCAGACCCTGGAGGTCGCCTAGGACCTAGGGGCTGTCCAAGACCAGGGGGCCCCCCAGACCTAGAGGCCGCCCAGAAGTCGGGGATCGCTCAGACCTCGGGGGCCGTCCAGGACGTAGGGGCCGCCCAAACCTTGGAGACCACCCTTGACCAAGGTCCTGCGTCAGGGGTTCCAACGTGTTCCTCGCGGACCGATTGTGTCTCGACCCGTATTTTATTTCTCGACTATATCACTTCCCTTTTCACTCTCGCTAACATAACCTCGTACGAAAATCTAAGCCATGCTTGTATAACCTCACTTGCTAATACAAGTCATGCTTGCGTTTGGATTGAACAATTTGTCACCCCTATGCATTCAAATTCAAATTCAAGAGCTTTGAATCAACTTGTAGCATCTTAAAAGGGCTCATACAAAAAAGTTTCTAGGTTATATATGGTTACCTTATCAAAAAGATAGATTCTACTCTAAATTAAGCCTAAATTTTTTATGAAAGTCACCGTTAAAGAACCTAAGAATCATTTATATTCAATCATCAAGAATCAATAAATAATAAACAAAAGGGTACCTAAATTCATATTATTTGATTGCTCTTCAAAATCATACGGTTGACCATCTAGATTAGCACGTTCTTCCAGAGAACCCTTTAATATTTTTTTATGATTTTTTTTTAATGATGAAATTCAGAAAAAAAAAATTGTATTTATGATCTGAAAACCATAATCGTCGTATATAGATAACTTCCTTATTATCTTTTAGTATTCTATTTTAGTCCGTCATAAAAATAAAAATTACTTCTTAGATACATTAAAGGCCCACATCCTAACAGATACATTAAAGCTCAAAGCATAAAAACCTTAGTAGATCACTTATTTGACCGTCTACAACATACAATTATTACACGTATAAGTCCAATATTAAATTAATAGTTCAATATATTCCTCTATAATTATAATTATAGTTTAATTGTCTTATCGTACCATTGGAGCAAACATCCGTCTTTATCATGATGGGAGATTTGGTTGCAGAACGATCCAAGGCTTCTACTTCCACAACTCAAATACTCTTCTGAAATTCTCAGAGGAAACACATTGTAAGACGGGGAGGGATCGCTTGTATTTATCTTCTAAGAAAGGGAAAGAGTCTCTTGCTTAAAATTTATGAGTGCGTAGTTTTTATTCTCTCTACCAAAAACATCTCAGGAGCAAAAACTACACCTGAGCTCTCTTTTATCTGAGGCTGGCTTAGATTAAATCTCGTTAGTTCAGCTCATCATGAGCATCCAAACAAGACCCAAACTCCAACGGATATAAAATTAATGCTTCCATCCTATCTCTTAGTAGTTGCTCAATCTGGTGTTATGTCTTCCATGAGGCGAAAAAAGCCACAAAAAGAGTTGGTGAGCATTGTTTTTATGAGAGAGAGTTTCACCTGCCTCTTAATGCATATTCTGAAGGCTAATGCTAGGTGTGTTACTTTAACCTTAAATAACTTTATTGTTAAATAAAAAAATAAAATAAAATAACATGTAACTACCGGTCCACTCCAATTTGAACTCCATTAGATCAGCTCGATGGTATACAACATATAACATAATTTTTCTTGCTTCAGCAATAATAATAGTAAAAGTGGATGTTATTGTAATGACCATTGATTAAAAAAAGTACAAAACGAAGCCAGAATGTAACATGAAATTGGCAGTGATAGGTTCAGAGAGGATTTTTTTTATATAGCTTTTTTTCAAGAAAACTAAGCTTTAATTCCTTTCCATGAGCTATATTCAATACCTTCAATCCTTTATACCATCCTTTTTATGCATTTGAGCTTTTTTATTTATTTATAATACTATCCACATACAGCTTGAAGCATTGTAGAATTTACCTTATTGGATACATTTAACATATAGTCGTTAACTGAAAATGGAGAAAGAAAATAAAAGGCATAGAGTGATGAAACAAGAGGGTGAATATTAGTCTTGATGGTTGGTTAGATGCAAGAGGTTCAAATAAAGTTTCATAGATCTAGAGTATCATTTATGCCCTATCTATAGGATAAAGAAGGGAACTCCAAAATAGAATATGTTGCTGAAATGAAAGTAGAGACATCTGTTCCGATTTGAAGGTGCTTAGTGCTTTAAAAATCGTGAGCGATGCGACTGGTTTCCCGTTTTCTATTGTGTTTTGCGATTCGTGCATTGGCTTCTTCTTCCCCGATTTCCATCATCTGCTACTGCTGTTTTCATCTCTGCTTCGTCTGGTGATGGCGTCTCCGTCTGTCAAGCATCCGGTGGGGGCTGATGCTCCGAAGAACGCCGGCGTGCCATGGAGCCATGCCCGATCTAGCCGCTTCGAGTGGGTTTCCCCCTCGCCGTCTCCGATGGTGGTCGCAGAGTTGGAGTGCCTTTTCCCGGAGATCATCCAAGTTCCCATGCGGCCACTGGAGGAGGAGATCGGTAGATGGAAGAATCTGGCCGTTATTGCTCGTAGTCTTGGCAATTGGGTTCCTCCGGAGGCTCTGGTTCGTGAGTTCCTCCGTGCCGGTGTCTCAGGAGAAATTGAAGCCGTCGCTCTGGCGCATCGCCATTATCTGTTCCGATTTGAAGACATTCGTGCTACGGAGCTTGTCCTCGGGCGTCCATGGACAATTAATGGCCAAGCTTTTGCTGTATCCGAGTGGCAGCCAGACTTCATTCCTTCTGAGAGCTCGTTGCTTCAAGCTCTGCTTTGGGTCCGATTGCCACTGCTCCCCATCGAATTTTGGTCAGATGAGGCTCTTGCCTCAATCCTATCTGCTGCAGGGAGATTTTGTACTCGGATGCATCGACCAAGGATCGCAAGCGGGGCGGTTTCGCTCGCGCATGTATCAGTGTCGACCTGGGTATGCCACTGCGTCCGGGTGCTCGGATTCAAGGTGCTGGTAATCCCTTTTGGCAGCAATTTTCATTTGAGAATATTGAAGGGATCTGTGCCTTCTGTGGATCCTTGCATTTCTCTGGGACCTGTGGAGCTGCGCCTGATTCCTCATCTTCCTCCTTGAATCCTCAGTTCGGCCCTTGGATGACAGCGGTGAGACGAAGGAAGGCTCATGTGCTGCAGCAACCGATGTCTCAGAGAGCCTCTGCTCCGGGTACATTTTCTTCCCCCACCTCCGCTTTGACGGATGAATGGAAAACTCCCAAGAAAATAGCACGAAGGCACCTTAGGAATGGTTCGCAGGCCTTGTCTGCCATTGCTGTGGATCCCTCATCTCATTCTCCTGGGCCATCACCTCTGTTTGGTGTGCCTGAGTGCCGGATCCCTCCTTCTATGCCGGCGGATGATGGTGAGATGAATGTGGAAGAGGATGGGAGGGTTGATAATCTAGCGAGCCGGTTTCCTCCGCTGAATCCTCCTGTGCAGCCTGAAACCCCAGCGTGCCGGTTTCTTCAAAGCATGCCGATTGGAGAGGAGGGGAGGGCTGAGAAGGTTAAGTCTGATTGTTTGGTATCTGTCCCGGTGCTCTCAAGGAATCCTGATGTTTTAAGTTCCAGTCCTTTTAAGTTGGGGGGCCAAGTTCAGACTACTGAAGGTTGCCTTTCTGGGTTGTCGAAGCGGGCTCGGCCTGTTGAGCCTTTGTTGCAGTGGGTCCTGTCCAAGGCATCTAAAGGAAAAGGAAAAGCTACCCTCAGGGATAAGGACATTGTGAATGGATCCTTTGCTCTCTCGGCTTCGCTTGACTCCCCTAGGGGTATGCCTGGTCTTGTGGGGTCGAGGAAGCTAAAGTCCCGTCGTAAAGATAACTTGGCCCTACAGTCTGCTGAAGGGTCAGCCCAGCCATCTCACTCGACTGGTATAGACCATGATGAGGCTGTGGCCCTTCTTAAGGAAGCCATTCAGAAGGATCGTCTTCTTGAGATCATGGACTCGTCCAGGGTGGATGAGAGTACTGGCCACGGACCTGAGGGTCCCATGCTGCTTAATGATCACCTTGGTGAGAAGGTGATCGGGGATACTGTTGGGGTCCCTCTTCCTCTAATTCCTAAATGAAGATTCTTGTTTGAATGTTCGAGGGGCCCTGAAACCCTCATTTCGTTCATCTTTTGGGAGGCTTCAGCAGCTTCATAACCTTGACATCTGTATTTTGACGGAGACTCGTCTTTCGGGGGATAGTTTGTATCACCTCCGGAGGCAGATTTCTAGATTGTGGAATTCTTATGCTATTGACTCTATTGGTCTTTCTGGAGGCATTTTGGTACTTTGGAGATCGGATAGAGTCCGTGTGGATGCCTTCCATGATTGTGGCCAGCAGGTTGCTTTGGTTGTTTCGGAAGGGTCCTCTGCACCTTGGCTGCTTTCTGGAATTTATGCCAGCACTGAGTTTAGGGTGCGCCGAGTGCTTTGGGATGAGATCCAATTGCTTCTTGGCCAGGGTTTTCCCTCCCTCATTGCTGGTGATTTTAACTGTATTTTGGGGGCCTCTGAGAAGCGTGGAGGTAGACAATTTGTTGCTTCCTCGGGCATTGTTGAGTTCAGGAACTTTATTGCCTCGGCAGATCTTTTGGATTTGGGATTTACTGGACCCCAATTCACCTGGTGCAATAATCGCCAGGGATCTGCTAGAGTCTGGGAGAGACTGGATAGGGCTTTGGCTTCTACCAACTGGCTTCAACTCTTTCCTTCTGCTACTGTTACTCATTTGCCAAGAATAGGGTCCGACCATTGTCCTATCCTCATTTCTACTGATGTGCCTCTTCAGCGGTCTAGACAGTTTAAGTTCGAAAAGTTCTGGACCTTTTATTCTTCTGCGAGACATATCATTTCTCAAGTCTGGCGGTTGCCGGTTAGAGGGAGTGCCGCTTACAGACTTTCTAGATGGCTCCTTCTTGTCAGTCGTAGGCTCTCTAGCTGGAACAGGAGGGAGGTCGGGAATATTTTGAGACAGGTTGAACAGGCAGAGTCTATTATCTCTTCTTTGCAAGACAAGGAGGATCAGGAGGGTTTTCTCCTCGATGCGGATCTGTCGACTCTCAGATCCACTTTAGCTGTCCACCATTCTCTGATGTTGCAGCAGGAAACTTATTGGAGGCAAAGGTCTCGTATTCAGTGGATTAAGGAGGGAGACCGTAATACGAGATTCTTTCATCAGACTACTTTGCGGCGCCGATCGGCAAATCGCATCGGATGCATAGATGATGAGGAGGGCCATTCTGTTGAGGGTCCACAGGCGATCAGGGATTAGTTTATTAACTACTTCCAGACCAGATGGACTGAGATGTCAGGGGTTGGGTTCCCAGTTTCTTCGGTTCTGCCTTCTTACAAGGTCTCAGATGTGGAGAATGATATTCTTATCAGGCCTCTTACTACGGAGGAGATTCGTCTCGCTTTATGGGAGTTGGATCCTGACAAGGCCTCGGGACCTGATGGGTATCCGCCCTTGTTCTTCCGTCATTATTGGGACATTATTGGTCCGAATGTGGTCTCTGCTATCCAGTCTGTCTTTTTGGCCACTCTTATGCCTTCTGACTAGAAGCGGACTCTTGTTACCTTGGTACCCAAACGTCCTGAGGCTTCCTCTCCTATGCATTACCGGCCCATTAGTCTGTGCACCACTTTATACAAAATTTGTGCTCGGATTTTAGTAACTCGGATGGCTTTGGTTATGCCTCGTCTTATCTCTCAGGAGCAGGGTGCTTTTCTTAGGGGGCGCAGTATCACGGATAACGCCCTGTTGGCTCAGGAGTTTATGCATGACCTTAATCGAGCATCGGGACGTCAGTGCCTCATGGCTATTAAGCTTGATATGGAGAGGGCTTATGATAGACTGAGGTGGGACTTTCTTTACAGTACTCTTCATGAGTTTGGTTTCCATGAGGTTTTTGTCGACTGGGTGATGGAGTGTGTCCAAAGGCCGTCTTTCTCTCTTATGATTAATGGGGGTCGGACGGAGTTCTTTCACTCGGTGATGGGTCTAAGACAGGGATGTCCTCTTTCTCCATTCTTGTTTATTCTCTCTGCCAATGCTCTATCCCGGGAGCTTTCTTTGGCGACGCGGACTTCAGACATTGACCCTTATGCTGCTGGCCCCCTTGGCCCTTCGCTGTCCCATTTACTTTTTGCTGATGATTGTCTCCTGCTGGGGAGGGCTTCTACCAGCAATGCCTCCATCTTTACCTCCATTCTTCACTCCTATTGTCGTGCCTCGGGTCAGTGTGTCAATCTCAGCAAATCGCTGATTTGTTTTAGTCCGAGGACGTCCCCTTCTGTGAAGAGGGCTATATCTCAGATTATGGGGATTCCTACTCAGTCCGATCGGATGTCCTATTTGGGGATTCTGATTTCTGGGAGACAGCCTCGGTGTTCGGATTTTAGTTATCTGGTGAGGCGGATCCGTGATCGTCTGGATGGCTGGCAAGTGTCTGATCTTTCTATGATGGCGTGGATTACCCTGATCCGTTCTATGCTCTCGTCGATGCCTGCCTATCTATTATCTAACACTGCTATTCCGTTGGCTTGTCTGCGGAAGATTAAGAGATATTTTCGTGACTTTCTCTGGGCTTCGAGGCAGGATGGCCACGGTATTTATCTTCTGGCTTGGGACACTGTCTGTTTGCCTTTGGCTGAGGGTGGTCTTGGTATCCATCGCTGCTACTCAGAAGAGAGGCTCTGACAGCTAGGCATGCCTCCCGGTTCCTTCTTGATCCGAATTACCTGTGGAGTTCCTTTATGCGCGCCAAGTATGGCAGCTGGAACTCTTTCACTATTTCTTAGGCTAATCGGGGGCATTCTTTTTATTGGAAAGAGGTCTGTCGATATGCTTCGACTATCCTGGATTGTACCTCTTGGATGATCGGGGATGGTACTTCGGTGGATGCCATTCAGGATGCATGGATTGTTGACCTTCCTCTGTCGCGGTGGCCCACTTTTATCTGCCCTGATACTCATGGTATGCGTGTCAGTGACTTTATATCCTTGGACTGCCCTTCCTGGTCGTATTCTCGGGTGGCAAGTTTCTGCGGGACTGAGCTCTGTCGGCGTATTCTTTCCATACCTCTATCTCCAGCTGCTAGTACAGATACCAGGGTCTGGAGGAGGTCATGCTTGTCTCGTGCTCCCATGAGGGACCTCCTCTCAATGTTCAGAACTTATCCTCAGGATTCAAGGGAGTGGGATTGGATTTGGCATCTGCCTGTTCACCCTAGAGTGAGACTTTTCATCTGGAAACTAGCTCAGGGTATTTTTCCTACCTGCTCCCTTCTCTCGCATCGAGGTTTGAGTATTCTGCCCATATGCCCGGTGTGTGGTACCGAGGAGGAAACGATTGATCATGCTATATTCTATTATGCCAAGGCTCGTCAGATTTGGCAACTCTCTGGTACTTATCCCTGGGTGGACAGTTCTACCTCCCACCGTATTTCTTTCCTGAGACTGCTGAAGCGGGGATTGGGACGGGTTACTCACCAGCATTCTGGGCTTATATTGCTTATCAGATATGGCTCTCCCGGAATCAGATTGTGTTCTCAGATATGGTTCATTCTCCTCGCAGGATCCTCAGGACGGCTACCTCCCTCTTTGCTGAGTACTCATCCCATCATGAGTCTTTTGATTTTGCGAACCTTGGACACTGGGTTTTCCTTGCTGCTGCGGCAGCGAACCGGCGTACGATTTTCATTTCTTGGGAGCCCCCTCCTCTAGGGTTTGTTAAAATTAACTTTGATGGGAGTGTCCGAGGCAGAAGTGCTGGATCAGCTTATGTTATTTGTGATGCAGATGGTATGATGCTGGCGGCTGGAAGTTTTAGCCTTCTTGATCCCTCGGTACCTATGATCGAGCTCTATGCGGCTTGGGCGGGTATATTCTACGTCATTCGGACCCTTGGCGCCCGCAGACTCATTATTAAAGGGGACTCCATTATTGTTATTCGATGGATTCGACAGCAGTATAGTTCTCACTTGCCTTCTATTCCTATCTTATGTGATATATGATCTATGATCTTGGAAGCTTCCAACATCCAGATCCGCCATGTCTATCGTGAGGCCAATGCTGTTGCGGACTGGATTGCAGCTGGAGTGGCTTCTCACTCTGGATATTGGAGATGGAGACCGGGAGACTACTGCCCTCTGATTTTGTCCCAGTTATTAGTTTCAGATGTAACGGGCCCATCCCGATATAGGGTGATGTGAATCACCGTCTATATCAAAAAAAAAAAAAAAAAATGTAGAGACCTAGTTGGCTGAATTACAAAGCAAATGAGTTCTAAAATGACCCTCAAAAGTTGACAGCTTCGGGTTCATACTATGCAATGATTCAAGCCTAAGAATCAATAATATCAACAGAACAATCAGTTTCATACTTTCATCATCTCATATTATTCTATTTTTATTTATAAATATTAAATATTTAAATATAATCAAGAATAAATTTAATCATATCACTCATCTCAAAGATGATAAAGATAAAATATAGAAATTTGTATGAATCCAATGATGAAGAAAGTACTTGAATATTGGCTATATTTGAATATAATCAACTCTCTCTCTCTCTCTCTCTCTCTCTCTCTATATATATATATATATATATGTTATTATTTGCTTTTTTTTATAACTATTGGTTGTTTATCCATTATTCTTTGCTAATTAGGCGTTAGATTTGTAATGCAATGATAGACATTTTTCCTATGCTGAAACATAAAAAGAAATATAATAAAAAGACAATGAGTGTTGGGTGTGCGCGCACGTCAACATTGAAAATTGCTTGATATCTCTTTTTTTTTGCGCTTTGAGGAAAGTTTTGTATTCTTACTTATTTCTAGACACTAATAAACAAAAAAAAATGTAATAATAAAACTTGTTTAAAACTTTTATCTTATTTCACAAAACTCTAGTATACAATTAAGTAAGAGCAGAGTGATAGCATGATTATGATAAATGCCTATTGACTGAATTGATTTTTTACTATATTATTGAAAAAATTTATGTCATAAGATCTAAAAGTTTTGTGAGATTTTTCCATAGTCATAATACTTAATTCTAAAAGTTAAAAGAAAGAAAGAAAGCTAGATATTAAATCTTTTCCCACAAATTAATAAACATCACATCCACCTTTGAGGTGTCTGCATAACCATTAGTTGTGTAAAAGCTATTGTAATATTGAATTTTTTTCTATTAAGTCCACGATGGAAGATCATTTCTCAAGAAACAATCAAAACATTTTGGCTTTCAGATGATTATTAGCGATATATATATATATATGCAACTCAGACTTTACCCAAAAAGATAAGTTAAAGAAAGTTTATTTAGGTTTCTTAACCTGATATATCTATCTAAAGTCCAGTACATAACTGATGTGAGACCTAAAATATGGTATTGCAAACTAACACATATTCTCTCTGTTTTTAAGACCAGACTCTTTTACTAGGCTAAGAATCCATATTCAATCAAATTCAATTAATATCATTTATAAAACCCAAGAAATCAATCAAAAAGGCTAATTAAAAGGGTCATTTTGGTTCCTTCATCTTATATATCTACCTTAAATCTATCCAACATATAACCAATGTAGAACTAAATACACCTCAACACAATCGTAATAATATTATTCATCAATTGTACATCATTAATGTAGGAAAATGTTGACTTGAAACTAGATTTAAATGGCTAATCTCTTCAAGAAAATTATGCTCCTTTTTATATATTTATTGCTGTAATTTATTTTTCCCTCTAGCTTCATATCTTTCTTGCTTTTAATTTTAGTTTGCATATTTGCAAATGTAGCTTCATTTTCATGGTTGGGTTGTGTTCTAATAATATGCTTATGTTAAAATGTAAGTTAGAGAGTATAAACAGAATATTATCCAAGATATCTTAGGTTGTAAAATGTGCGGGATAATTTTGTTAACCAAACTTTGCATGTTTTTCATGTGTCTTTTTCTTCCTCATGTAATTAACTCTCGCATACCTAGTTTCTATGAAGGTGGCTAGATATCATAGGTTTTTTGTCTTGCGGTTTGATTTTGGTTTAAGAATTTTTTGTTTCAATTTAGATTTCTGAAAAATCGTTGTAAGCCAACTTGAACTATGTATATATATTATATGAGACTTCATTTATATTACAGTTAAAATTAAGATGCTATATAGGCATGTGTAAATAAATAGGCTACGTGAAAGGTATGTCTTTTTATTATAAAAAACTTGAGCTGTCATTTAACCACATAAAGTTTATCATAAACACCAATCTCATCACTACCCAAAGTAATCACGGATGAACTAATAAACCAAACCAAAATCAAATCAAATCTCTTGACTTGGTTCAGTGCAGTTCAGTTTACTGTAATAGTCAGTTTGGTTTTAGTTTTATTTTTAAGAAACCAATTCAAATCAGTTTGGTTTCAAAAATATCAATGGATTGATCCGAACCGATCCACACACACCTAATTGTAAAAGAATGCAAGTTACCGGATGCAGCTTAAAAATCATTGTAAATAAATAAGCATATTGGGTGCCAATAGAGATGTTCTGTTATCTAGAACCATGTCACATGTTCTAAAAATTTACTAGTGAATCATTTCATGTAGAATCTAACAAGAACATGGATAAGCTCTAGCACATAAAATACTACATATATTTGCAGACTATAAGATTTGCTTTGTGATCTCTGCTCAATTTTGTGGATCTTTGATGATTGCACAACTCCCAATAGCAAATCTCAGCTAATGATCCATTGTATAAAATTGCCTCTACTAGAGGTTGTTCTGTTGTACAGTGAGAGTGGCATATCATCAACTAAATATAACTTTCTCGCTAACTAAAGATAAGTGTTGAATAATACAGGCCACTGGACATCCAGGATTTTCACTAATCTAGGGGTCAAACAAGTGACTGAACTCAAAACCATAGATATTAGAGGTAAATCCCTGATCATCTAAATTGACATTCAGTGTGTAATAAACCAATTAAAAGCTTGACATGGTATGGTTGCTTTTTTCCGTTTCCTTAGCTGCTGTTTAGAAATTATTCATTCTGATGTTTCTACATGAAAAATTAGTAGCAGAAAGGGAAATATTATAATTTATTTCTAAATATTGTCTGGTTTCTTATCTAAAATGATGTTCTAAATTGATATAAACATTTGCAGGTTTGATGATTATTTCAACAGCTGTTCATTTTTGGTTAGTTTTATTTGCACTCATTTAAACGTTCGATTGAATTTGTTGACACATTTCTACTCAAAGTATTATTGCATATTTGCACTCATTTTAACGTTCTATTGAATTGTTGACACATTTCTACTCAAAAGTATTATTGCATAAGTATAATTCATAGCCACTTGTCTACAATGAAGCAAACATTAAAGCTCTGTCAAAACTTAAAGCAAATCTGGCATTACTAAAAGTTCACTCATTCACAAGCAAGTCTGTCACAAATAACCCACAATTTTTTGTTTAATTTAGTAAAGCTCATCCCACATTCCAGAGGGTATTTAACAAATTCAATAATGTTAAACTGCTTTTGCCAAGACGATTTCCTGACACAGGTTGAAGAATAGAAGTGTTACAAGGTCTAAAAACAACCTCTTTTAGTTTGAACCCTCTGCCTTCACCAAGGCTTTGCTGGAAAAAAAAAAAAGTATAAGTGATAGAGAGGATCCGCACTATTAACATCAAGCGAACCATAACTAAGTTTTATTTCAGAAACTAATCCATTCTAGCTTTTATCATTGGCAAAGACTAGGGATTTTAAGGACTAGTTTTTTTTTCATGAGTAATATATGGGAGGTTGTTGAATCAGAATTAGGCAAAGCACCTACCCTAATTCCCTACATAAGGTGAAGAAAATTGGCATGCATTCAGTAAAGTGTGCCTTCTCATATATTTTTGTCATGATATTAGGAAAATATGGGCCAAAATATTAGATCAGAATGTTACTTCATGCTAACCATATCCTTACCGTGAAAAATATGCTGTTGCATTTAGAGTTCTCAAGGTCCAATCATTTTTATAAAATCCACAAATATTCAAGGATTCTTTCAAAACAAAAGGATATTAGTTTTTCTATGATGCAAATGTAGCTGAAAAATGAAGCTTAATAACCTGTTAAACAGTGGACAAATTATAGTTTAACATAAATGCAAGTGCATGTGGTAAGATATCCATCAAAATTTGCATGTCGAGCACAAGATTGCAATCAATTATGTCACTGCAAAAAGTTAAAAAAAAAATCAGAATGCAGCTTGCATATGATATAAGAAGCATGATGTTACAGTGGCATTGATATCACGAATCAATAGAAGTCCCTCAACTCATCAAGACCTCCAAAGAGAAATGTTATGTCAATCAAACATCAAAGAACAGCTGATTGGTTGAGCCCATGCGTATTTCACTGGCGAGCTTAATACATTGATATTGGAGACTACTCTGGCTTTTATGTGCGTCAGTTCTATATTGTCTATAAGAATGAACCAACGAATAAAGGATAAATAACGCTGACCCAGATTACAGAGTCAAAACAAATGAGATCATTTGTGAAAACTAGTGAAAGAACATCCAACTTCCTTATGATTATCATGATTTATATATATTGATGTCTTCAAAATAGAAATCAGGGGCATGTTGTCTCACAAGCCAAATGAACCTTTAAACGTTCTTCCACAAACTGATTTTTTTCAGGTCCTTTCTCACCCCTTCCATCAAATATCATGATAAGTTATTTCATGAAAATATATCCCTGGCATTGAAAGCAATGTGTTACAAAGCAAGTAAATATTTCCTTATTTCAAGTAGTATAACTTAAAGCACTTCCAAGCAAGCTGGTCTTAAGTATGATTTGCTTCAGTCACGAACAAAATTAAAAGAAAGAGAACCGACAAACACCTAGGCATGCACAGACTTGCACACAAGCAGCGTAACCTTAGATTTTCATGGCCAAACGCTTCAAAAACCCCTGCCAGAATCCCCACCAAAGTTATCCCAACCTGCAGATCCGCCACCAAAGCCACCACTCCCCTAATACCCACCATTGCCGCCACCATAGCCACCACCAAAACCACCGCGAGACCCACCAGTGGGTCTATCATTAGCGTAGCTTACACGAATGTTCCGACCATGTAGTTCCTGAAGATAACAAGGTCAACATGAAGCAGCCATCATTTGGCAAGTGATATGTAAGAATCTTTGCATACACAAACAGACTAATTTTAAGATTGTGGTTTAAGATTGCGGTTCAAAAGAAAAGAGGAAGAGACAGACAAACCTGGCCATCCATGTTAGATAAAGCCGCGCTGGCAGATTCGTTGCTATCAAAATTTACAAATCCAAATCCCCTCGACCTTCCAGTGTCTCTATTAGTGATAACCCTTGCTGCATCAAATCATAAAGGTAACTCACAATGAAGGGCATACATTGGAAATTAACAAGAGGCTGATTATAAGCACCCACCAATTCTTGTATGCACCATAAATTACATGGCATATATAAGCGTGCGCATGCACACACACCATGTCAATTATGGTGTGTGTAAATATGTACACGCTAGTTCTTATATACACCATAAATAACAAAGTGTATATGTGTGTATGCGCGCATGTGTATGTATGAATGTATATAGCCTTAATTCTGACTCATGGAAATCACCATGTATCTAACGTTCAGAGTTTTTCATCTATTAGCAAGATAATAATCATCCAAGTGTTGCTAATGGTATGGTGTTTATACTAGGTCTACTTCCAAAGCGCTACTCTAAATTATATCCACTAACCTTCAGTCACATTTCCAAAGCAGTTAAATGCCTCCTTAAGGTGTTGGTCATCAGTACCAAAGGAAAGACCTGAAAGTGGAACCAAAAAAAATGATAAAATGCACAGCATTTCCAAAAAAGGTCACACATGCATGAAATGGTTCAAAACTTCTGATATAGCATTTAAGGAATTCCTACCACCAACAAAAAGCTTTGTGGATGACATATAACGGGTTGAATTTAGCAAATGCATCATAGGAACTGATCCACTTGATGCACCATTTTTCAAAATCCCCTGCCTAACCAGATTTCCAAGTTTGCCGCAGAATGCCATCTCCCCTCCAAGATGTTTGGATCTGTTCAAAACTTGCATCAGTAACTTTAAATAAACATGCCTAGTTAACACCCATGAAGTAGTAGGAAGTGCATATCAGAAAAACTAGTATTTCATTTGCTTCATCATATTGCCACGGAAAATGGAGAAGTAATAGTGTGCAAAACAAAATCCCAAGTAGAATAATTACAACCAAGAGCACAACTGTGATGGATATTCTAAACTTAATTATCTGTAAGTTGATATCTGTCTGCATTTACCCTCTTATATAAAAAAGAAAATATGTGATGTTTTTTTTTTCTTTTTGGGGAGGGGCACGGATTTCTATAGCAGTTGTGAAAGCCATGTAAAAGTGTTGTAAATTATTCCTACTAAACCATCCTAACTTTGGGGTTTTAAAATGAAATGCTTAGGGGGCATGTTTAGTCCAAATGGGGCCACCATGGTATCTTAGATCGCTAGCAATCTTGATCCCAAGATGATTTAATCCCCAATAATCTAAGATCACTGCGTTTCATATGATATATCCCAAAAATTAAAGATCCTTGGGTGTACACGATCAATCTATTTGATCTACAATAGGAATCTAAGATCACTGGCCATATAATATCAAAGCTATCCCTACCATATTTTGCAACTACCATGTTGCTTTATCGTTATTTCATATTTTTTATTATTTATTAAGACCAAATTATAATATTTCATGATAGTATTATATTATAATTATATTGTATTATTATAATAATAATTGTATTAAAAGAGCTAGACTTGGCTACATTCATATGTAGTCAAGCCCCAGAACTAGCCATCCTTTACACCCTTAGGGGCCGTTTGGTAGCAGGTAATCTATCCAAACCGGTAATTTAAAAGGGCCCCACCGGATAACCATGTTTGGTACGCATTTTGAATGGCAATCTATCCTGCAGTGGTAATCTGGATTACCACTTGAGTGGTAATCCACATACCTCAGGGGGAGGTGGCTATCCATATTACCGGCTATGTTGTAATCTAAAGTTTTTCTTTTGACAAAATTACCCCTGCCTCTTTTGTAAAAAATAAATATCCCTTCCTCCAAACAATTAAATTAATTAAAAAAATTAAATTAAAAATTAAAAAAATTAAATTAAAAAAAAATTAATTTAAAATTTAATTTTTTTATTTTTTATTTAATTTTAAAAATTATTTTTTTAATTTAATTTTAAAAAATAGTTTTTAAAATTTTTAAATTAATTTTAATTTTTTAAATATTAAATTAATTAATTATTTTATTTAAAATTTAATTT